>CM052134.1:2927396-3074523 GCA_028454255.1 Halictus ligatus
AAAATTAATTAATCATTAATTCTCGTTTCAAAATGATGTTCGTCAGCATATATATATATATAGGTTATTCTCCGCAGAAAATGAAATTTACGAATATAATTAATAAATATAACAAGAAATTAACAATTTTTATAAAAAAAATATTTTATTTATATATATATATACACATTAATAGCCAAAGGTAGAGAAGTGCCCAAAAATTGGCCATTTGTGAGCGCTGTGCCCAGTAAATTTGATTTAATTTACCCTACCGTGCAATATGTCGAAATCGATTAAAATCGAATTTTTGATTGTGTGATCGTCTCGAAAAATTGATTGCTCGTGAAAGATCGAGATCGAGGAAGTTTACCTGCCTATCGGAATTGTTCTGTAGGTGAACAACGAGCCCCTGGGCGTTCTGGGAACGTTCACTGAGTGATCACCCCTTTCCACGCGTCAAACGTCAATACGTCAGCGAAGCGAGACGTCGTTTAAGCCGATTCCGACGTCCTCTCTTATTTGCCCGTTTCGGGCATAATTCGGAGGCGAGGATACGTGCGACAAGTCGGCCGAAATCGCGGATTATTCCGTACATGGGAAAAGCAAACACCGCCTAGGTCAAACCGACCGTATAATAATCGACTGTGTATAGAAACCGTGTCATTTATTTGGCATCGAACGCCCAACAAATTTCTCTCCCTGCTTCATCCGTGTAGCTAGTTTCGTAGACCCCAGACAAAATTAATTACACGTCCCATTTTTACATAAAGTGGCGAGAAGAAAATTTAAACTTATCAGTAAGCAAATGGTTCTTCAAATGCCGCCATTTTGTGACGAAATTTCAATCTCTTTTCATTCGTACCGTGACTGCATTCCTACTGATTAATAAACAACTGCACCTTTTGTTTTCGATGAGTACAAACGCCGAATTCGTGGCGACTCATGTTTCTCAATGTACTACAAAATCATTAAATGTACTACAAATATCAATAAATATGTGTGCAAAATCCTAATACAAATGTTCTATAGTTTTTCAGAAAAAAAGTTCCTTAAATTCGTGCATATTTTAGAGGTTCATTTATCCATTTAAATGGAGAAAAATCTTTTCTCGAAAAAAAATCGACGTAATACGAGAACCGAGGATTAAAGGGATCGCAAGGGAGGTCCTGGGACAATTTAAAGGGTTCCAGAGCCTCGTTAGAGCACCAGGACGAGGGAGGATGGCTAGGTGTCCCTCTTTTTGCTGGTGGGTCGTGCCGAAGCTCGCGTTGGATCCGCTTTATAGAGGAAATTCAATTATACAACGAACAGCGACAAAAAGGGAGAAAAAGAGGGAGGGAGACGCAGGCGCCGCGCGACGCTCCCGTCGGCCATTGCTACGTCTCCATGGATACAAGGGAGGAGACGAAGAGGAGATCCCGTGGAAATGTTATCGATCCATTCGACCACCCTCGCACTGCTCTGTCTCTCTCTCTGCCTCCCTCTCTATCGTCTCGCGAAAGTATTTCCACCGCTCCCTCGCGAGAGTCCTCTTTTGCCGATTAATCCTGCTCGCGAATATCGCTAATTGCGCCGTCCAATGGTTTCCTCATCGACTATAATTCCTGAAACTATAGTACAAGAACTTATGCAATGATCAAGTATAAATAACAGAATACTAGAATTTTATTCGGAAGAAACATATGACCAGATTTGAACATTTTTTTCGAAACGATTCGCTCGAGCTTTGTACATTGAAATATACCCGTATACATAATTTGTTATATATATTCTATATTTATTATATAGTATATAACAAACCTATTCCATTCGCATTCTAAACTCGGATATTTTTGTCCGTTTATTGTGACTGCAATAAGTCATAAAACAACGCGTTAAAATCCATTTTGTCCACCTCGGAGCGAAAACTGTAAAAATGTGTACGTTCAAAGAGAAACTGCAAGATGCGCGAACGCACGACTTTTTACAGACGTCTTTTCGCGGCTCGAACGAGGAAAATGAATGATGCAGTCTGCAGATTCGTCGAGATTCCGCCGGAGATGCGGATACTTATTTTTCGTCAGAGAAAATGACGGGATTCTAACGGTGCAGGCCCAAGGCGCGGTAAAAGTCCGGAATGAACGTCCGAGAGTAGTCTCGATTGTCTTTGCGGTGTTCCCTCGACCGCGAATATCGCGAGGCCGACCGCAAAATTTCGACCGCACGACCGTCACGTTTCGCCTTTTTTATTCAGTCGTCTCGGCGCAAAACATTATACGACCTGGCTCGAACATCCTCTTCAATTTCCCTCAGCGGTGAACGCCTTCCTTGAGGATTTCTTCAGAAAATGTTCGTCATCCGAAGAACGAAAAATTGCAAGCACTTTTAACACCGGAACAGTTGTGCGAATAACTATCGTTATCCTATCGAATCGAAGAGCTCGAAATGTCGCACCGAATATTGCTGTGGTTTCATTAAAATTTTTAGCGGTAAGTAGTAACTTCATAACTACTATAATTTCTAGACTGCGGATTTGTGTGCAAAATAAGAATTTTTTGCATTTGTTACAAGGTATATACAACTTATTTCTTTTCTCGATAAGTTTTCACATTTGACTGCGTCTAATAATTTCTATTCGTATGGAGAACGTAGCGAGTGCTTTTGAATGAAAATATCTGAGGAATTGTTGTATAGACCAGTAAGGGAGCGAAGCGTTGCACGGCGAGAAAAGGAGCACGGTCAGAGTAGAATAAACGGGGTGTCGTCGGTAAAAGCGCAACGAGGACGTTTTCCCTTTTTCCCGGTTTGTAATCCGCGCGCGAGAGAGGGAGAGAGAGAGAGAGAGAGAGAGAGAGAGAGAGAGAGAGAGAGAGAGGAAGCTAGAGTACGTCGAAAGGGGTGGCCCTCATTGTACGACATAATTTACTGTCTGCAAACAGACGGGGCGTCGATGTAAAACACGTGCAAACAGAGGCCCTAGGATTATACCGGCACGGCGCGAAACTCTGTTCGTGTTCTCGTCGCCCGGAGAACGGTGTCGTTTTCGATTCAATGCCCGTGGAACAAGGATTTATTTCGAGCCGTGTAAAATGACTCGAGTTGAATTGAGTCGTATACCTACTCCAGCGTGCCGTGTGCTGTCTGCGTCTCGCGAGAAAGGCGTTTCGATGGAGCTCTCCTCTCGCTTCCTTTTCCCACCCTCTTTCTCTCTCTCTCTCTCCCTCTCTCTCTCTCTCTCTCTTTCTCTCTCTCATTCAATCCCCCAACAGCTCCTGGATCTCATGAGATCGTGACCCGTCGCGCAATTTTCAAGATTTCGAAATTTCGAGGTTCCTTCGACACTTTTTTTATTATTTAGGAAATCTCTTATGAGATTTATTATAACATAATGCTTAGTACAGAATATTACAAAGTATATTGTATGGTATAAGGAGAACGTTAGTAACAATATAAAAAGAAACAGAGATTCTTAGACACGTAGATTACATGTATTTAGAAAGGCTATTATACAGGGTGTCTCGTAACTAGTGGTACAACCGAGCAGGGGTTGATTCTACCTGAAAAACTGAGTCGAAAATATAGAATAAAATTTTTTGATACAAGACTTTATTTTCGAGAATAATGAGTTTGAAAATTTGTCTAGTGCGCGTGCACTCGGCTTACTTGCGGCTCAACGGACTTCATTCTGAGTTACCTCAACCTTTTTTCGCAAAGGTTTTCGAGGTTTGTATACATCGAATAAATCGAAGGTCGAAGTTGCGATGTTAGAATTACCTCTGAGGAATTCATTTAATTCATAAATTGCTGGAAGTGCTGTCCACGTTGTTGTAGACATAACTGTGCTCTTCGTATTAAATTCCTTCGAACCTTTTGTAATGTGCAATTATTATGTTGCTTTAAGTGTCCAAACGCTATCACAATTTTTTGTTGTAATTGTTCGATGCTCGTTATGTCATCACGATACACAATCGATTTCACCTGACCGCACAAATAAGAATCTAACGGAGACAAATCCAGAGATCGTGGCGACCAAGGTATTCTGCCACCGCGACCGATCCAGCATTGATAATTTTCACTTAAAAAACGTCTTACTTCGCAACTGTAGTTCGGTGGTGCTCCATCCTGCTGAAAAATTAGCGTTCTTCGAATCCCAAGAGGCACATGTAACCATGTGCATGTTTGTAAACATATCTAGAAGTACGAAGGCAATTTCCGAGAATTATTCAGACGCGAGGCACTGGAATCCGTTGAGCCGCAAGTAAGCCGAGTGCACGCGCACTAGACAAATTTTCACACTCATTTTTCTCGAAAACAAAGCCTTGTATCAAAAAATTTTATTCTATATTTTCGACTCAGTTTTTCATGTAGAATCATCCCCTGCTTGGTTGTACCATCAGCTACGGGACACCCTATATATACGCAACCTATGTCCTTGGACACTTCAGATTTTCTTAAAAAATGAGAATTCCTCAAGATTCTAAGGGCTTCCCCAAGACTTCAAAGGTATGATTAGACTGCGGATTTTATGCGTTTACGATAACAATGAGACGTAATTTGAAACAGTAGGAAAATTTATTCGGGGCCTTTAAAAATTATTACAAAAACGAAGAAATTCCCAAGTGGCTTCTGTCTCTTGCAACCGATGTAAAAGATTTTTATTTTGCATAAAGATCCGCAGTCTAATTGCGATCTTCCTATGAAAATTGTACCAACGTATTCACGATACTTTCCTGATTCAACCAACTCGAAAAACAATTTCAATCGTATCTCCTTGTTTTATCCAAGATACAATCTCGATTATCGTAATCGGCGGAACACAAGTGTTGGAACTATCAATTGATCAAGCAAACACGCACCGAACGATATCACGTTTTGTCTTGTTTTAATCGGAAAAATCTCACCAGCATAACGACTGCGCCAGGAACTGCGCGTGTTCCGTCATAATTCTCGAAGTAACAGGAAGGGAATGCGAACGGGAAAAAACGACAAAAGAAAGCTAATAGGAGCCTCGTGGAGTGGATAAATCGCAGCGAGAAGCAAACAGAGCTCGACAATTCAAAAGAAAAAAAAATTGTATGTTCGTTAGTCCAACGGAACGGTGGAGGGGAGGGGGAGGTTGAGGGTCAAACATTCGTTCGGCGATACTTGGCCGGCGTCGCCATACGAATCTAATTGGCACTAATTTCCCCGGACCTGTTCCGTCGAACGGTCGAAACGCAAACAAGGAACACGGGACACGGGGATACGCTCAATCGGTCGCACAATATTGACCCTCGCGGAACAGCCAGGAACGAATGGAACATAATACACCTACGCCCCCGCACCCGGCAAACGAGCTGCCAAAGCGCTCCCATTCACCAGGCTCGGGGGAGGCGAGTATTGACAGCCGGTCATTAGAACCGACGACGAGACAGAGAGGACGAGGTACAGGATCCTTCAAACTGACGTAAACGGCCCGTGGACTGGGGATCGAATGGCAAAATTTCTCTGTTCCCGAGAAATACAAGCCCGTATTTTCATTTTTGCGTTCTTTCGAATCGAAGCTTTCTTGCTTGCAGTGAACGATTTTCAATTGAACGACGATTACTATACACACGCGAACATAAAGATTGAAGTTAGGCGTGCTTCTAGAGACTGCATTCTTATTATTTGTATTTTTGCTAATGCAATGTGCACGACTATATAGAACTCGAAGCTTTCTTATTATTATTATTATATATCGTTTATTTTAAAGTGGTCGCATTAACAGCTAGGTCATTAGCGACCACATTGATTACAATTGAATATAAAAGAGAAGGTTACGGTTAATATTTACATTGTGGTGCGATACAGCAAAAAACAAATTTATAACAGTTTATATATATATATCAATAGATTTAGAAAAAAGAAGGACGTTTCCAATATTCTTCTCGTTTCAATTTGTCATGAGGTCATTTTCGATGGAAAATCTGGATCGTTGAGAAGAGAATTTAGGACACTCGAGTAGAATATGTTGGATGTTGTTAGACACGGCGCAAGTTGTACATTTCGGTGGGTTTTGTTTAGTTATCAGGAATTCGTGGGTATATCTTGAGTGACCTGTTCAGATGCGGGTAGCTGCAACCTAATCTTTCCTAGAAAGTTGTGTCTTCATTTCAAGTTGTCTTAATTTGATGTAGTTTGGTTTGGGTGCCGTTCTATCATTTAACGAAAAATATTTAACACTAAACCTACCACGGTTAAAATGACCGGTTTTATATTTTACAATTATCGAAACTATAAAAATTCATTTATGGTAAGTATTGGAATAAATTTCCTTGTCTAAATATTCATTGTATTGAAAATTACGAACAATCTTAATAAATATGGTTGCCATTTTTATAAGGCAACATGTACCAGATAATGTTAATGCTTATGGTTTAGTATTAATTAAAGGACAATTACCGTATGCGAGGCAATCTCTTGCAGTTCTCTTGTGTTTCCAGCCGCGACAGAGAGCCAATATCTCCATGAAGCAGAGAACAGATTTCATCGAGAGCAAACGATTATAATAGACGTGAACAGAGAGCTCCCTCGATTTGATCAAACGATCCGTTCAATCCCGATGTTTTAATTATCTCGATAACGAATTTTGAATCGTCCTGTACAGCCGAATCCACGCCCAGTAGCCCACTGTGGACTCGTGGATGCTGGTAATGCGATACGCGGAACACTACCTGAGCCCAAAATTCTGTTTTGGTGTGTGTCTGTCTGCCGGGACAAGCTTTCGGAAACTTGTCAGCCGGGCCTTTTCGACTCTTGACTTTGACTGACATCCGCATTGGCCAGATCGAAAGGTTCGACGCACGCGAGATTCGACGGTTCGGGGGTTTATCGCGAGACTCGTCCATCTGCTCGTCGATGGGACGGGGATGGGAGTCGGATTCGCTGATTATAATGCGGGAATTATGGGACATTAAGGTAAACGTCCCAGTGGCTGACCATGTCTCGGTATCCGGACAGTAACATAAATCATTAATTTATTTTTTACGTTACTTGTTAATATAATTCGAAATATAAATTAGTAACATAAAGTAGAAATGCTCATTAATATAAATTAAAATAATCATTATATAAAATTAAAACTTATTAGTTAAAAATTATTATTTTGATAATCATTTTTTTATTTTTTATGTGTTATATATATATAACAAATCCTGAAAAATTTCTTAAGCTTTTACTAAGAAATCTCGCTAATTTATTAAGGGAATATTTCACTACATCTCATGTAAATGTTACGAGAATGAATTAATGAAATAAATATACTTTAATATGTAAACCAAATATTCGAACGTGCAAGAAAATTAATTTTTTTACTATAAAATTATAAGATTTACATATTGGAGTAACAGTTTTCTCAATGTATCACTACTGTTGTGTTGTACCGGAAATTGACGGATCAGCACGTGGCTGCACGTAGCACAGGCGAGTTTTCATGTGAAAATATAAAGGATTTAAGTTATATAGTAAACAATAGTAAATAAATAGTCTTTATTTCTGACATCTGTCTATTCTTGAAGTAAGTATAAGTATCATACAGTATTTTGTACATAACCTTGAAATTTTAGACTCATATAAAATTAAACTTTATCTTTTTTCCTTTATAAATTAAGCATAGCAGAAACAAAAAAACAAAAATACACACAAGATCAATTGAAGCAAACGTTTGAAACTGTATCGGAAGAGGTAACAGTTAATGTCGTACATATTTTGTGTTGGGTTAATGGGACAAGGTAGTTCAGGTACGTAGACATGTACTCTTAGGTTATCCGCTAACTGGAACATTGTAGATTTTCGTATAATCGTTAAAATAAATACGAATAATATGATTTAAATGTTTGACTGTCCTAACATCCAGTAATCACATTGTATTAGCTTCCAAATTAAACAAAATTTGTTGAACTTTATGGTGGTTTTACACGTTAAATAAAGAAATACCTTAATGTCCGGAACCTGGGACGTTTACCTTATGTCAGGCGACTCGAGTGAACACGAAATTCTCCGTTTCTGTGGTGGCGAGCAATTTCTCTTGGAAATATCAATGGGAGAGGAACGCGGTTCACAGAAATCCCTCGATTAACCAATTAACCGCCGAGTTTAATTTTAAAAATCCCTTTCGGGTGTGGAATTAAAATCAAACAATGACGAATATACACGTCGAACGCAGGTCAAATGCCGCTATTTTGACGAAAAAAGTAAAGCAAAACGAGAAAGAATTACATTTTTATTCGATAAAAAATTAACAATTCATTAACGTCAATCGCACGGCTATAGAGATTTGATCCGACATGTATACACGTCAAACGCGCTTCACTGGTTAAACGATTTCATTGAAACCAAGCGACTTGCAATTTTCTTAAAAATTCGAATATCGGAGTTAAATAGACTACAGATTTTATTATGACGAAAAATGGGACTTCTCGATTACTGAAAGAGGAAGCAACGAAGATCGTAAAAATAATTCTTCTAACAACGATGGTCGAGTGGAAGCAGGTTTCGGGATGTTTTCCGTGGATCGTGTTCAACGAACGACGAGCCAGAAAAACGCAGATCGGACAGCGTTTATGGAACATGGATCGGTGTTGTAACAGTTAATGATCCGAGTACTTGACGAGCTGAGATTCGGACGGCCTTATGTCGTGTCGTAATACCTCGTAATGGGAGTAAATGTT
This sequence comes from Halictus ligatus, assembly GCA_028454255.1. Classification (NCBI taxonomy): domain Eukaryota; kingdom Metazoa; phylum Arthropoda; class Insecta; order Hymenoptera; family Halictidae; genus Halictus; species Halictus ligatus. The sequence goes on from CM052134.1 coordinate 2,936,045, forward strand.
GCACGTCGCCGACGCTCGTGTAACAAAGCGGCTAGCTGGTTATAGTCGGCTGACCATGAACCTAACCGATAGGCTTCGAGTAAGCATGACGGTGCGACCGTAGAAACCTCATGGCCAATGAGCCGTCATGGGGAAGCCGAGCCGTCGTAATACATCGAGCATCAATTGGCAACGTTTATTCGCACTTTTCCCGCCATTTCTTTTATCCGAATTACAACAAACTCGAGTGAAACAGAAAGCTATTTTCTTTTTTACTATGTTTAATAGTCATTTTAATTTTTTTTTAATTCTTCTAATGTTTGAAATTACACTTACACAATTTTCAACATTAAGCTGAAAGGGGCCACTGTACTCTAAAAGACACGTATGTACAATGTTTGTATATTTCTCAAAAAACGAGGTTACCACGATCGGTTGTTTGAGATGTATTATACAGGCTCACGTACGGTCCCGTACGCAACGAGAGGAGAGGAGAGAAGAGAGTGGAGAGAGCAGAGGAAGGATATGAATATTTCGGAGGGCAGTGGGACACGTGGCCCCCCGAGTGAATCGGCAAGCATTCAGCGCGCTTCGGGGGGTGGACAGGGGACGAAATCGTCGACGTTCGGCGTCGTTTCCTTTCTGTGAACGGGACACGCGGAACGGCGGAGCCGCTTTTCAGCTATTCGCTGTCGCGTTCCCTCAGCCTTTGCCCAATCCCGGGGCCTAAGCCCTCGGTAATTGCCAGCATCACGGGGGATCTACCGGCGACGATCCACGCGACTGCTACGAATCGGTGCGACTGCGTTTAATTACACGTCACGCGCCCTGGTCCCGGCCAGACGTCTCTATTATCCTGTCTATGGCGAATTCGAATCGGCCCGAAGTCAGAAAACAAACGAAAACCTCTATCTTTCTCGAGAGACAAAATACCACTAACAACTACCGTAGAACGTCGATCGTTCGAACTACAGTAATGTCTCAATGTATGTATGAGAATAGGATGTACCGCTCGAAAACCCTAGAAACGAGACAATACGATGAATTCTCGATATACAGTGTGTCTCACGAGCTCTGTCCACTAGAATATCTTGGTTATTTCAAACAATACGAGAAAATGTTACTTACAGAAATTATAGGGTTTAAGAAACTACATAATATGATATAAATGATATTCTTGCAAGTGGAGGAGTAGAGAAGATATAGAGGTCACCTTATTATTTTAAATGGAATGTCCAATTTTTTATGCTCGATTTCGATAGATTGGCGTATTCTGAGTATAAAAGTACTAATATGTATTTCTCTTGAAACTTACCGTTGCTGAGATGTTTGACTGTTTTCCTTCTATTCCTTTTATTACGGAACGTATTCAAGGATATGCTCATTACGTCAAATGTTAACATCGGTAGGCTTTCGACATCTCTCAGTGTCAGTCAGTTTTTCAGTTAGTGAACATAAGATAGTCAATATGAAATTTTCATTCGAAGAACAATTAGAGATGCTTCTAATTTATGGAGAAAGTAAGAGAAACGCAATTGTGACTCAAAATTTGTACAGTGAAAGAATTCCAAACCACATATACCCTTCACATAACATTTTTGAGAAATTGTATAAAAAATTAAAAGAAACTGGAAGTCTCACTGTTCGTAACAGTGTACTTCATGTAGTGATGAAGATAATGAAATTAATGTCGTTGCAATGGTACATCATAATCCTTGTATCGGTGTACGTCAGATTCAACGCGAATCTGAAGTCAGCAAAAGTAGTGCATCACGAATTCTCACTCGTCACAAATATCATCCGTACCACATTAGCCTTCACCAGAAATTACATGATATGAATTATGTAAATCTTGTTAAATTTTGTGGATGGGCTCAGGAGCAGCTACAAATCAATCCACTCCTTTTCTCTTCAATACTATTTACCAATGAGGCTATTTTTTCCAGCACTCGGCGTGTTAATTTACACCCAGATAGCACACAGACGTCTCAAAGACGTCTGAAATAAGACGTCGTTTTTACGTCTAAAATGAGACGTCTTTTCCAGACGTAAGACTTTCAGACGTAAAAAAGACGTCTTTAAGACGTTGCGTGCTATCTGGGCATAAAACATATTATTGGTCAGTACAAAATCCTCTCTGACTACGAGAAATTGATCATCAAAGACAATGGTTAACATTAACCAGTTAACTGTGATTGACGAGTATACTCGTCAATTCGAAACTCTATTGCGGTGCAGTTAAAGTTAATGAATTGTTAAATTCTTATCGAATAAAAAAGTAATTCTTTCTCATTTAGCTTTACACGGGCTTTGGCTTTTATAATAGCCGCATTTGGCCTGCATTCGACGTGTATATTCGTCATTGCTTGATTTTAATTCCGCTCCGTGAGGGATTTTTCAAATTCAATTCCACAGTTAACTGGTTAATGTGTGGTGTGGAATCATGGGGCAACAAATAATTGGGCCCTTATTTCATTGACGGCACTTTTACTGGTAAAAAATGTGATACGTTCTTAAGAAATACATTGCCAAAATTAGAAAACGTGCCGTTAAGCGTTCGTCAGACAATGTTGTATCAGCACGATGGATGCCCAACACATTACGCTCGAAGGGTGAGAAGTACACTTAATGAAATATTCCCAAATCGGTGGAGAGGACGCGCTGGCACTATGTGCTGGCCAGCCCGAAGTCCAGATTTAACACCCCTAGATTTTTTCTTGTGAGGAACATTGGAAACTATTGTGTATCGAGATTCACCAACAACTGCGGAAGATATGAAGCAACGAATTATCGCAGCGTATGCTGCAATAGACGCTCCAACAATAAGAAGTGTAAGAGACGCAACAATTCAAAGACTACAATTCAAAACAAATATCTCAAATATCTCAGCAACGGTAAGTTTTAGGAAATCTATCGACAATATATCGAAATCGAGCATAAACAATTGGACACTCCATTAAAAAAAAAACAAAGGTGACCTCTATATCTTCTCTACATCTCCACTAGCTAGAATATCATTTATACCATATTATGTAGTTTCTTCTGTAAGTAACATTTTTTCGTATTGTTTGAAATAACCAAAATATTCAAATGGACAGAGCTCGTGGGACATACTGTATGTCAACAATACGGGCCTTGTCAGAGTCGTGTTCCAGGAGACATACCGGAGCCGTGTTATGTTTACATACCTAGGCGTCCAAGGCCTCTCGAAATTCGCATCCCCTCGCGAGGTATCCTGGCTTGGCGACATGTATAGAGAAATCACTGAACTAATTTATTGAAAAACTGTTTTCTGATCAATTATCTTTGTATGAAACTCTTGCCAGATTCGACTACACTTTTTCTTTCGTTTCCAGTTTCTTTTATTAGGGTAAACTATACTATTGCTGGCACTACAGTAATTATTACCACTTTTGATTTAAACTGCAAATATTAAGAATTCCTGGTGTAGAAAATCATTCTTTATTGCTTCTTATTTATATTTCAAAGCAACGTTCTAAGTTTTCATAACAGAGTTCCACATATGACTGTTAGTAACGCTGGAGGACATCCAGTAAGTCCGACGGATGACCACAATTCAGTGTAAATAGTGTTTTATTAACATTTTCGTTGCGAGTAAGTATACTTTATCACTTTATAACTTAATTTCGGACGGTACGACAGATGTAATAAGTGCGCATATGTTTAATTATAAATCAAATACCCTGTACATTACATGCAGCTTTATTGTTTGGAATTGCTTCGAAGAACGTAAAAATTATCACCACCAGATCATCATCTACCACGAGTCTACCGATTTTCTTGACAATTTCACTGGATCGAAAATAATGCGAGACAGGTTCGCAGAAGTCCAGGATCTCATTCTGAATCGGATCGTCGGCCGTCGGCAACGTATGTCGTTTCACACTGGCTGCGCAGATCGTCGATTAGGCTATCGCCGGGCCCGATCGTGAACGATCGAATAGGATCGATCGCGAGCTATCCATTACCGTAATCCACTTTGCGCTGTGTTTCTTTATGATGCAGATGTTCCTCCGACACCGTTGCACAAGGGTCGGCCCTCGTGACACTGCGATATGCAAATCGCCACGCGTTTTAATCCCGTTTCGAAACGTCGGGGGCCGCGTTGTTTAAAGTCACACCGTTCAGCCGAGTCACTTTTCGGAGATCTCAATCGCCTTCGCGAGTCTACTTTTCCATACAAACAGTTTGCTCTTTATTCTCGGCTCGTGCAATCTTTCGCTTTTCGTTCTTTAATCCTTCGGAAGGCCAAGACTAGCCAAGACTCCCTAGATTCGCGGTAAGGTAGGGTGACCACGTTACTGACAAAAATAGGCGAAAAATCGTTTTACGTGCCTCAACTTTTCGTCCTTATATGAGAATATTTTTCACTGAAAAAGAGCTCATTCGAAAGAGGAAGCTTCAATCACGTGCGCGCTGGTGAGGAGCTTCCGAGATTATGCAAATATTTGGTAATATAAGCGTTAGAAGTAGGCCAAAAATTGACGATGTGCATGCCGTGGAATCCAAGCATTTTTATACGATTTGATGAATTTTCTGGATGAAATCGAGAGCAGCGCGCGCTAGAAAATATCTCCAACTCCAAATCGAGTTATATTTTGCCTTGATTCTCTGCGAAATAAAGTCAAAAACTTGAAGTACGTTACTGCGTCAGAACTCATAATATCGATAATATAGAGCAAAAAATGTAACAAGTTTAGTCACCGACTTAAGACCCGTCGGATCAAAACCAAGACGGATCTTAAGTCAGTGGCTGAAGGCTGTGAACGGAAATTATACACCAGTTACCGATCTGCTGCCTCTGCAAAAGTGACGTAAGTACCCTGGGCTTTTAACGGTATTTTTCAAAAACCAGTTCTTAGCAGATCTTCGAAAAATCATGCTGCACCACCCTTTCCTGGAACTACAATCTATTCTAGCTGAGCGAAGCAACTTTCAATTCCCGGATTCTTTCTCCTTAAAAAAAAAGTACGCAAACTAGAATTATCCACCCTTCACAAGAGTAGCATTTTTCGTGGAAAAGGCGCCGAAGAAAATAGAATAACGCCTGCCAACATAATTTTCTCCGATTTTTACTGGAAGCGGGCTCTCTCGTGTAAAAGGGGAACGATAGGAAATTAAAAAAGGATCAGCAAGAGTGCAGAGAGTATCGCTCGGTTAGAGACGCGTCTTGGTACCTGCACCGTGCACGCGTCGCATACTCATTGTCCCGTGACGTTGATTTGACGTAATTGCCACCAGGAAGGAGACGAGCGGGGCAGAAATGATTGGGATAAGCCGGAATAAGCCGGGATAAGCCGTGCGTGGATCACGAACGGGCTCTCCCGTGAACTCCGATGTAGCTTTTTCTCTATCGTCTGCCCTCCAAGGGGACGATAGAAAACACCTCGCACCCTCTGATATCGCGCTCGGATCCGTCCAACGGATTTATTTCAATCCACCGAAAACCCTGCGACCGCCGGATCCTCCTTCTCGGCAACAAATTAATTTTTATACCACCCCGAGCAATTTACAGTCCGATTTTCTAATCCAAATTTTGCCACTAGCAGATCCATTGGAACAATAGAATGGCTATGAAGAAATGTCAAAGGTGCTGTTGAGGGGTGCGTACAGGTTGACAGGGTGTCTGAGGAAGGGTTGCCGATTATTCGGTCGCGTATTTACGAGGTTGCACCGAGCCGTGATTAGCATGTCACCTAATTCGGCGTGTCCGGAACATTTATTTAAATTTTACGGTGTTCCCCGATGCAGATGCACGAAAGGGGGAAGAAGGGGTAGCTCCTAGAACATCCGGGATCCGTGAAATCGCATGCCCCCTCGAGGACAAAGGAACCCCGTGCATTCGTACCGCGTACAACCGACTAATTGGCTTGCTCTCGATTCTTCGAGATAATATTCGTCTTCTTTCTCTTCATCCTACAACTTCAAAGCGCCGACACATTCTGTACAGTCGCGGTCGTTTGCAGCGAGTAGATGGAACTTGAAAATTGTCATTACGTGACGGAGTATTGCGGTTAAACGTTCGCTCGTGGCAGTTGTTATTAGAAAATAGCTGGCAGCATAGCTGATACGTTTAATTGAATCGAGGACGAGGACTAGAGCACGAATCCCGGGGATTCCGTGCGCATAGCAATCCAGCACCCTCGATTTCGGAGCTTAGTGTTCTCCCTCTCTCTCTCTCTTTCTCTGGTTCTCTCGCATGCTCAGGTGTCCGCTCCCACAGGCTTGGTCCTTTGCCCGGGGGTATTTAAGTGTTTGACGTTCGCATTACGCCGGAATCCACTCGCTCCTCGGCCGAAACTGAGGAACAATCGCGAAAGTTTGCTTTCACGAAAGAATACAACGGGGAAAGCGCTGTTTGGAAGTTTCGACGCAAACTTTAACACTAAACCTGCCAAGCACAAAACATGTCAAAATGAACCGCCTTGTACAACTGAGAACATTACTTGAACCTTTTTTTTTTGCTTAAAATATAAACGTCAATTTAATCTAGTGAAAGCGTTTTTATGTAATTTCAATAATTGTAAAATGGGAAACCGATCATTTGGTTTAACGTTAATGGTTCGCGATCGACCACGTTGCTTTCTCGATGTATAATCTAAAATCTTGGAAAAATTCATTCTGCAAGCTCGTGTTCTACGATTCTGTTAACAGTGCAGTTCTCATGAGCGCCGATCCAACGTGCAACGTTGAAATTTCACGGACTTTTCGTGAAATCGACCGGAAGTCCTCTTCTGCGTTCAATTTTTCATGCCGCGAAAAAAAAGGGTTTTGTGCGTCCGATCAGAAAAATCGAACGCGAAAGGGGTGGGAAAAAGATGTTGCACGAGCCCTAACGGTTTAACCGCGGAAGGGTGATGATCCATGGATCGCTTTTCCATTCTCCGATTCGTTCCTTGCTTGAAGCGAGTTCATCGAGAGGAAAAATCGTCCGATTGTCGAATTCGGCGTGACCAATCGCTACTCTCGACGAAAAATATGCGTTGTCCGCTGAAGTATGTGGCCACAGATTTTACAACCCTGATATTAATACAGCTTTGTTGCTATTGAATCCTTAACACACGACCACCCTCTTGAGAGAAGGAGAATTAAGCAAAAGCGTTGATAGAGAATCCCTGATATTTCGTTCAAAGCCGAGTCAACTTTCAGTCTAATAATTAGAAATTATTAAAAAAAATTAAGCAATAGCATTGATCAAGAATCAAAGCCACTCTTCGACCATTATTATATCTGTCTAGTAATTTTATTTTGTTAAATATTGTACGATCTGGTTGAGGTAATTAAATACCGTGCAGCATATTGCAAGCAGAGCGCAACTAGCGCTCATTAGCACGGCGTGCAGCACCTGCCCGTACTATGTCATAATTTATGAGAGCGACAGGGTAACGATTAGGTAATAAATAGTGCGACACGACCCATCCAGCCCTTCCCCCCCCCCCTCTTATTCTCCCTTCCTGCGTCTCTCGGTCTCTGTTTCGAGCCGAGCTCTCGTCGACGATTCGTTTCCATCGACTCGGGGGAGTGAATTAATAAAAAGACCCCCGGCTGCTCCTCGGCGCACAGATGTGGACCCTCCGCGAGGGGGCTGTTTCTTTTATTTTTATTGCCAAGGGTTAATAGAATAGTTTGCATTCTCCGAATGTCGGAGTACAAAGGTATATTACATTCTCTGCGAACGAGCGAACACAGGATCGTTTAAAAAGCCACCCCCACCTGCAGACCTCGCTTTCTCTGGAGGAAATGTGATCGACGAACGGATACACAACTCTTAAGATGAAAAACGAGGACATATTAGAATTCTACGCGTTCCTCTTCTTCGTCGTGAAAATTTTTCAAATTATCAGCTGAAGCTATGTTAGCAATTTACTAATTAAATTTCTATTTCTATTCTTAGTAGACTCTTTCTTTCGTAATTTCAAGAAATTGAAGATGACATATCGATATTCTTGGCGATAGTTACGTTCGAGAAAATTTCTTTGGGGAATGATCCGCAGTATCATTCACAGCATTACGATTTCATAACGAGTGTTAAACAATTTAAGCCACGGGAAAAAACGTTTTAATGCTTATGTACCTCACAACGGGGGGAAGATGACCTCTCGCGGCGCCGATAGTTACACGAATAGGGTGAACGCACGAGGGTTCGAGCTATCTCTGCTTGCGTGAGATCGCAAGTTCGAAAATCCCGTCGGCCATCGATCGTCCTCACCAAAAAATGATAAGCAGAAATTAAAAAAAACACTGAACAACCCTTACAGCTATACCAAAGTACACGGTTATCCCACATTTCAAAATTTCAACACATTCCTACTTCAACAACTATACCAACTATAAATTGATTTACAAACTCGAGACATAAAAATAAGAAATTACCGTAGATTTCTGCTTCTGTGAAAAATTGTAAATTGATTTACACTCCAAGCATAAAAATCTGAGTTATAATCACGAACTACCACTAAATTATTGAACGCCGTAAAAAAAAATTGTTGGCGCGAAGATAAATGCGACTATTTTTTCGATCGTCTGCTCCGAGATTCGACTCGAATGATTCACCTGCGAGCACCGCGCGTGTCCTAGGACAACGGGGGAGGCGCGGTTATTTAAATCCGCTCGCGTATTTAAATCCCGCCCCCGTTAAATGCAAAACAAGACGAAAGGGGGACAGAAAAACCATAAATCACGGTAAAAACGCGCACGTGCGACCACTCGACGCCTGAAACCGAACGAAAACTATTAACCCCGTTACACGGGCCCCTGTCGCTACCCCTGTTCAACGGGGGCGATGATGATCGGCAACGAGTTTTGCATACGTTCCAATTTCGTTCGGCACCACTGTGATTTCTATTATTAAATTGTCCCAGTCGTGTCTCTGGCGATGTTCTCATCGCAGATTGTTGAATAACACGACCATACAAAAACGACATATTGAACTACTTTGAATTTCCAGTGTGCAACAAACAAACGTTTGGGACAGCCCACAATTCATCGGGAGACATAGTGGATCCACAAAAATTCAATTTTTATCAATAATTCTTTTCGGCAACCATGAAAATCGCCGAAACTTTCTCTATATTTAATTGTCGGCATAAAGTGTACAGTGAAGAGTATACATGAATTCTTAATATTTGCAGTTTAAATCAAAAGTGCTCATAACTGGTGCAGTGCCAGCAATAGTACGGAAACGAACGTAAAATTGTAGTAAAATCTGGAAAGAGTTTCATAGAAAGATAATTGAGGAGAAAATAGTTTTTCAATGAATCAGTTCAGTGATTTCTCTATATATGCCGCCAAGGCCTGGATAAGAAACGTCGCAGAATTATCCCCACTACCGCGGAGTATACCTCGTGAAGGGCCACGAACTCGAGAGGCCTCGGACGTCGACGAGTGTAAACATAACACGGCTTGGGTATGTCTCCTCGACGATATACGACGCTGACAAGACCCGTGTTCTTGACATATATCGAGATTTCACTGTACTTCAGTTAACCGTGTTGAAGTTACAAAGAACACTAGCACGTTACAGCGTTTCAAAGATTCGCTGTAAAAAATCGCGCAGGAATGACGAAAAGAATCAAGACGCAAGGCAAGTGAACGAACGGCTTACCGGAAGTCGTGGTTGCTCCTCTGGCAGTTCGGGGCCACTCGTGGCCCACTCCGATCGTCGCAACAGCACCGGTCGGGCCAGTCCCTCTTGCGAACAAGTCCCTCTTACGAGTGTACAGCCGATTGCAGGCGAGTGCGCTCGGCAACGGAGGCTGCATTGATCGGGCGCGGCGATCCGTGAAACGCGTTTAGCTTGTTGGCACACAGAACTCCACGGGACACAGCCTAACTCTCGCAGCAGCCCTTCGCACCGATCCACGGATCCACGGATCCACGAGCTGCGAACGAGCCCACGTGCGCGCACCAACAAGTCCAGATTCGAGATCGGTTCGTTTCACGCCGAGGCGCGATCAAAGCGACCATCCGCCCCGGAATCGAGACCAACACTGTCAAACTGGCTCTATAGGGGTCTATTTATTATTCTACCGTCTTTTTTTCCTTCACTAGACCAACAAGTTTCCATGAGAAGTGAAAATGTTCGGGACTTGATGGTCGTAAATCTATCTATCCTAAATAGAGGTCTTCGAAGAGTATTATTGTCATCTGAGGAATGGCATTTTTTTTTTGTAAGTCATTTCGAAGTTCGAAGGCTCCAAGCTCTTTTTTAATTACTGAGATCTGCGGATGTTTATGCAAAACAAAAATAGTTTTCGTTTCAAGGGACAGGGACAACATAAACATTGATTTCTTTTCTTAATAAAATTAATGAATTGAAAGTGATTCGACAGTACCTCCAATTTTTTGAAATGTTTTCACCATTTCGTAATTTTATCCGGTCATGTTTCTGATAAATGTATACGGAAATATTTGGATCTTCCGTATCTGGTTCTACGATGGAAATGTTTGGAGATACACCTTCGATATTTTGATTGGACTCGTGCTCGTACAAGGCTAAACAGAACCGAACTAAAACAGCGTAGAACGAGACTAAAATCAAGCTCGTAACCGGAAGCGGACTCGCGGCAACAAGCTTTGTTGACGATAGCTTCTCAACGATCGTTATGCTCGCCGGTTTACGAGGACCTACCGCGTGGAGCGTGCGAGGAGCTCGTTCGCGTCGAACATCAGGAGTATGCGGGCATATGTGCCCATTGTGACGCGATCAACGCAGTCAAATGAGCAGTCACCGATCACGTCCAACACTCGCAACGATATCGACAGGCTCGCTGGACGGAACACGATGCACGAGAGATCCTTTCGAGATCATCAAACCGTTAAGCGCAGCTTCGAACTAACTTTCCCCCGGAAAAATAATAGAGCCGCCAAAAGATTCGTTACATTTTATTGTGCAGGGTGTATAAAAATTATATGTCACGACCACCATAGCGTGACCACCATCACACGTCCTGATCGGTGAAGATCTGTTAAAAAAATTTCTCGCAAAATTGACCTTGACTGACTTTTTTAAGGTTTACAAGATCAATTTTTTTATAATTACATTATGTTCTACTCATCGAGAGGATGAAAAGTGTCAACCGAACCATAGGTCGAAACTTAATTGTTCTCCCAGAAAGCAATATTAAAGTTTAACTAAACTGCTGGAGAGATGCCACTGTTACCATGTGTTTGCATTTGCATGTGTATCCAAAGTAAACAGCGATCAAATCGCGAACGGATTATTATCGTTCGTGTCTTGTTGACAATCGCCGAAGAATGTTCCGTTGCCGAAATATTCGAGTGATGCTTCGAGCTATTGACGAAGCAGCGGGAAATTACTTATTACTTCACCCTTGTGACCTCCTCGTTCACCAGATTTGACACCACTGGACTTTTTTCTTTGGGGAGCAATTAAAAAACGTGTTGATCGTTCAGCCACAGAAATTCGAAATCTGCACGAACTAAAACGTAGAATCGAGCAGGCGTTCCAACATCTCCGATCCATACCAAACATTGGTAATAAACGGAGAAATAATATGGAAGCGAGGATAAGAAATTGCCTTGACCAAAATGGTGGCCATATCGAGGTTAGTGTACAAGCACGACTTTTAAGATCCATAAATCAAGACCGTGCTATCCTGTGGGTCCGTCAAAGAAACAGGAGACAAAGAAACCGTAGAGGTAAGGAAACCGAAAAATTACTTTTATTTGATATTTGATTTCACTTGTAGACGACCAATAACAGTAAAAAGAAAGGAAAAAAGTCCGGGGGTGTTAAATCTGGCGAACGAAGATGCCACAAATATGGAGCAGGTCTCCGGCACTAACGACAATAATCCGTTCGCGATTTGATCGCTGTTTACTTTGGATACACATGCAAATGTAAACACATGGTAACAGTGAAATCTCTCCAGCAGTTCAGTTAGCTTTAACACTAGGTTTACGGGACCCGTCAAAATGACGGGTTGTAATATTTTTAATTTACGATTAATTTACGACACATTCTTTTTATTTTCATAAAGTAATGTAAAATATTCAGTTTTAATGCTCCGTAAACCTAGTGTTAACATTGCTTTCTGAGAGAACGATTAAGTTCCGATCTATGGTTCCTTTGACACTTTTTATTTTCTTGATGAGTAGAATACAATGCAATCATAAAAATTTTGACCTCCAAAACCGTAAAAGTCAATCAAGGTCAATTTTGCGGGAAGTTTTTTTAACAGATCTTCACCGATCATGAGGTGTAGAATCACGCTATGGTGTTCGTGACATATAATTTTTATACACCCTGTACCTATCTCGAAGGTCGCAAGAATTGCCTCCAGCAATTTTTTTAAATCGTGCGGTAAATAAAACATCTGTTTCGTTGCGGCAATGATAATGTTCCACAGCCACTTTTCGATAGCCAATCCGCAGTGTAGGTGTATTTCGGAGATTCTGATTTATTTCGCTGGAAAGGGGCACGTACGTAGGTTCGTAGAGGAACGAGTTTCGAGTCAGTAGAAGAGGAATGGCGGTCCCTCGGGCAGATGCGTTTCTGTCAAAACACTCGGAGTCGTGTGTCAGCCGTGGAAAAGTGGAGACTGGCTTCAGGAGCACGCAGAAGGAGACGAAGATCGAGGATCGTGCCTCGGGGCGGTTGGCTCTCGATCTTCGCCCCCGTGATCGTATTTAGGGAAGAACCTTGCCCTCCGTTCTCTTCCCTTTGTCGACGGAATTAGATCCCGGAATCATTGCCCGTAAATTCACTGGCGAACGGCCGAATGAAAGGGGATTGCTTTGGGAATCGGTCTCGGGGACTGTGGAACGACAAACACGCCGAAGAATGTCCTCAGTGAATTTCTTGAGGATCGTCCGTTCACTCCTGTTTACATTTCCGGTGCATTATCTGCTTACACTTTGCGGGAGCTTCCGCGTTCATGTAACTACGCTGGGCTGTAGTTCGCATAATAGGTTCATATAATATTAATCTTAATTGTTCCGAATAAGATTCTATTGTAGTCGCAACGATGGCTTCAAGTTTCTTCAGAAACTATTGAAGTCAGACCCATATCTCACTACACGTTTATATCATGATGTATGAAAAATTCCTTTAGCAAAACTGCATATTAGTAATTAACAATTAACAATTATTTGTATGAGTAAATATTGTTAATTTCCTTTTAATTCATTAATTTTATTGTTGAATTTCATTCTTTGTGATTAATTACCATTACGTACATTAGTAACCAAACTTAGCGTGTTGCAATAATAATTCTGTGTAATGGAAAGTGCTTACCAAGGCATATGCATTCTTTTTACATTTAATAAAGTAGATTTATGTTTTGTACACATTTTCAACGGTGGTTTTAATTATTAATTGCATATAAAACTTGAAATTAACATATAACAAAAAAGGCAAAATATATCCTGAGATTCTTACATATTCGGATATATTACTTGTTATAATTTATTATACATATATTTTTAGTTTGCAACTAACTGCTACACTTAATATTATAAACTTTTTTAGAAGTGCCTATACCTTTCCTTTAGGATTTATTGTGAAAAATTTGTTAATTTCTTTTTAAATTTGTTAGTTGTATTGTTAAATTTCATTTTCTGTGAATAATTAACAATACATATACTAGAATGTAAAGATAGATCGAGATTGTTTGGAAGAAGATGAATGGGGATCATATTCAAAGTACTGAGAATGAGTCGAATAGCGAATAGCGATTTGTTAAGTTTGTTAATTTTGTTTACTAATATTGTAATTTGTTTAAGATTCTTATTATTAATTTTACACATGGTTCATTTATTATTAATTTCGTTTTAAATTTGTTAGTTTTTAAAAATTATTTCTTTTTCAGAAAAATCGTTAATTACTTGTTAAATTTATTAATTATATTGGTAAATGTCATTTTCTGTGAAGAATGACCGACGATGATGATGATTCATGACGGTGTGATTTTCTGTGATGTATATACATATATACATTAATAACCAAATTTAGAGAAGTGACCAGAATATGCCATTTGTCCGTACAGTGCGCCGGTGATTTAATTTTTTCCTGTGTTTCTTGTGTTTTTATAATTCGAAGTGTCGGTAGCATTTTATTCTCACGTAGACTTCCCCGGGCATTGTTTATCGTTAGGCTCGCGCTTCGCTTCCTGCGGACTGTTGATAAACGGTATCGTGCCCCGTTACAGATTATCGATATCGCGGTGAGCACTTCATTCGAGCTGTCGAAAGAGAACCGCATGGGCCACGTGGTCCCGACAAATTCCATGTCTGCGCCGAGGAATGTTCCGTTTCTTGGTGCAATCAGTCGCAAATATTAATTCAATCGTAACAGACATTAATTACTGCAGTAACGTAGTCTAATCGTTTCATTTGGTAGGCTCAATAATTGTTATAGTAGATTACATTAGAAAAGATCAAAGAAAATTCATATAAATCAGCATGAATGATGAGACTCTCAGTCTCTAAATGACGAAAGAAAAGCAAGCACCAATAATAACAGTTATTCTAAAATTGTCTACGATAAAATCATTGATAAAATGTTGATTATTATTGAGATTTAAGATAAACTACACAAAATATAAAGAAAAACATTCGAAGGACAAAATAATTATACTAGACTTTTATACTTTTTGGTTACAAATAACAGTTATTAGTGTGCAAAAAATTGGATCCTCCTCGATAACTGTTATCGATGACGATAAACTATTTCGATTGTTCAAAGCAGTTATCAATGAACGAAGTTCATTTCGATCGCTTATAACAGTTATCAATGAGAAAAGTTCATTTCGATCGCTCATAACTGTTATAATCGAATTTCTTTTCACTTGTACATAATAAATATTGATGAGAAAATTCAGATGGAGCAAGAATGTGAAATTCATTCAGAAGGTTTCGTACCATAAGACGAATCAACAAACCATAAGAACACCACAAAATCTGAAAAAATGTTCAAAATTTAAATTGAAATTCTTCAAAATTTTTTCATCTGGAAAAATCAGAAATATAGACTCCCGTGTTTGTAAAAACTGCGTGCATAATTGACGCTGTGCCCGCAACTCCGGTTAGCGTTAAACGAAACGAACCTTTTCTGCTCTAAAATTAACGTTAGATGATTTGCAGTGTAATTTGTCAAGAGAAAATTTTGAAAAACTCATGTTTGTACTCATTAAATATTGATTGTAGCAATTAATTTTATGAATAAAAATTGATTAAATAATTGATTGTGTACCATTTGAAATATGTACTATTTAACAATAACTATTACAAATAATCGAAATAAACTCTCATTGATAACTGTTTTAAATGATGGAAATGAATTTCTCTCAAGGATAACATTTACCACCAAGAGAAAAAATTTTCGGATTCTTGTAATCCTTATTTGTAACCAATACGATTTTAGTCGATGAAATACTTATCATTCCATGACTTTTTTTCTTTGTGATTATAACAATTATAGTCCTAGAAGGAAACTGTACGTGAGATCCGTGTGAAACGAACAGTTTATTTTCTCCGGGAAAGTGTGACTTTCCATCGATAACGTATTAGGGCCAAATAGGAGCGTATTAGGGCTAAACATTCCAATTTCGAGGAATCCATGGAGCACCGAGGGGTAGCAAATGGGGCGGGGGGTGGCCAATCGTCATGTATCGTTTTGTATTTGCCGAAAACAGTCGTATTGTCCGCGGGGGGTGTAGGAGGAGGCCAGGTCGCAGCGGGGTTGGCCTGTAGGCACTCGTCGCATCTGCCTCCGATTTATTTCCGATCGTAATTGATGACTGTTGGCCCCCGAGGCCCCGGGGCCACCATCTCCTCACCTCTGGAGTCTCGTCGAGTGCCCGTCCATTCAAAGTCACCGGGAAGAATCGTGTCGCTGAAAACTTTTGCATAATGGGGTGACAAAAGTCACGCTTCGGCCAATAAATTATAATATAATACACGGCTGCTGCCCTACCTACGTCACGATCCTCTCCGCGAACCGAGGATTTTCATTCACATTTCCTTCTTGTTTGCCACGAGATGCTCGAGTGGACGTTCGAATCATCGATGTTCCGAAACTTTTAGGGAATACCAAATTATTTTAGCATTTGTCAACACGTTTGCAACCGGCATTTCTCCCGCTGCTTATCTTCGCTATTAGTCTCTTAGCGACTTGAGTGACGACTACGAAAAAAATAGGGTCGAGTCGGTTACTTCCTGTTGGACTGATCTTGAGGAACCTTTCGTGGGAAGTGACAGGGGTCCTTATTCCCCCAGTATCGGTTCTCCGCACGTATGGCTTCTTATAAGAATTCCAGACCAGGCATCATCGTCTTACATCGAGCCGACGCGCGATTATGCTCCTCATGCGAGCGTCTTTTGCAGAAAATTCTGCGAACGACACTCTGTCAAACGAGAAACAACGACAATCCTAACGAACCACTTTCAACAATGCACAATGAAACGAAAAATATTTAAACACCGAATTCCTGATTCTGTTTTAAATACCGAAGATGTACATTAATTAGTAGACTACGGATTTGGTACTGTTACGGGTATTCGGCAATGGTTGGAAGTTCCGGTTGGTCAGGCTCGTTGATGCCGACGCCTGACGAATGATTCTAACTGATCCTCGGCCTTGAAACTTTATGATACGGTTTTTCTTGGGCCTGGGAAATTGAAGTAAAAACGTTAACCATACAACTTTTCTAGCTTTATTGCTATGTCAGCCAGAGAAATGAAAATACTTGCTAAAAAGAAACTGTTGAGAGACTTACAGAGGGTCGACCGTACCATAAAGTCATTCGTAAAATACTCGCCTAACGACGGGACAAATTGCGACGGAGGAGTAACGGGAGACGCCACTCTTATCGGTAATGTAGTAGTAAGTATTGCAGCAGGTATTTGATAATAATAGAGCAACGAGCGTGAACCATGCTCGATCCTCCTTGAACACGGCCGCCATCTTGGATCCGACTCGATTCACGCTTGTCGCTGACATGAGGTTTTAATGACCTTACGTTGTTACTATACTAATGATATATTTATTCTCTTCTCGTCAACAAAGAGAAACGAAAGTACTAAAAAAGGTATCTTTTTAGTGCTCGCGTACCCATTTTTTGGTGGACCAGCGTGACAGTAACTTCGAGAAATTCGGAGTATTTCTGGAGAGTGGGGGAATTACGAACACCTAAGGAAAAAATGAAATGAAACAAAATATTAGAAAGGTAATAATTTCTTTATTGCTTATATTCACAAACATATTATGTGTTTACATATTTCTATAATCAACTTTAATAAAATTTTAAAATAAAATCAATTTTTAATAGCGAAAACAAAACCATTGGTGTTCGAGGTTTCCCAACTATGGCGGGTTAATCACGAACAGAGCCAATCACGAACACTACTTATTTCTTACGAAAGTCGCATAAATAGCCTTTAGGTGTCTATCACTGCATTTCTCGTGTGCCAATTTGCTATGTTCGTAGCGCATAACACTCTTTAGTTCAAA
The DNA here is from genome assembly GCA_028454255.1 of Halictus ligatus. Classification (NCBI taxonomy): domain Eukaryota; kingdom Metazoa; phylum Arthropoda; class Insecta; order Hymenoptera; family Halictidae; genus Halictus; species Halictus ligatus. The sequence goes on from CM052134.1 coordinate 2,953,518, forward strand.
ACACGGGGTAATGATGAACGTTCGAGATTGACTCGCACAATACGTTCGCCATTATCCCGTAAAGTGGAAAGCAAAAACAGTGGACAGCATGGTTGGGTAACAAACTTCAAATAGAAAATATAGTGGTTTTAAATGAATCCTTGACTTGTACATTTTTGTATCCTGAAGCATTAGTATTGAGACAATTGTAAATGCAAAAGTTGTACTTAGTTTAATAAAAAAATTTTGGACATAAATCTGCAATAGCTTTACGTGTCAACTGTTTCGCATTTGAGACCTAATCGCGTTACAATAGGAGAAGCTGTTTATGCTTTTCTAACATAATATAATATTCATATTCGCGATTAACCCGCGTTCGTGTTTCCCCCACTCTCCCCTACTATGAAACATTCGAACCAGCTTGTAATGTATACTTGATCCCATCTCTAATGTTTATAAGTAGATTTCGTTTGAAACCAGCGTCACGACTCGGTATTATGCAGCAAAGGGTTAAATTCAAAATCATTAACGCTTCGACTGTCATCATGTCAACCATATACGAACGATACGAAAATCAATTGAAAATGAATAGATCAGCAAAATTTGATTAGGGTGTGCAAGATGTGAGAATAAATTCTGTTCTGTTTGGCGAGGTGTTACAAAATGAAAGTTAACAGAAATATTTGAAAATTCCTGGAACATTTTCGAAGTATAGACGAAGCGATTTCGCAGTGGCGTTCGATCGAGAACGGGCCTAAACGCTCACGTATTTGCGGATCGACTGGGGAGCCGTATTAGGGTGTTATTTTCTGGAATAATGCCGTGGGCGTTCGCGCGTGGCAATGTGCGGGTGTATCGGTGCACCGTTGATCCCATCAAACGGGAATCAGTCCGGAATCTCCCCCGTAAATCGGCTTTTATTGTTTTAAACTCGTTCGTATCGGATCGAGTCGGATTGCGTCAACCCTAACGCACACATTTATCCACCCTTCCCTCCGGCTGAAATGGATAAAACGGCAAAAGGAACATCGAATCAAAGGCCGAGCGACACCGACCATCAATTTCAACCGAGGAATGTTCAGAATTTTATTAACATCTCGAAATACTAAACAAAGTCGTTAGTCGTCAACGAATCTTTGTGTAAAAGAAAAACTGTCTGGGTCACTTGTAAAGGCGCGTGTCCATTTAAGAGATCCATCAAGATTATAGAAATCGTGATGAAAAGATTTAACAGTTTTTAAAAATTACAAAAAAGATTTCGAAGATTTAAATAATTTTAATTAATACGTCTTAAACTTTAAAATTAATGGTATATTATACTTGAATAATAATGGGGGAGATGAAGTATTGACAGCTGAAATTACTCGGGGTAAAGAGCTTAAAATTAGAATTATAATAATGGCGATATTCGAACGAATCATGGTCGCGAGCTAACTATCGCGAAATATCTCGTCGATGGTGTAGCAATGTGAAGTCATCTAATAATGAAGCACATGATGTCTGCCGTCTGCGGCGACGCAGAAGCGGCATTGCATCGCTAGATGACTCGTCTGTGCCCTTACACAAACAGTACCGGCGTACAGTGCGGACAAGTCGGCACATCTCACTACATGTTTATTTGACGATGTATGAAAATTCCATTTAAAAATCATTTAAAAAATTTTTTTATGCATAAAAATTGTTTTTTTTTATTTATTAATTTTATTGTTAAATTTAATTTCTTGTGACTAATTACTATTACATATGCATTAGTAACCAAATTTAGATTTTTATAAAAAAATTTGGCCATGGAAGCACTCTCTAAAATGCCAAAAATCGAAAAATATTATATTAACTGTAAATGAGTGTGCAATAATAACTCTGTGTAATGGAAAGTGCTTACTTAAGTTTTATTTGTTAATTGCATATGAAACTTCAAATTAACATAAAACAAAAACGGCAAAATATGTCCTGATACTTATCATTGTTTAAGAATTTCATAGTTTTGTCTGCCACTTTCTGCAACTCTCAATTTCATAAACTTTTTAAGAAGTGTCCATACCTTTCCTTTAGGATCTATGGTGAAAAATTTATTATTTTCTTTTTAAATGTATTAATTGATATAATTATATATGAATCATTTTTATTTATTTTTAATTTGTTTTTAATATATGTTTTATAACTATTGAAAAAGTAAGAATGTAAGGATAGATCAAGATGTGCAAGATCACGAGAGTCAATGATTTTGGGTCGCAATCAAAGTACCGACAATGACTTGGATAGCGAATGGCGTTTTGTTAAGTTTATTCGTCTTATTCACTAGTATTATAATTTGTTTAAGCTAATTATTATTAATTTTACATATGGTTCATTAATTATTAATTTTGTTGTAAACTTATTAGTTTTTAAAAATAAATTTGTTAATTTCTAATAATAAATTTTTTTTCCAAAAATTATTAACTATATTGGTAAATATAAGTGTCTGTAAAAAATGTCCTCATTATATACATTAATAACAAAACAACTAGAAGTGCCGAAAACAGGCCTTTTGTCCGCACTGTGCGACGTCACAACATATAACAAGTCCGTGGGAGCGAAGCGATTAATCGCATCACTAATTATGTCTGTTGCGTCCCAATTGCGTTGTACTGATGTCCGTGGCCGTGGTGATGGTGATGATGGTGGTGGTGGTGGTTCAAATGTGGCGCGCCACTTCTGTAGGCTCTCTGCTTCTCGTCCAGGTCTCGTTGTCGCTGACTATAGCGCTCGACCTGGTCCCGGAGGATAGCATCCTCTTCCGCGGCCCGTTTCTCGTCATATTCTAGACAGCCGACCCCGTCGAGCCTCTCCAGGTCGATCCAACCTCGCCACAACACGCAGACGCCGTTCATGATCATCTGCGCCCTCAGGTGCACCTGCAACCGAAACGACAGAATCTGTTTTAGCAATAAATTCTTTGTCTCCGCTCGGAATTCTTTCGCTTTCTTCCGAATTCAACGAATTCAGTGTGCCATCTGTATTGGTATAACTACGTTCGAACGCCCTCCAACGGAACTACAGTGAATTCCAGTTACAAGTAAGTGCAAGCTTCGCGGTTGAAAGTCATTGGAACTACCCAACACCATCGCGGGGTATAGGATATACATATGTATCGAGCTTCGCTGTCCGTTTCTACGTGGAACATTGTATCAGAGAAAGACATTTTCTCAGCCTTCTTGTCACTATCAGTCTCTATGTCATAAACCTATGACTGGGTGCACTGGGTAATTCAAACGCAACGTTCGGCGAGAACCTTATATTTCGTCTAAATATCTCTCACCAGAATCGCGCAACTGATTTATAGCGGGAATTAACTGTAATTATGTAGAGACATGCGAGGACAATCGTCGTGAATGCCAAATTTCTGTTTCATTACGATGTGCAATACTTTAACACTAGGTTTACGGGTCGCGTCAAGATGACGGGTTCTATTATTTTTAATTTACGATTATTGAGATTGTGAAGATCCATCTACGTGGAATTACTCAACAAACTTATTTCCTTAGGTATACAGTGAGTGTAAAAAGTATTCGTACACCTCTTGTAGGCTTAAAAAACCATATATTTCTCTATGTAATTGCACATATGTTTATAAAACGAAACATAATTGTAATTGTTATATATTTTAACTAAATACTCTCATATAAATATACTTGAAAAAGTTTAACGTTAACGAGAAAAATTAAAAAGTATGAGAAGTGTCTCTAAATTGGCGCGCAAAAAGTATTCGTACAGGTACTAGAATGCACTTGAAAGGCGTCCGATTGTTTATATTATGATTTAGCGGGACCCGACAAATAATCAGACAGAGTCTTGGATGCACAGTCTAGTGGTAACCTTCTGCAAAACCAGTCAATTTTTGTAACATTCGGTAAAATGGGTCGTAAAAGTAAGGAAACAAGTGAGACTGAAAGAAAAATTATTATACAACTGCATAATCAGTGCAAATCATTGCGAGAAATAGCAAAAACAATTAATAGGTCACATAGCACTATACAAGGAATCATAAATCGATATGGTTCGACGAAAAACCAATAAAAATAAAGCGAAATCTGGTCGACCTAGAAAACCTAGTCCACGCGATGAACGTTTTATAGTGCGTGAAATACAACAAAATCCTAAAATTAGTGCCCCTAAGACCGCTGCAAACAACGCTGGAGTAAGTGTATGTGCCGCACTATTCGTAATTGTTTACGAAATAATGAATATCACGGCCGAGTTGCTCGCAAGAAGTATTTCGTAAATGTTGCAAATAGAAAGAAGAGACTTGATTTCGCGAAAGATAATATTAATAAGCTTATCGAAAATCTACGACCCACAGTAAAACACGGCGGAGTTTCGGTCATGGTTTGGGATTATATAAGTGCTGCTGGAGTGGGATCATTACACTTCATCAAGGGAATAATGGACCACAAAATATACCTAAACATATTAAAAACCCATATTGTAAGTAGTGCAGAAAAAATGGGTCTAAAAGACAACTTTATCTTCACACAAGACAATGATCCCAAACATACAGCACGCAACACAAGAGAGTGGTTGCTTTATAACACACTATAATATTTGAAAACATCTCCGCAATCACCGGATATTGATCCGATCGAAAATTTATGGGATCTGCTTGATAAAAATATCCGAACTCAAGTATTTCAAGTAAAGAACAATTAAAACTTGTTCTTTAAGAGAAATGGTGCAATATTACACACGAAATCACATCCAATTTAGTGGATTCAATGCCAAAAAGGATTTAGTGGATTCATTTACGAAGTAATGTAAAATACTCACTTTTAATGCTCAAAAATATTTTTATTTTAAGTTATTTCAAAACACTTTTTCCTTTACAGAAATCTTCTTCCCGGGTTCGTTAAGGAATTATTAACGAAAAACACGGTCCAATCAAAACGCGGCAACAGCGGACGGATTACTGCGAACAGCGCAAGTCCCGCTGAATGTGGCGTTGGCATTGGCCGAGCCAAATTCCCTCCGCTGTATCCGCGCTCCGATTGGTCCGTTTCTTGCGTTAATAACTCCTTAACGAAGAGGCAGAGAACATTTCTGCAAAGGAAAAAGTTGCTTTAAGTGACTTCAGGAATCCTTTAGGTAAAACATTTAATACGTTGTGTAGTTGAACGAATGGATAATGAAGGAGAATGGTGAAATGTACCGAGAAGTGAAATACTGGTATAAAATAAATACATTGAAACTAAACATGGTATGTACAGTATAAAACTATTGTAAAATGAAACATAAATAAAACGGAGCGATATTAAATGAGCGACGTTCGTGAATTACAGCTGTGAAGCACGCGAAAGTAAACGTGACCGAGCGATCGAGAGGGTTGAAGCAGGAATGAAGAACGGGAAATTCGAAATTGACCATGACAGCAATTTTTCAAAGCGGAAAATGGAACAGAGCTTTCGCGAATTTGTTCGAAATTTTGCTCAAAGTATAGGAATTAATACTCGCGAGCGAGACAGTCTTACAGATGGCACGTGACCGGTTGAGGGTTAATGGTGAAATTGTTTCGCAATTTCATCTTTCCTCGAAGCTTGTACCGTCCAATCTGCGTAATCGTTCTCTGGAAATAAGAAACGTTTGCAGCAGGGGGGGTCGAGGGGTCTCCGGGAACATGATTGAAACCTGAAGACGGGTTTGCGAGCCTTAATGGACCCCTCCCACGACGCGGTCCGTGGTACAAGCTGCTTTTGCTCGCTCGAAATTACTCGCCCGGCGATTCCTCTACTCTCCTACCCTCCTCTTTTATCTACCTCTGGTCCTCTTCAAACGTTCGAAGACTCGATTCAATCGCGCAAGAATCGAGTTGCGAACTCTCCCCGATTCACTCGAGGTTCTCTCCAAACGTAATCAAATCGGAACAATTTTTATTTCACTTGAAATAACCAGATTGCGGATCTTTATGCAAAATAAAACTGTTCTGCATCGATTGTAAGAAACAGTAGCCAAGCAAAAATTTCTTTCTTTCTGTACTAATTTCAGCAAGTTGAAAATACACCTATCTCCCGATTTACACAGAAGATAGGATAGAAAACAAACTAAAATGTGCATAATTCAGTCAATTATTTCGACGAAAAATAAAAGCTAAATATATATTAAAAAAACATAAAAATAAAGGTATATTCATAAAATAACAAAAATATAGAAGAATATGTATACAATTCAATTTACATATAGAAACAAGAAATATAAATTAAAAAATTTAAAGGGAAAAATTTTGTAGAATTCATCGAGTAAGAAATGTGGGGAAAAAATCTGGGTCGGCTTGTACCGTGAAATTTACGCGACACGAGAAGGAACGGAAGGGGAGCTAGTGCCGACGGCTCTCGAAACAGTCGAAACAGTCGAAACGAGCAATTAGCTCGTCCCGGTCTGAATAGGGTTATTTTATTTCCTGGCAAATGGGCCCGTTTCCGGCGCGCCGCTTCAAAACTGTTACGGAATCCGTCTCGCCCCTGGAAAACCTGTCGAGAACCTTTCCTGACCGTTTCCAAACCAATTTCACGTCTTCCTCCGCAGTTACGGAAACCAAACGCTATAATTCGGTCGCGCAGCTCGAGAAATTAATACGTCCGTCGTCGAACTAAATAATTATAGTTTCGAATTCGGAGAACACAGGTCCCCTCTTCCTCCTTTCATTCGAGATACTGAGGATTTCTTGGATATTCAACGTCGCATGCAACATTTTCCTTAGAGACAATTTCAAATTGTCTTCAACATTATCAACTCTTCAGGCACAACAGTCCGAACACTCTGTACAATGACTTGTAATGCAACAAGTGTATAAAATTCAATCGACCATTTTCTAAGCAAACTGCAAAATTATGGACGCCTTTATTCAACTCTTCTGTACCTTGTAATCAAAGCAGAGATTATTTTTACTTTGCACGAAACTCCACAGTCTAGTAATTAGTCGGAAAATCCGACAAATGGATAAAATAAATTTCGCGTTTAGATAATTTTTTAGTAGAACAGGAAGGGGAAGCCTCGTATCCATCGATCTCAACAAATCGAGCTTGTCGAGAGTAGCAAAGTCGTCATCAAATTACGGGCTCGCGTCAACAGGGAAGAGTGGAAAGATGGTTTCCGGGCAAAGAGAGAGAGAGAGAGAGAGAGAGAGAGAGAACACAGAAGGGACGAGAGAAAAATCATCGTTAGGAACCTCGGTCTTTTCAGCGTTTTTTCCTTCCCCGGTCGAAACTTACAGCTGGTTGTTGACACGGCGTAACAATGTGGCGGCGCAGCATGCAGCTCTTTGTGAAATCATAATCGAGCCGCGGGTGACTGGAACTTTCGGCGACTCGATAATCGAATCGTTTCGCCGCCTTCTCCGACCCGGGGAACCCGTCGAATTATTCGCTCATTTTTCACGCGCGTTCGCTCTCAAAACGATCCTCGAAACGCGTCCCGAAACAATACCTCTGCGGAGACCTCCCGGTTCTCCAGTGTACGAATCTTCCGAAATCGTTAACCAGTTCGTGACACCAAGAATATTCTCTGACACGTTACGTTCAAATTCGAACAATTAGCCCCCAAAACAAATTCAACTTCTACTCGAACGTTTTACTTGTTCGGCTTTTCTATCTTTTACTTTATCAATCGATATTGACAATAAATAGATTTTGTCTTACCATGTCGAATGTCAGGAGAGCTCGAAATCGCTGCACGACTCGCGAGGCATGTGCGACACGTAATGGGGAAGTACCGCAGCTCGAAGGACAAGCATGATCCATGTATTCATTTGCATTTCGGGAAAGTACCGCAGGTTCGCTTATTCCGAGAATTCGTCATGGAACCGTGACGAATCATTTTTCGTCAATCTTTTTACGATTCACATTCGAAGTTTCAATATTCAAGATTGAGTAAAAAAATGTCATGCTTTAAATTAACGTTTACACGCGACACTGTAAATGTGAATGTACACGTGTTGGAACACGTTCAAATTCGAGTCCCCAAGTTTGAATGTTTGAGTTCGTTCTCTCAATTCTTCAAGTCCAGAACAGCCCCGAAGAAGCTACTAAATCAACGACCGAGGAGAGCACCTAACGGAGCATAGCTAGAGAGAAAAAAACGGGAAAACAAATTAATCTCGTTATAAGGGCGCGCGAGAGAGAAGGGTGTGCGTATGTATTCAACCCTTTGTCACCCGGCTACTATTAACGAAATGTCCATACCGGTTGAAAACCAAAAAAAAAAACGAAAAAGAAATGAAAAGAAGCGAGAAGCTAAAGAGACAAACGTTTCGTTCTCACGAGCGGAAAAGAAATATATGTATCCGAATCCATTTCACACCTTTTCTGTTCGCGCGACGACGGGGCGTGACCCATTATCGCCCTAGCATAATAGCCGGGCGATATTTAAACTGTAACACGCGTGTCTCAACCCTTTCGCTGGCAACATTTGCATGTCGCGGCGGCTACAATGAAAACCGACAGAGACGTGACGTTCGAGCCTGCTGGAACGAAAGGGGTGAAAAATCGGAAAAGGGTGGAAACGAGAGAGAGAGAGAGAGAGAGAAAACATGGTCGTACCGGAGGAAGAACAAACGGGAGAGACCGGCTATTTCGCAGGCTCCTTTGTTTTTTGGTAGGCGTAGCCGGCCGCTGCGCCTTTTTGCGATCGGGTCCACTAACGACGGGCACAATGCTCGGCACATTCGTCAACCAGCGATCCTGTCGGAAAGGATCAACCGGCAGGACACAGCGCACATGGTCAGCGGAACCTCCTTTTGTCTTCCGTTCGACCGGCCATCTTTCTCTCGCCTCTGTTCGCGCATTTTCTGCCGACGGTTAACCCTCTGCCTCGTAAAGACCACTTTAGCCATACTAATTTAGGAGATTTGCCAGCGTAAATTTTTTATTAACACATTGTTTGCGGGACATTTCGCGCGCGGCCTTGAGCTTAGCGCGGACGATATTTTTTAGCCGTCGCGTAAGAAATTAGACATTTTTAGAAATCGCTATAACTTTAAAATAACGCTATAAGTAAGAAAAGTAGTATCAATATAGCAAGTACGTGTATTGTGAAACTGTCACAAAGACGATGGTGACATAATCCGTCGTTAAAAAACCCATATAAATACGGGACCCGACTTCCACCAGCAGACAATGAAAAACGGATTTTTACATGTTCCGCCACCAGTCTAAAAAAGAACGGATTTATCCATGTCCCGACAAGAATGTGTTAACCCCTCAGAGACAACGAATATTTTAAAATCGATCACATGTGGTCAAGTTATTAGATACACTTTCATACTTTCTTATACAGTCTCTACAATTTCAGCATAGTTGTGGAGAACACTAAAAAGTCTAAATCACCAAGAAATTATTGTAACGTCACTAACGTCGTGCAAGTATAGTGTACTGATATCGTCCCTGAAGGGTTACTGTTTTTCGAGTTCCCAATATGATTTTTGTTCACAAGTTAATTCTTCGACAGTTGAGTTTTATTTATTGTTCCGCACAGCAGGGTTAAAAGTGTGCGCCAACGTTTTTTCAGCTTATTTGCCATCAAATTTTACGATCGAATGAGTTCGAGGAACCAGAACGTTTCTAGAGAATAGTGTTCCGGCCGAAAGGACTACCGAAAGTAGTGGCCGAGTTGTAAATCATCTCGATACCTAAGTCAACGAAAATGTTCGACATTATATTAAAGGAAGCGTCCGGAGCTCTCCTTATTCGTTAGGGAGACTCTAAAAGTCAGCGAGATGATTTATCAAAAAGCTACATCACATTTTTGCATTGTAACACCATGTGGATTTGATGCATTTATGACAAAACTGGGTGGACGTAGAATATAAAACAGTGAAACTGTCATTATATAATATACAGGGCGTTCGCAATAATTTATACCAGCGTTTTTTTTTTTTTTGTAAAAGGTAAGCATTAGAAAAAACCGAAGAGGAGGTAGTTGCAGTATATTTTATTAGCAATATGATAGCGTGTCTCAATTTTTTGTATTTTTAATATTTTTCTAAAAACAAATATGACCTTCATATAAAAACGGACATTCAAACAAGTTCAACAATGTAGTATACTATGGTCTTCGGGGTCATACAGGAGCAGAAATAAAAGAAATAAATTTAATATTTCGTAATATTGCATTTACTAGTATGTTGTAGTGATAAGACTACATCTCGTGTTCAATGTGACTTCCGTTGATTATGTGAATGTATATGTTTTGAAAAGACATGCTTATTCCTTAAGTTACAGTACAGTTCTGCGAAACAACCAGCCAAACCACACGTTATCCTTATGTACCGTTATTCTATTCAGGAAAAAGTGGATATATTAAATATTTTTTACGAATGTAATCAAAATAAGAGAGAAAGTTAACTAGTATACGAAGCAAGATATCCACAGAGAGTACAACCTAGTGAAATTCAGTTTCTCCATCTCAATAAACGTTTCAATGAAACAGGATCTGTAGTAGAGTCAAAACATCAGAGAGTCCGTCGAACCCCACTATCAGAAAACAAACAATTAGAAGTACTTCTTCAATTGCAAGAAGATCCATCTACTTCGGTAAGAAAAGTGGCTAGACTATGTGATATTTCAATTGCATCAACACATAGAGTTCTACAATTGTACGATTCAAACCTTTCAAATATCACAAAGTACAAAGTTTCCAGCAATTTGATTATCCACGAGGTACTGAATTTTGTAATTGGTTCCTAACAAATAACGTGGATTCCAATTTTTATAGAAAAAATTATGGACAGATGAATCCAGTCTTGATAACAACATCATGTGTAAGCGACATAATGCTCACTTTTGGACGACTGAAGAATTCGAAACTGAAAAAATAGACAAGTTTCCAAGTACAATTCAGAACAAATGCTTGGTATGGAATTATTCATAACATTTTACTAGGTCCATATTTCTAAATTGTGAATTTCAAAATTGGTAATTAATACCATTGTTTCTTGTACGAGACATGTACTTCCAACAAGACAGGGCTCCTCCTCATAATTGTAGATCGGTAAATCATTTTTTAAATAATATGTTTAACGACAAATGGATCGGAACATACGGACCTATAAAATGGTCTGCAAGATCCCCCGATTTATACCCAATAGATTTTTTTGTGGGGACATATTAAAGATATTGTTTACACTACACCACGGAGAAATTTGGACGAATTGAAAACTAAGATAAAAGAAAAGCCTGTGCATCCATATGTAGAGCAGAAATACATTCTTGCTAATGGAAGTCACATTGAACACGAGATATAGTCTTATCACTACAACGTATTAGTAAATACAATACTACGAATGAATACTACGAATATATTTCTTTTATTTCTGCCCTTGTATGACCCCGAAGACCATAGTATACTACATGGTTGAACCTGTCTCACTGTACCGTTTCATTTGACGTAAACAAATATGTAACATTCCATTTTAAAAAATGAAGATCACCTTTGTTTTTAGAAGAATATTAAAAATACAAAAAATTGAGTTCGGCTATCATATTGCTAGTAAAATATACTACAACCACCCCCACTTCGGTTTTTTTCTAATGTTTACCTTTTACGAAAAAAACGCTTGTACAAATTATCGCGAACATCCTGTATAATTTTTCAATTCCCTGTATAATTACTAGTAAAATCATAACAAGCAAACGGATCAATTTGTTCGGAATTACGGCACAGCTCAGATTAGAATTGGCGAGAAAAGAAATAAATGTCTAGGTAGCTCCTGCGTCTTGTTTTATCTAAAAATCTGCAGTCTAGCCATGAGAAATCGATTTGAAAATATAAACAACGCTGTATTTAATCAGTTTCAAGCAATGTGCACTCAATCACTTTCAAGCAATCAATTAAAAATCTTAATCGGGAAACGCGAAAACCTGTAGGGTGGAGGAACCGGCGTAGAAAGAGCAAAGCAAGCGTGAACGAGCAAGGATCTCGATAAGATCTTCAGAACGAGGTTCGAGGTTCGATGTTCGAAGCGTGCCCTTTTCATTTTGCCGGTCTTTATCGGTCTTTATCGTGCTTTATCTGGATCGCAAGAGAGAGATCTCTTTCCCTTAATTATTTCCTCTCCGCGGGGAACAGTCCTCGTAGACAATGGCCAGCGGACACGTGCTGCCGCGCGTCGTTCTTTATTACACGTCTCTTTTTTCCCTCCGTTTCGTATTGTCGGTTAAAACAAAACGGGTAGCCGCGGGTCGCCGTGTAAACAACCAACAGTCCCATGCCCCCTCTCCCTCTCTAACGTCTCCTCTTCTCGAGCAGGAAAATAATGAGTCGTTAGCGGGCACCACGCTCCACGGACAAATCTCGAAACGCTTGATCCCCGGCGTTCACTTTAGAAGCGCGAACTGGCCGTTTGCAATTTTTGTTCGTCCTTTTTGTCCGTACTATTCGTTGCAGGGATATAATTTTCTCTTTGGTACGCCTGAGACATTTGTTTTTGAAATTCACAGCACTTCGGTCAAAACAATCTATTTCTTGTAGAAGCTCGAAGCGTATTAGACAATGCTATTGTTGTTATACCACTAGATAGAGGATTTTATGTATGTATGACAAAGATGAGCAGCTACTAGTAAAACAAGAAGTCGTTGAGGAATTCCAAGACACTTTCAAGAAACTGGAAACAATACAAATCCAACTGATGGATCGAGTAAATACAATGCACATAAAGAAGAGGCTGGAAAGTACAATTTCAAAATTGGCATAACGAAATCGAACATCAAATGCAGATTAACTTTGGTACATAACTGGTGAAATCGTACAATTTGGAAGTTCATCGAGCAAATAAAATGGCACGATTTATAATAATGTACAATTCAGAACCTCTCGAGATTGAATAACTCGAGGACCGAGAAAGCGTGAAGATCGGGCAAAGAGATCGAAAGCGTGACGGAAAATCGGGTGGGCCCGAGAAATCAAGCAAATTGTTCTTTAAGTGTCGGCTAAGCGGTGACAAAACGCTAACGGTGACCGAAACGCGCCACTTCGAACAGAAGAGAATCGTTGCGGGTCCGAGAGACCGTTTCTAGATCCTGCCGGAGGATCTTTCGGTCCAGAAGAGAGACGGGTCGAGATTTATGAGCCATTATATACCGGGTGGCTGTTGAAGCCTTCGGGCATCTGGCACTGGCCCGTTTGACGGATTTGGAAAAGCGCTAATTGGCTCTGGCGACTGCTAATGGGATCGCCGAGCCCTCCCTGTTCAGAAACTCGCTAAACAATTGTTCAAAGCATTCGTTCCGCGAGGTGAGGGCTATTATTCACCGCGAGGAACTTTGCTCTTCGTGTACAATCTTCGGCGTTCTATCGTTATCGTTATTATTAGACAGCTGATTTTATACGCTTATCACTAAAATTAGTGCAACTACAAACTTGTAGAGGCATTAGAAAATGAGTTTCTATTTAATTTCTGGTTCATACAATTGACTCGAACAATTTTTGCATAAAGATCCGGATTTTAGTTATTATTTTGAAAAGAATTCATTATTTACCGAAATAAAGACACGTTTTTAACGAAAATTGCTCACGTTTTAATTGTCAGAATGTCGAATGGTAAATTCTGCAGGCGTAACAGATAGAAAATGGCGGATTCGCGACGCACCTATCGATCGCGATGGCGTCGCCCCTCCGTCGGCGCCGGCGTACGAGAGATTATGCTCTTCTGGCAGGCTCGCAGGACCTTCCCCATAATCCCAGACGAACAACAAACAACCTCGAAAAACTATAAGCTGAAGTCCGAGCGGGTTCGACCACTTTTTTGGAAAAAACATCGTAGCATTGTTATGTTTCATGTTTTTGTCATTTTTTTTCGAAGCAACGCCCGTGTAATTTAGAATGTACATAAATTATACTTTGCAACGATTTAAAATATTTCCATTTTCAACAAAGAAACATATACCAAGAACAAACAGGCGAACGTACGCGACACGTGACGGTGCATCTGAATTTGTTCCATTTACGCGTTAAAGTTTGTAGTTCGTCGCTGGATATTTTATTTGTAAGACGGTTAGGCGGTTGGAAGTTTTTTTCTTGCTGGTTGACTCGAATTTTCCAGCAAAGTGTTCGGGGCCAGACGTGTCCGGACCCCGACGAACCAACAAAATTCGGGGCCGGATGCGCGTCTCCCGTTCCGCCGAGAACACTGACACACTGACACCATTGTCCGAGAGGCAGAAACTGATACTAAATTGTCCGTGGGGGTGACTCGACGTCCCGGGACATACGATGCCAAGGACACAAAATGAGTAGACAATTCAAAGACCGACCTGCTTAACGATCTCGGCCGTTTGTCAGCTCGCAATCGACCAATTAGAGTCCCAATCGCCGCCGTTCAACTTTCAAAGCCGATTGATTCGTTCAATACTATTATGGTTCACAATCAACCAATTCGAAAAAATTGAACTTACGGTGGAGCCTAGGAAAAAAGAATAAAGGTCCACGAAAGTGGATGTTCCGGGCTTTAGAATGGGTCCAAATTTACAAATGTACTATTTTCTGTTAACGAAATTATAGTAGTTCAAATATTGAGAATTTCTCGAGATTCGGAAATTTAGTGTGCAAACACCTTTCGAATTGGGAACATGCGGGATTTTTTTCGTCGATAAGCGATTGTTTAATTATACGACTCACCTTGCCGCAGTCTTTTTCGAAATCGCAGTCGCTTGGATCTACCGCGTAGTTTCCGGAGGCTCTGCCAAAAGCGAGTTGAAGATTGGTGCCAGTCGCTGCAAAAGCGATCTCTGTGAGGCCCTCTCGGCAGCCATTTTGGAAACGTACTCTACGTTCTTCGATCGGTCTATCCCGGAAACCAGTATATCTGACCTACAAAATAGTGATTAAACAACAGGTTTAGTCTTTTACAGCCGTTACTCTTAAAAATCGATTACTTCATTACTGTATTCTATGGACACGAATTTTGTGGAAAAAAGAATCGGAGATACTCGTTTACATTTATGTAAAACTTGTGATTGTCAGAAATTTCTATTAGGGCACTTTATCCACTCAAGTATGCCTATGCTACATCACTTTACAAAAATAACGGGAATGTGTCTTTACAAATTTTTTTGTAGTAAATAATCGAAGGACAAAATTGGTTGAATAAATCCGCACGGATGCATCTTCACAATCCCGAATAATAGTAGAACACGCTCCGTAGATATAGTGTTAAAATAAAAAGAGAAACAACGAGAGGAAAATGATAATCGATGGCAATCGATGTGGCCGTCGGGAGCGAGCAAGATCAATGATTGTTTCGTAAGCGTCGGAAAATCCGTGTTTCCTTCAATAGCTCGTCGTTCACAGTCCACGTTTATTTTGTATTCGACTTCCCGCCTATTCCACGGCCGAATAATCTACGAATTAGCGAGTACAATTGCGGTATCATTATGGTACAATTACGGCACAGTTACGGAGAACAATATTTACTATTATTGGGAACTGAACAAAAGCGATTTGGAAGGAATGCGGAAAGGGCACGCCCCAAGTCACACGTATTCTCGGCTCCTGGATAATATAGGCTGAGCGGGCACACAATACTATACAGCGAGTGCCGCTCAAGTTTACAAATTAAGACTACAGGTAGCATCTTTGTCGGAGACCTCCCTTGCCCTTATGCAGTTAAAGGCGACTTCATTTCATCTCTCAATAATACGTGACAAGGCGTAAATAAACAGGTTCGCAATAAATATTCTTTTACTTCTCTGAACAACAATAAATTTCACCGAACACAGAAAATTCATTCCTGCCTCATAAGGCAGAAAGATTAAAAGAATTTAGAAATATCGATGTATTATTTCCTGCTTGTTAAAGTCATTAACCAAAGAACAACATTTTAGTTAGCTTATAATAGACAATTTTTATTTCGCATAAAGATCCGCAGTCTAATAATAAAGAACAAACTTGTTTCTGTTGTTCAAAACCCGACTAGAGCTTCCACTAAAGTTTTTCTTTGCTGGATATCGCAATTCGTACGTCAGCTAATATCATTCGATAAACACGTACACCGAAAGCACACGCCGCAAAAAGAACTATACCACAAACCGCGTGTACCTTATTTAATTTTACAGTCTCCCTCTAACCCTTCGAGCACAAATATCCTCGTATTAGTGACATTAAGTATATGTATTCAAATCTTAAGTTTGCCAACGAATAATTTAGTTATAAGTTCTCGCCCGCAAACGGTTAATTAATTGTACGAAATCTCATGCACTCGATCTCCCCGTTTTGCTCGAAATTCTTCCAGGCAGTGTCCTGGCGGCCCTGCTCCCCAGAAGATCGACAACGTTTGTATCCGACATCGAAAAACCCACCGTCGTCAAAGCAAAAAGTCAAAATAAAAATTACCTCACTCTCCCTGCTGAGTCTCCTGAATAGCTCGTCGGTCTCAAACTTTCCCTTCTGATCGGGGACCACTTTGGGCACCTTGAAGACGTACCTGGGCCGACGCTGCTCGTACAGGCCCATTCCGTCGAACGGCAAAACGCTGACACCAAGGCCCCCAGCTCCTCCGGCGTGTTCGCTCATAGTGTGCATCATCTTGCCGCCTTTAATCACCCCTCCAAACAATTTCTGTCTGAAAATCAACGTCGACGCAAAAATCGACGACCAGGCGAACGCAAGAGGAACACTGTGTGTCGTTATCGGTCGAATTTTGTTGTTCCCACTGAACTGCGACGGAGATCCTGAACTTGAAAAACACTGACAGAACACCGAAATCCGCACGTTCAACTGCGCTGAGCGGCGTCTCAGTGGTGACTAAGGACTCCGAGACTCCGAGAGCGCAAAGTTCCGGGATCTCTGAATCCTGGCTCAGGTCACGCCCACCGAGACCGCCCACCAGTATCCCCACCACTCGTCTCGCGGCTCTGAATCACAGGATGCTGTCACGTGGGGGATCGAACCCCCACCATCAACACGGGCTGACTCCGAAATTGCGTTAGTCAGATTTCCCAGCAGATGACACGGTTGCTCGTCTACTCTCGACCCCTGCGAGGGTACACGTCGAAACCTGGCATCCTCGGTAACAAGACCTCGCCCGTTGTCGCTACTCATTTATAAATATTTTCGAAGAACGTCAGCTTGAACTGTGCGAAAACCGACCGCCCGAAATTCGACAGAATCGCGTGAGAAAACTTTGATTTGCGAGCTGTACCGAAAAACTGAAAATTTGTATTTTACTCGAACTACCAGGCACCTAACAACGTTTCTGTTTAGAGATTTATTCGGTATAACATTTTTAGGCAAGCTATTAATAAAATTGAATTGTGTTTAATGTATTGAACATCGACGAAAGTCAGCCGTAAACAATTTCTTAAACCTCTTAGATTTTCTGAAGAATGAAATAAACGATCGTCCTAAAGATGCTCCCGATGAAGCGAACGTTATTTCTACCGTGCCATTTTGTATTTCCTTGGAGGTTACCGTTGTAAATATACAAAAAGATGAGACCCGAGGAATACAATGAGTAAAAAGTCCGTGCACCAACGGAAGCAGATGAAAAAAGATAGAATTCGGTGAATCCGAGTCAGCTGGTAGCAGCTCGAGCAGGCTGCCAGCGGGTTTGAGAGATGAAAGGAAGGATGGGCGAGGCGACGAGTGTCAGAACGATAATGTATAATATAGTGTACCGGGATCATCGAGTACGGGGATTGGCCGACGCGTCCCCCCATAGATATAGGAAAATACGTGTCGGGGGGTCCCTACTTTTCGAGCCAGGGACCTCCGCTCGCGTCCCAAGTTGTAACAGCATGTATCCCCTCGAGGGAAGAGACCTTCATCATCTTCTGTCTCGCTCTCGAGTGCCGAGGGCTCATCCATTTGAGAGGATCATTGTCGAGGATCCGCGATTAAGATCGATGACCCTTTGCACGATCCGCGTTACCCGCCACGGATACCCGTTTATCCGTTTTTTTTCTTCTCGTTCATTCTTTCGATACGAAACATCATAGTGATAGCTTAAATAAATATCAGAATGTTCTAGGGAATAATTATTCACTGTGTAATGTATGAGCGGTTTAACACTAAACCTACCACGGCCGGTCAAATTGACCTTTCCAAACTTCTGCGTACGATTTCGTACATACAACATGATCACATCGCTATTTATCTTTACGACTTTTCTTATATTGTAGTATGTATACAATGTATTTTTCAGTACTTATTTCTCGTTTTAGTTTTTCTTTTTCAAGAAATATTTGTAGCCTGTCCTACCTATCGCGGCCGGTCAATTTGACATAATCAATTTGGCATGAGATAATATGGTATTTAAATGCACTCCTATTTTAATAGCTGTCCTAAACCTGAAAAATCAGTATAAAATTACAATGTGGCTATTCTCAATGTGGCATAGCCAACTCAAAATAAATGAGCCGCCTTAATGAATGAGACGCTATCAAATTACGCACGTTTCATAGCAAATACAAGGGTGGAACGGCAAGGGTAGACGACAGAGTACAATTTTGTAAATCGAGGAGAGAGCATGGCAGTATTTTTTATATAATTGAAATTATATGAAAATAAATTTGTATCGTCATTTTTTGGAAGTTGTTCATCTACTACTTCATTCAGCGACAAATTGACTATTATCTACGTTTAATATTAACAATAACTTTAAGGACCGGTCATTTTGACCGCGCATGGTAGGAATAGGTATAGAAGAAATATCGGTAGGTTTAGTGTTAATGCAAAAATCGTGTAAGTCCAATTAATTATTGGATAACGACGAATTAAGTGCAATCACATTAAAATAATACGATTAAAATTACATCACAATTATTTTACTTAATGACGATTTTACTTTTGGCATGTAGTGTTAAACTAAACAAAATGGTAACATGTTATCGACGCTTCGAGCGCGCGTCTCCTGCAAATCGGAGTCGGAGATATTTGTCCAGATTTAAAACTGTATTTTTTCCCTGTTCCGCATTTCATTAGAATCCGAGAAACGCCTAAAAATTGGAGGATCAATTTGTATTTCTTTATGCAGACTACGTTGATTTAATGAAACCTTTGAGATTGCTAGATAACACAACTGTTTACAATGAAAATAAGAAATATTGCTGAAAAAAACTCGACAGAAACGTTCAGCCAGTGTTTTCTATATTTAATTCTGAAATGCTTCCAGAAAAATCGAAGCGGACAATGGATTGAGGAGAATCTCGAATATGGATGACAAACGAGGCGAATGTTTACTTTATTTATATAGGTTCGGAGGCCCGTTTACGGGATAGGGCAATACCGACAATCCGAACAGTGTAAATATTTTCCAAAGTCACAATATGAAGTAATAAATGTTTTGTAGGGATAGACTCGAGTGTACAGGGGTAGCCGAAGGAACAGGGGTGGGAATGGGGCTCGCGATCCTTTCAGGTAGAATCTTGTTGCGAATGTCGGTGTTTGCGCGTCGGACCGAGAGGCCGAGGAGCTGCTTCGGGGCGATCCTCGCAGATCCGTCTATGTTTTATGGCCAACGTTCTTTGTTTCCCTGGTTCATTTATTACGTTGCCGCATCCCTTGCCCATAACGAATCCCATCCTTCGGTTGTTGCCGAAAAATTTCTATTCGTTTCGTCGCCAATAATAAAATGTCTAAAGTGCGGGGGACACGCACCTCCATATAAACCTCGCTCTATGACCACCGTTAAACAACTTTACTGTCGAATTTCAACCGAGTATTGCAACAGTTCACGGCAGTTTACGATCTTCCTAACTGCATACTTATTACATTCTGGATAAATTCGAAAATATTCAATGAAAGTTCGGCTTATCGGTGCACAGAAGAGCACAGAGATGCGATTCGTGCATTTTTCATCTCTCAACTATAATTTGGACGTTCATGCGAGTCAGTTTGTCGTAGATAACTCTGTACGAATTAACACGTTGACTGCCATGTCACCCACATGTGGGTGACGAAATTATTTGTCCAAGTTTTAAAATGAATTTTTACGTTATTACATTTATTGTACCAAAGATTAGGATCAGTAAAGTGTAAGAAAGTTGGAGGACTAGTCAATATCATACATTTATGGAATTTTTGAGGTTTCTAGTTTGGCATTCAAAGTGTTAATACAGTCGAACCTCGATTATCCGAGCATAATCGTAAGCTGTAAGCGATCCATATACAGCACGATTTACTGTACAGGGAGTAGAGAAATTATATGTGGCGACTATCATAGCGTTATCCTAGGTTTAGTGGAAATTGATATAAAGAAGATGTTGCAAAATTAACCTTGACCTTGAAATGCAAGGTCAAAAGGTCAACAGTTTTTTATTATTGAAGCGTATTCTATTCGTCGAATAGAACCGTCAGCCAAAAGGCTCGATTGTTTCCGGAAAAGGTTATGGTAAAGCTTTCTCATTATCAAACTGATTTTATGTATCTTATAATTTCTTTTGGCTCGACTCGGTGAATTTGATGAAATCCGATTGGAGCCGGTCGTCGACGCCGACGATATAGTCGTCCGCCGACGAGGAAAACGTGTCGCATGTCGCCATAAATGCCAAGCGCGTCGAAACGAATTTCACGTGTTCGTTCGCCGTGGCGTCGCGACGACCGGAGAAAAAACGCGCGTCGACGGGACGCCCGCCCCTGTTCTACACGGATTGGTCCAGCAGCCTCGCCAATCCCAGCCTCCGAAGGGAAATCTCGTCGATGCGGATCCCAGAGCTGGTGCACGCCGCTGCACACGCGCGTTTCTTCTTCGTTTCTTTATGGAAACCCCTCCACCGTTCTCGTGCAACGCTTCAAGCTGAAATTCGAACCTGGAACGCGTAAAACGACCGTGTAAATTTCCATCGCCATGCGGAAACGTTCAACAATCTCTATCTTCTCCTGCAAACCATTGACAATCTTTTGCAGTTTATTTCGAAGGACGTTCGAAAGAGACGGAGTAAAAAGATTCGCTTCTCATGGAGCTTCGTTCTTGTATCAAGATCAATATTCATCTAAAGGACAGTAAAAATGTTTTCAAATAAGTTTCGAGAAAATAACGCGTTATCAGTATGCATTCAAATCGGATAAAAAAATTCATAGCCGAATCTCAAGGATTAACCCTTAACACTCGAATGGCGACTATATGGCGTCACTAAAAATTGCTATATCATTATTCAAAATATTGTATACATTACTAAATTTGTTTGTATTTCATGAATCACTAAACATTTCAGTATCGTACGAGTAAATTCAATCATTTTCGTATATATAACATGAAAAAAAATATATAGAAGGAAAATATTCCAGGTCGGAAGAAATGTTTCGTTTTGGAGTCAAAATAGCTTCGAGTGCAAAGGGTTAATAATCTAGAATATTTTAATTAGGATCTGCAAAATGCAGAAAGATCGAATAAGTACTTGGTGTCACACGTGTTAATTTTCCAATTCTTATTTCATTAAATAAATTACTTTGATTTTCTGGAATCTTTTAGGCGGATGGATTTGCAATCAAAGCGTTATAAACTAGTGTTAAAAAAGAGTCGTGTGCAAAATATTTTGTGCAATCATGCCGATCTACAATGATCATTATATCACAATAACATCGATTTCAATAGCTCGAATTAGTTGTTAAAGCTGCAGCAAGTAGACATTCAAAATATTGCGTACGAATATGCTAACTAGCTAAGAAATCAGAACTTGACTAGCCTTCTTCTCGATCATTGACTGTCGAATTGGACATATTAGTTTTGGCCAAGACGTCGATTTCCGTGACTGTGCTTCTGTCGTGAGCGAAACGAAGCCGAAACACGAGCTAACACGGCAAACAAGGAGCAGATCGATAGCAGCCGGTCGCGAAAGCGTTGCTAAAGAAACTTTGTAATGGTGCTGCCGTTCAGATACGGGCTGTAAACGTGCTCAGGGTGTCGTCGATCTTTACGATCATGTCCTGCGAGAAGAGAAGTCCTTCAGGTTCGAACGCTTGGGAACACAAAGCCTACAAACGGCACCGTATGAAGGTAAGTAAAAATAGCGTGTGCCCAAATGTTTCGACAAAACTTGCGTATAACCCGTGTTTCATGTCCGATCCTCTATCGTTCGGTTCGAACTCTAGCAATGAGCAGTTTTAAGTTTGACGAAGTTTTATCATTTCTATAACTTATTGTTAGCTCTTGTAGGACGACGATTGATTGCCAGTTTGCGTTACGAGATGTTATAAATGTTTGAATAAACTTGTAATGCTTTAGAGTTTTTGATATTTTTCCCAGCTATCTTCAAATTTCAGAACGCGAACAATACGTGAAAACACATCGCAGCTCATCATTTAATCCTGTGTAATCAATTTGGAAATATTCCTCAGGGTCGGTACAGACGTCAATTCTGAAGATTTACTTGAGTGATTTTTAAATAAATCTTTTAACATTAACATTTAACATTACCATCAGCATAAATGTTGATAATAATAATCCCCCCCCCCCCCCCCGGCCATTTGTAACTCGGACGTCAGATAGTTGGTAATACATAAACTATGGACTTTATGCATTTGTGACAAAAATGTGTAGCCCTAATTTTAAACATTAACGCTAGAAAAATCGAAGAGAATCGACGTATTACTTTTGTTTCCTCTGCTAACAGTATTAAACGAAAAAATAAATTTCGATTTGGTTTCAGTCCCTTGACGAAGAAAATTTTTATTCTTCATAAAGATCCCGCTAGTAATGAAAATGTTTCGTCTGAACAGCATCGGTATTGTAATAGTTCACAATAGACAATCGAAATCTTGATTCAGGTGAAGAAAGCCACCTGCGCAATAGACGTGAATCCTCCGCAAGGCAGGCCCCACGTGGTCTTCAACGCAAAAGGCTTGCAATTAGAACGGGAGAAGCAGGATCGTATCCTGCGGGAAAATTTCATCCTTCTGCAGAAGCTCCACGACATCATGCACCGGAAATGGCCCGCGGAGGAGAGCCAGAGACTGAAATGGGATCAGACAAGATGCACCAGGACTCATTAACGGGGTTCGTTCTTTTCGTGATCCAGGAAATAACAAAGCTTGCCAATTTAGACAATAGTTTTATACTTCTAACAAATCGAACAATAAAGGGAACATATGTCGCAATCAATAAATGACCAGTTTTAAACACACAAGAAAAGTTCATAATTATTCGACCGTTTATTCTTTCGTTTTAAATAATTTCGGGTAGGTAGAAACAATACTCCGCTAGACGGCGCTACGAGCTGGTTCCTACTTAAAATCTGAAAATAGCGCCATTCGGCGTAGCGGCAAAACGCCCAAGTTTGTAGCCAAATATTACCGACAGATCACCACACTGTGCTGACTTAATCTATCGGAGGGAACCGTAATTACTTTGGCTGCAAACTTGGGCATTTCGCCGCTACGCTGAATGGTGCCATTTTTAAATTTTACGAAACAAATAATTACGCGTAGATTTAAATTTTTTCAGCGATCTGTCACATGGCTGAACAGGAGCGAAATAATTCTTCGTAGTATGTTAATGCGGGGTTAGAAATTAATTAACTCTGATTGTACTTGATTTTTCAGATTCTTTTCATTAATAAAGTTCTGTCTTGGTTACAATCTAAAGTATTAAATAGTTTACTCATTTATATAAGCAAGGTCAAAAACTTAACAAACATTTTACAGCGTTTCGTTTAAAATGAGTAATAATTATATTAATAATAATAATAATATAATTATCAATAATAATAATAATAATAATAATATTACGCATATCGCCAACAAAATTCGTATAATGTACAACTCGTAGATATACATATAAATTAACATCTGTTCCTCAAATAAATGATTTCTGCGTTTGGCACGATGTCATGTAATCGAAGCAAATTAAACACCATGTTACATTTTGATTGTCCGTGGCTAGTAGTGAGATACAATGAAGTATGGTTTGCTTCGTACACTTGCGTTTTCTTCTCTTCTCTCCCTATCTCTCCCGCTCTCTTTCTTTTTTTTTTATTTTTGGTGTTTCATTCGTCGATGGTTTCTATGCAATTTAGTCGGCCGTTCTTCACGAGGATTTGAACATTATATTTAATGTAACGATTCGCATGCATTACAAGGTCGCGTAAAAGAAACGGTATTCCCTATTTTGTGTACAGTACACTACAGTAATACTTCGTAAAAAATACTCGACGAGTGAGCTATTTTGTACAATTACTGTCTTACAATGCTTTTTCTTTTATTGTTGTACTTATATCGCTATGTGCAAATGCGTGTCGTTCGCCTGTTCTTTTATAAATAAATATCTTTTCCCCGAGAACCGACGGCCGACCAGAGTATTTTGCCCAAATGTCAGGATTTACTGGTGTATTGCTTTTACGTTGCTCCACTAATCGATTACATCTAGTTTGTAAATGATCGATTAGCTAACTTACTATTATTATAAATGGCATCCCACCCCCTAATTGATTACATTAGAATAAACTACATGGAAGAACAGATCTTCAGTCGTAGCAAACGAAAGCTAGACTAAAAATTTCAACAAATAGTGAAAACTGTGATATTACTTTCAATATATATACATATGTATACATATATACATATATATGTATTCGTGCAATACATATACATGTGTATATATATTTATTATATACAATTTATTACTAATTTGAAGATGCCAGTTTCCCTATCTAGATTAGAATGTCAAGGTGTCAGCAAGAATGCCAATTCGATAATATCAGAAAGTGCGGGTCTACACCTTTCCCGTTTTCTAAACAAAACTTATAAAACTCTAAAAACATCTGTTTCACCAAAAGTATAACAACAACAACAACAAGGCATGTTTAGTTTTGCAATAATATCACAGACAATAGAAAACGTAAAGTCTACAAAAACTGGTCTTGCTTGTGTATGTGTGTGTATACGAATTTTGAAAAGAAAAACCGCTCGAATTCGTGAGAGCACGAGCATCTAAAGAATACAAATATACAATGTATACATTAAATAGGATAAATTTTTTTTACATTACATAAAAAATGTACATTTGTCTCAAAAATTGCTTCACCATATCATATATATATATATATACATATACACACATATACAATAATATGTATATATATATATATATATGTGTGTGTATGCACAACATGGCATTCTTCCTTGCACCCATATCTTGGATTACTTTTCTTCTCTCTGTAGCTGACTAGCTACAATCACATAAAAAGTTTTGGCAGCGCGCCCTGTTAATATTTGTCCTTTGAATTTATCGTTACGCTAAATCATAGAAAGATCGCGCGAACGACATCCAGAGCGATGTCAAGTTCCGGTGAATTTTTCCAAGTGTACAAACGACATCTTTCCGACTGAAAATTGTATAAAGTCGCTTCTACCGAGCGAACGATCATCACGTAACTCTTAACTAAATCAATTTACTACGAGGAGCAAAGCATCGAAGACCTCGAGAATGTAAACTAGACTTCTGGATTAAATATCAGACGATAAACAATGCGATAATCAATAAGTTAAACTAAATTGCACCTTCTTCGAAAGCTACACCTACACGACTCGTGTCTCCTCGTGTCTCGAATATATCTGAGCCAGCAGTTTAACATAGATCTCGCAGGTAACAATTCATTATTATTCTCGATTGTGACGCTTAATTATCATTATCGACCTAACCAGAGATATTCGCAATTTCTTTCCCTTTAGGTTTACACATGATGTCGCAAGACTAGAAACGTCTCCGATTTAAACTTTCCAAATCATTTTAAATTGGCTAAGATTACACGTTGTCTCGTTTTTCCTTTTTTCTTTCTTTTCTTTTTTTTTTTGTTTGCTTTTTCGTTCTGTTCATGAAAATCGCCGAACCGGGTAATGACATTATGCAATCATAAAACACATGGAATTGTTCAGGCTGCGCTACCGTGCTGTGCTTGTAGTGTCACGCAAGTTACGCTATGATTACAATTAGTAAATGGTTTAAGCTAATAATCTGTGTTTTTAGCGAATTATTAGGAAGAGCTTTTATCACGCGGGCAGTGCCCTGTAAAAATATATACGTTCTCTCTATATAGAACTAGACGTTTAATGTATGCCAGACCAGTTCACTCCCGTATCGATACATATATCTCCACCCCATTTGTATACGCGTCTTCAATTACTTATCAGGTATTTCGCGATGTCTCTTAAATATTACAGATATATTTGTTTTTTGTAATTTTCTTTTTTTATAAAAATAGGTTTACCTCTGGTGTTCTCTACGCCCCGTACGCCCCCAATCAATATACATAGTATCGATTCGACATGATATATTGATTCTTTAACAAAATTTTAAAACTGGTCCGTGCATACATCATAGGATCTACATATATATATATACATATATATATACAGCATTATTTAAAATCATCTCAAAAGCCACGAAGAGAGTAGAAAAAGGCATGAAATGATAATATTTTCGTCATTTCAAATCCATGTTTTTTTTTTAGTGCACCTTGACTTTGTGATTCTTTCCTATCTCTTACTGTTTCACTCATTCACTCACTCTCTCTCTCTCTCTCTCTCTCTCTCTCTCTCTCTCTCTCTCTCTCTCTCCCTCTCCCTTCTCTTGATTTCTCTTTTTTTTCGTTTTTGTTATTACTAATTCTCGCGGTACGCATTTTTGCTCACATATAGCTGCGTACATGACCAGATGTATTTCAGTGTAAATGAATGAGCACATGAACCTCTGTGTCTTTGTAAGTGTGCGTGCGTGCGTGCGTGTGTGTGTGTGTGTGTGTGTGTGTGTGTGTGTGTTTGATTGTGTATGACTGTCCATGAGTGCGCATGTGTGTATGTAGACATATGTATATATATGTATAATATATATATAATCTTTTTTTAAATATATTATCAATTTCTCTATCGAATAGATATCAATTATATCTCTATACATATCTACAAAAACCTAATATATAGAACTCTATTATCATTAATTAAACTCTCTATGAATTAATATGTATAATCGTCACAACAGGTCTAAAAAGTTTCATCGTTATTTAGTTTAGTATGCGATAGTGTTTCCTTCATTGACAATCCCGTGAACCGCTTTAGTTGTGTCCATGTTCATAGTTAACATGCTGCGAAAGAAACGATCTCTCTCTCTCTCTCTCTCTCTCTCTCTCTCTCCCTCCCTCTTCTCTCCTCTCCTCTCCTCTCCTCCCCTCAAACACTACCATCCTATTATTGCTTGTTGCTTAGTACTACTGAATTTATTTTGGCATATAGCGAGTTCTAAACCCTGAGCGACCGCCAATTTTTTGTCATTTCTTGTTTCCCTCGCGTTAAATAGAAATGCACCTGACAGAGCTTCCCTTCGCGTTCTTCTCACACTCTTTCTTCTTACACGCCTAAAAATGGCAATATAACTTCGATGCGAATCATTGCTAACATTGGTTTTGCGTTCGAAAGACGGCAGAGTGTTTGTAACCAGTGATATATATGTACACATATACGTATAATATATTGTATATGTATATGTATGTGTTCAAAGGTATTTCGAGTCTGTTTCCGTTTCAATTTGTATCGTTATATCGAAAGAAAGTAGAATATCGCGGGAAAACATTTCTGTTTCTTTTCTTATCCGAGGATGGAAAAAAGATAACGAGCGCACGTGAACAACACCATATGTGAGGTACACGCCAACGATAAGTTTTATATAATTTGTTTTAAATACCGCTTTCCTTCGCTCCACTTTGGCCAATGTTTACGCCTCTTTTCCGGCGGGTTCGAGTAGTCGTTCGGAGTCGAACGTTTCTTCGGCTTCGATGTACCTTCCGACTTTGGTGCTGGGATAATACCTTGTGTGTGAGGCGTTCTAGCGTGATTCAGCGCCGTGGTCACGCCTGCTAAATTTAAAAGCGCATCCGCACCCTCTGCTATCTTCCGTTGCTCATCGAAATCCGAATTCGTTTCTTCGCTTGGGTATCTGCTGAACAATGGAGCACGAGAAACGCGTCAGCAACGGCCCTTCAACGCCAATTTTGCCTTACGATAACCGACAGACTAGCCCTCGCTACTCATTTCTACACTTTAAATCTTTCGATTACAAACCGTGTACACTTACCTTTCTCGTTGCGCCGTAGTGATGCAACTGTACGTATGGTCTTCGCTAGAGCTCCTAGTGATTACTGGAATCCACTTCTCCGACTCTGGTAATTTTCGCTTACGATCTACAAGTAGAAGCTGTTATAATACATGTTCGCCTTATTGCGTCAAGCCTGTCCCGTGTTATACGGTACCTTTGTTATGATTTAAAATAATAGGTCCGTGTTTAAACGAAAGCATAGCAGCGGCGGCTGCATCTACATCGCTGTCTACTTCGGTTTCTGTGTTATCGGAAATGTTGCTCGATGCCAGTCTTTTGGAGAGGTATGGGAAGAGAATTGGGTCTGGAAGGCGTGTGCTTGTATTCTTCCTCGGCGGTTTTTCTGGGGAAGACAAAGTTTGAGCGGTAGGAGGCGGGAAGGGAGCTCGAGACAATGCTTGAATCAAGTTTGGTCGATATTGAGCATCTACCATCCATAACGAACCTTTCCCCAAATTCTGAAAGTAAAGCAAGTTACTCTGTTAACAAAGTTCGCTTCGCGAATCTGTTGAAATGGAAATATGTATACCGGAATTTAAGCCTACGGAACTTACCGGCGCTTTCTCCACTTTGCGAAAACATTTATTCAAGCTTAGATTATGTCTTACAGAATTTTTCCAGCCAGTGGGAGCGTTCCTAAAATATGGAAAGTGATCCAATATCCAAGCATACACTTCCTTGACTGGTAGGGCTTTTACAGGGCTATCTTCAATAGCCATGAAAATTAAACAGGAAAATGAGTATGGTGGTTTACTGTTTCTGTGCAAATGAGGATCGTATGGTATGTGAGTAGGATGCTTGTTCCGATTCGAAACCGGCAGATTGTTGTTGCTCAAGGAGATCTTCGTTTGATTATTTTGCGAGGAATTGTAATGATTTTTTACCGATTCCTGAAAGATTTGCATCGATTTTTGACCATTCTTAGTCGCGTGCTGAAAGCTCTGACTATGACCGTGCGACGTTGAATTGTTTATCTTGCCATTGTTATCTGTCGAGAGAACGAGAAACGAAAAATTCAAATAAATATTTCAGTTCATTTAAACGATCCGTGTAATAATTACCTGGACAATAACCATCGTCTAAGCTTGAGATGGAGTTCGTGTTTTCAGAAAAGTCTGCCGCATCGTCGCACACATTGTTATTCAGCACGTTCTCGTTTTTTATGTCTTTGGGAGGATTCGCGATGTCCAACCCCTTCAATAAATTCTGCTGATGGAGCCAACTCAACGAGGTCAAATCATCGTCCAACTGACTATTCTTTTCCAAAGATTTTTCCGACATCGAGACGTCCTCGTGAAGCTCGTCGGACGAATTCGCCTCGATGAAAGCACTCGCGTTCTCCTCTTCCTTCATAGTGTACACCGTTTCCCCGAAACTGAACACCTGAGTGCTATTCAGTCCTACTCCAGTTTCAACTCCCGATGCATCTGGTCTATCTGGTGGCATGTTGTGTCCGGTATCTTTTTTGTCACTGAAAACAGTTGTAAGCATTAGAGACTAGTTTTTGAATTGTCGGGTCAAAATAGACCCAACTAATTTCATTCTATTCTTCGAATCTAAACAACCGAAAGTTCGAGTCAGGGATCAGAGGAAATAAATAGTCTTTGAGGACACGGGTCAAAGCAGACCCAGACACAGCAGTACGGGAAGGGAGGGGGTGGTAAAGAGATAAGAGAATCGCTCGCGTTATCGGCCCGAATTATTTCGCTCCTTGTTCGTCGAAGCGAAATGGAATTTTAGCCTCGAATCGGGGAAAAATAGATAAGCCTGAATGATTCTGCCGGCCACGAAGCAGAAATGCTGTTGCCAAGCAACAGCTACTATGTAATCCTAGCAATATGGTAGCGCCTAGTTTCTCGAACGAATCTTCGATTCGTCGCAACGCTCCAATTATTGTTGCTGGTAACTCGTACGTTCGAAATTCGCTTTGAATTTTTGAGAAAATCGTAGAACCGATAGGGTAAGGGTCCCAATTACTGTGGAGGTACCAATTACTCTGCCTACATTAATTATACTTATTTATAAAGCATAATAAATATTTAAAAAGAGATATAACATTTTATTCATTAAAATCAGTGAATATATATGTTATATATTTATTTGTTACTATTGATTGTGCTTTAAAAATAAGTATAATTAATATAGGCACAGTAATTGGTATCCTCACTGCAGTTGGGTCCCTCACCCTACAAGTAAACTGCGGATATCGAGCCTTTATAGTCGAGTATCAAAGATCCGAGATAAAATAGAATTTCTTATCGAGTATAATAAAATTGAACAAAAATTGGATAGTTGTTTGAAAGCTCCAAAACGAGGTCCGAATTGTCCTCGTTAAATTATTTCAGCATGGAAAATACAAACGATACCGTTTACTTTGTTGCGCTTTCGCGGTATTCCAACCTCTCGACAGTCGCAGTAGGTCAACGATACCGAATCAAAAAGGGATGTTCGGTTGACTCTTTCCCAAGGAACTTCGATACTGCGAACTCGTAAAGATCCGCGGTCTATTTATAGCGGGGGAAACGAGTGTCAACTTGGTCGGAGATAATTCATTGGTAAACGATGGAAAACATAGAAATGAACGTTAAAGAGGTTAATCATCGTGGATGCGGTTCGTCTCCTATTTTTGGTAGCATATAGGAATACTATAATTAAGAATGGACGCGTAAGCCCGAGTGAAATTGAATTTCCGCGCATGCGACGCGCCTGTAGCCTCGAACCCAGAGTGCCAACATCGTCATTTGTTTATCCGCTAATAAGCGACAAAATGGCCGCGCTATTGGGAACACATTGGACTCTGAAAATAAACTTCGAAGGGATCGATGCGTTCCTCGATACCGTTCACGATGGACCTAAACGATAGTGTCGCGGGTACATGGTGCGTGCTACATTTCACGGATTCCGTGCGACCGACACTGTACTTTTAAACGGGCTCCGAGAAAAATGGCGTCTGCACGGCGCAGTCTGTTTTCCCCAGCATGTTTCTCTGGCCTTGTTGTTAACGCTGCAACGTGAACACGTTCGACGCCCGCTTTTTGGAACGTTCGCGTTCATGGTTTTTCCGATTCGGGACAGCAAGAAACACACCGACAGGCGACGACAACTGCACACGACGAATACGTGGATCACGACCGAGAACAGATTTATCGCGGACGATTCGTTTTTTGCGAGACGATCCTCGACGGGACGAACTCGCGACGAAAAACAACAAGGAAAGCGGTATCGAACGCATCCTCGGCGAGCTCGGTGCTCCATGTGAACGTCCGTCAAAAAATTCGAGAACACGCGAAAACATGCCACTGCGTTACTTGTTGAATTCAAATATGGAGTTGATAATGATTACGAAACTGGAGCAAACATGAAAATGGCCACGGTTGCGGTTGCACACGATATCAATCCCCTGTTCCCCGAGGAATGCGTCCCTTTTTCTCGATAATCTGTCCCTCGATAGATTTCGCGACAGATATTAGAGTAACGAACGAGATGCGAGCACACCGAAAAAAGGTCCCCTGCCAACCATATTTTTAATGTATTCTTATGTACGCGTCATCATTTCAGACGTTCAATTTCGAGAGGACGAGACCGTGCTTTCCTAACTCCGTGATAGAACGATACTGTTCTGGATACATTCACGAGATCCTCGCTGTTTCGATGAACATTTTTTGGCGATAGCCACATTGAAACGTTTAACGAATGAAACGGCGTTTTGCGTCTTTTTAATTTTCACCATCGCGCGAGATTGTCGCCGCGCACTCGAATCTCGTCACTTGAAAACGAACGCGAAAAATGCTGCGAGGGTTTCTCTTGAAAAAAACTCACGTATTCGAGTAGACAGACGGCAGTCTTCGTTGGTTTTCTAAAGACGGGCATCTCAAGCACACTCTACACAACACCCAGCTGATTGAGACGCCATATTTTGACGTCATCACGTGTTTGCCGAAACATTTATCGGATCTCGAACATCGATGTATCGCGCACGACCCGGGAAAACACGAATCTGCGGCACTACGAACTCTATAATTCACAGTATCTCATGAGTTTAGAAGCTTATAAGAGAGTCCCAATTACGACTGTTGGAGAATGAATAACCATATCGTTTGAGCATTCATAACTTTATTCTATCATTTTCAATCGTCGTAAATTACAACAGTAAATAGAAAGTAGTTCTCTTTTCTCTTAAATTAGCTAAAGCGGGTTATAGATACTTAAAATTCTAACAGAAAAATGGCTTAATGCGTTTTCTGGGATTTGAAAGACAGTCATAGCCCGATAAACCGTGACATCGATAACAACGTTTGTCTCATTTCGTCGAATAATAATACCTTCGTATCATACTTTATAATTCCATTCATACTGCTACAATATACTGCACCATATACTTTATACTGTTGTGTAATGTATTCGAATCGCAACGATGATGATTTGCTTTTGTCAACACGATTTCTCGCAGCGACAATAAATGTTTATCATATATATATGTATGTATTCACATGGCACAATCATAGGAAAATTCTTTACAATAATGTATTAAAATATTTCATTTCAATTCGTTCGGTGGCGAAGAGTTAGATAGTCACAGATCAATTGTTACCCGCACGAACATATACGGGAAGGAGGGTATATACAAAATTTAGAGAACAGAGAATTAGTACTTTTGATCACCTTCGTAGGTGGTGTAATATTCACAAGTCATCGTGTGCTGCGCGGATAAGTTAATGATGTCCCCAACGAATTGATTTTCTCTTATCTTCCTGCATGATTTCTCCTACTCAATCTTCTTGCACGCGTCGCAAACGCGAACCGGCTTTTCCCATCCTCTGTGCGGAACGGGATTGCTATTTTGCGAACAGTCTTGACACACTCCACGCCCACAATCTCTACAGTGATGTAACGGAAGGGAGACAGAGAATTTTGCATCGCACACGCAACAGCTGACCACTTCCGAATCAGGGATCCAATACAAGGGTCGAACGGTATCCTTTATAAGTGCTGTAACAGATTGGAAAGAACATTCAGCGCATAAACAATCTATTCTTCATGATGCAATTATGATTTTCCTGCAAAAGTGTGCGAGAATCGGAAAGTGTCGAGCACACGATGGGCGGAACGGGTTGAGAATTTTATTCGGGGTTGGGGGGGATGGGGGTTATAGAAAATTGTTGGCTTCTCGAATATGTCGAGATTCCAGAGAATTTTTGGAATCGGGACGGATTGTAGAAAATTTTGGGATTACCGATCCCGACCACCGGATACTCAACATTTTCGGGTTCTAGGATACCTCTATTTTCCTGTGACCTTACATTTCGAGTAATTCAAAACTGTTCCTACTGCACTCAGGGTGGAGACTACTTGCTCCGTGACTTTCCTAGCGTTCACGTCCTCCGACGTTTCGGTGACTTCGTCGTTCGAATCGATATTTTTAACATAACAGTTATCGCAGACACGAACCGGCGTATGCCAATTTCTATTCGGAACACATTTCTTTTTGGAGGAACACTGCGAACAGAAGCCTTCGCCACACGCCCGGCAATGATGCTTCGTGTCCGTTAGTCCGAACACGGTTTCACATTGATGACAATGTTTAATCTCGTTGTTAGGTCTCCAGTACGATGGTGCTACTTGATCGGCAACCCACGCGGACAACACCTTTGTCGGTTGTAACGAAACGTTAGTCACAGCTTCGGTAATGTACGACACACCATCTATTACCTTTTGCGCGGTGTTCTGTGACGCAATAGAATGATTTCCCTAAAAATAAACGAGACGATGGGACGGTGAAGATAACGAATGGTTCTGTACAAGAAAAATGATACACGAACGGCGTACCGTGTTCCACACATGTATGATTTCCGTGCGCACTGCAAACTCTTCTTCTGGATCTTTATTGCCGTACCAATACTGTCGACTTCTATAGATCTTCCTGCAACGGGGACACTCTATCACATCCCCTGCCCATGCATGAGTAACTAAACTGTACCAACTATTATCGTTCTGTGATTGGATACGTTTCATTACTCGCACCTCGTTTCCATCGTTATAACATTGTTTACATATATACACTAAATTTTCGTACTCATGCTGATACCGGCACCTACAAACACGTAAAAGTCAAACGTTATCTGGTGTCATCGATTACAATCTGCGTCTCGCGCAGACTTGGACATCGAAATTAATCGATTGTAAATGTTACTAATTATTAATTAGTTATTAGTAATTAATCGCATTAACACGTCCCCTGCCGTGTGGATTTTATGTGTTTCGCGCTTCGGGTCTTGATTATTTTGTATTTTGTATAAACGACCAGAGTTGTTAATAATTATTATTAGTTACTTGCTAATGAATTTTGCACCGTATTCCATAATTTAGTTTAGTTCATTTCAAAACGAATAAATTGATATTTAATGTCACTAATTTTATAAGAATCGGCATAGGAACGGGTTTCAGCGTGTACCGAAAAATAGTATACGTGACAGGGAACGTGATGAGTATAGCAAACTCTGATTCGATGGAATTTCGATCAGGGAACTGACCTGTTATTGCTGTTGTGCGGTACTCCTTGTCGAAGATGACCCATACTGTTCATACATCTACACCCGCAGCTGAGACACTTGACGGGACAAGTGAAATATTGATCAGGAAATAAACAAGTGGTGTAGGTGTCGATCTGCCCAGAGAATTTGTCGTTCAGAATCCGTAGCGTATTGTAAACTAAATGCGGTTGCCTGGCGTATCGAACGGTTGTGTTGTTTAATTCCTTTATTATAGCGGTGTGCAACGGCTCGTAATCAGCTGTGAAATTCGCTGCCTGTAGGCCAACGTACTTCATAGAACTAAACGCCTCTGTTTCCAATTCCATCTCAGCGAATCGCGTTCGGAGAATATCTTCCGTGGTTTTCGTTTCACCTGCGACAGAAGGAAAATAATATATCTACTCTGACGTCGCCGCTGTGATATAGAAAAGAACTTGTATCGAAGTTACTGTTATTCTGAAAATGTGGCAATATGTACTGTTAGTTAGAGGCTGGGTGTATCTAGTTTCGTGTAGTACTATAATACTTGGCCCCATTGTACTTAAGGAGTTTAAAACACCTTCCCTCTGCCCTACTGCTTGCAAAGCGGTTTGAAAATGATGACTGTAAGCTCTAGAGGCAGCACCAAGAAATTTAAACAAATCTGTATTCAGTCTTTCGGACTGTGTTCTATACACTACGATATCAGACACAGCGAGAACTTTAAGCAGTAACCTTGTACGTTCATTCTCGTAAGGCGAGACACCTGGAAAGAAAACGATTTAATTAATGAATTGTTTCTGTATTTAGTTTCAAAGTGTGGACCATGCAAATAGAAATATACCTAGCAGACCTTCCGTATCCAAACAAATCACTTTAAGAACTGGATCGAAAGCAGCCCAAACACCCAAAGTGCAAGAGTTCTGATCATTGGAGGTTTTAAATACTTCTTCCCCTTTGAAAAATGTCTGGTTCAACGTATGACTCTTCCCATCACCAGTATTCCCGAAAATAGACACTACTTTTACTCTCAGATCCTTCTGACCACAATTTAATTTCTCTACAAACTGTTTCTCATTGGAAACCATAAGATTCTCCTGTCCATCGATCAATAAAAAACTCCTCGACTGATTACACTCGCACTGCGCTTGTAGTCCATTCTCGGAAATCCCATTTGAAAAGATCGTGTTGTGGTTGGGACAACGTACTTCCCTATTGAAAATACTAATGCCGTCGAGGCTCTTCAACATGGCTGGTCTGGTCGCTTCGTACTTACGTTCTATTGATAATGCACTCATACTATGATGCTACAATGTCGCTTCTGAAACATTAGATTACATACTTTGGAAAATAAGATTGGTAATAAATTATCAGAAAGAGAATTTGCGAGAAAGCGGAATCTCATATAATCATTTGAATAATCGCGTCGGAAAAAATAGTGTGGTTAGCGCTTATGTAAATAAACTGGAGAGAGAGAAAACAAATTGTGACGCACCAGTGAAGCGGCAAACGATGTGTTATTGTGCAATGGCACAGAACAAACAAGAAAGGAAGCAAACATACATGCGTTGCAGTCACGTAAACATTTTGTACTTGCACGAATTGACAGAACCCATGATGGCGACGTTCCTTACCTTTTCAAGATTTAATGATTCATAGCGTTTAAGGAGGTAGCATCACGGTAAATGCGATTAATGTTTCGTTAGCGCCGTTGACGTCAACCGGGAACGAGGGATTTCGCACGACCTCGGGAATTCAAATGATCCTGATGATAAACAACACCTCCATTACGAGCGATTGACAGTATGGCCGCGCAGATCC
Source organism: Halictus ligatus (assembly GCA_028454255.1). Classification (NCBI taxonomy): domain Eukaryota; kingdom Metazoa; phylum Arthropoda; class Insecta; order Hymenoptera; family Halictidae; genus Halictus; species Halictus ligatus. The sequence goes on from CM052134.1 coordinate 2,989,866, forward strand.
AGCAGGCAACTCTTTCAAAAACAGATCGAAAGTGATTTCAAGGCTAACGTTCCGCGTTTTCTTTTGTCCTGTGAAATGTATCGCAGCGTTTTTATTCGTCGCTCGATTTCAAAATACCAAAGGACCTCCAACTGAGGTAACCTTACGACCGTGAACCGTAAACAGTTGCTGAAAGCGATTCCCTATAAAAACAGATGACCGGTAATTGTAGTGCTGCAATCATTTTTCATTTTTGAGATCCTTGTACGGCATGGACCACACAAAATTATGAGCTTAAATTTTTAGGAAGGAGGAGATACCTAACCTTTTCTATTAGTTTTTAAGACATTCTTTTGTATATACTATATGGATGCGCATTACATGCCTTTATTTGTATCACACAATGTTACGAAACATTATTGTTGTGAATCAGCTTGTCATCAGCTTTCTAAAAGACAACCAATGCAATTGTGCAGCTACATAGACTCGCGATTCAAGAAAAAGAAGGGGTAATTAACGATGGAAAACTGATTACGATGCTTGGCATTGGTTACGCGTTATCAGACTTCTTTTGCACACCGATACAATTATGTTCGAGATACGTTATGCCGCGTTTCTTATTCAATGATAATATATGTAAGTTATTATTGATGAATAGCGGTACGTTATTGCGACGCGTACAGTTATATAGTGCATATATAAAATTAATTTACGAAGTTTGCGATCTCGTAAACACGGTCGATTTGTTATTGATTAAACTAAAAAATAAGTACCTATATGTACTCGTGAATTGTAAATAAATTACTTAAACACGGTCGTAATGAAATAAAGGGACAACATTATTGAACATTTCACTGTTCCTCTGCATTTCTTTATTCAATTAAGGAGCAACACATAACTTTCTTTTACAAGGAGTCGATACAATGAGTCGCTGTAATTGCGAAACTACATGTATCCATAGTGCTCTATTACTAAGCGGTACTGTAAAATATTTATAGCAGTATACCAATAATGGTACCCTTTAGCAAAGGCTGATTCAACGTAAACGTATAATTACAGTTCATAGTAGCTGTTGCGTCGTTTCGCAAATTCATTGCGAATATTCCTGGTTAACTCGCGGTGATTCCGCAGCGTGCATTTTGAAGTAGCCACACGATATCGCTAATGCGAACGAGAGTTCGGTAAAAGTCGATTGCGACACCGCTCGATTATCGAATGCGCACTGTTCAAAATATCGATATACTGATTGACGAGGAAGTGCTGATAATACATCGCTGCGCTGGCCGACCGCTGGATTATTGAGGTTGATTTTCTGTTTCGTCGTATGTGACATCGTACTGCGTGGCCACGCGCGATTTTACCACCGAGACGCTTCCGTTGGAATGAATGTCAGCAAAATCTGATACTGACTGGTACGGCACACGTGCCATAATGTCACCGAAAGACTCGGTCGAGGAGAGTTTTAGGATTCATTTTTCTCCCTTGCACGAGAACCAGTGACCCGCCCCGACGAAATTTTCTTTGGCTGCAGCAAATCTTCGAACAATGGAGAACCACACCGAGGACAACAACATCAACATCGACGGAAGCGGTACGTCCGATGCGAAAGCGAATTCGCGAAATTGTTTTCGGTGTCACGTCAATGACAGAAACGCTTTCGTAAATTTCACCCGAGACAATTATAATTATTCGTTCGTTCCGCTCCGCTGCGATAACCCGTAGAAATTATAGACCAATTTTAACTCGAATTATTCGTAGCACGTTCAGCACACCATTTTATCTCTATACAGTTCATTTAGAATTATTCGTTCATTGTTGACACCTTGTTCACTGGTAAAGTAACTGGATTGAATTTATTAACAAAAGTTTGCAACGATTTAGAGGAGCTGCAGGAAAAGATAAGTAGACTAGAATTGGAGAAAGTGAAGATGCAAGAGGAGTTTAATGTTCAGAGGGCAAAGATGAAGGAGCTGTATCTTCAGAAAGAAGGTAACAATAATTTTTTTGTATGTAGGTGTTGTAAATAACTTTGCAAGAGGGGTGTTAATAACAGCATATATTTGCAGAAGAACTGAAGAGAGGATTAAACGATAATACTGTCTTGCAAGAAGAGAACGCAAAGCTGAAAAACGAGTTGTACGAGGTAAAGAGTGAACTGGATAGGACTAATCTGAATATTCTGAATGATGTACTCTTTGAGAAAAGGAAAGCCGAAGAGGAGATAGCGTCCTTGCAAAAAGTTATACACGAAACAGTAGAGGAGTCATCGAGCTCGCAGAAACAGTTGGATACAGAAGTGTCGAAATTGAAAATAAACCTGTCCAAGTTGCAAGAAGAGAACAAATGGTTAAAGTCACAGTTACCCAAGGAACCGCCTGTGGATGGCCCACAGTTATCGTTGACCTCAGTAACGAAAGCACTAACTCGAAAAGTAGTTTCGCAACTAGGTGCAGATGCTTTATCTTTAGGTCCCGACAATCTCGAGGAAAGCATGAGGAAGGTAAAAAGATATGTACGTAAACATTAGGATACATGATTTTTGAACTTTTCTGTAATGATCTCGCAGTCGCGATTCCGCGTTTCAGAAAACTGTTCATAAATCATCTCCAATGATCACGATGAAGCATTTGTTTTATTACTTGTGTTTTTTTTTCCTATCGATTTTACATAGGTGTGCAAATATTAGAAAGTATTGCTTTATAGGCACAGGAAGATGCAGAAGTTCTGCGTTCACTGGTTGTGCCACTCGAAGAAGAGATTAAAGCGTTGAAAGAAAAATTGAGAGCCACAGACGACGAGTTACAGAAGTGCAAAGAAACGCAGTCGGTAAAGAGACAACAGGAGCCGGGTTCGTTCGAGCCTGCATGTGACATGTGCGCCAATTACGAGACCCAATTAGTCAAAATAGAAGCCACAGCGAAAGATTTAGAGAAGCAACTATTGGACTCCGAGCGTATGCTACAAATGCAGAAAGAGGACCTGGCCAAAGAGGTGGAGTTTCGCAAGGAAATGGAGGAGAAATGGAACGAAAAGAAGGAGGAACACAAAATCAAAGTAGGCGAACTCACAGACACCTGGCAAACGGTGCAACAGAATTTGGTCGAGTTGAAGAAAGTTTTCGAACAACTTCAGAAAAACAACAAAGAAGAGCTGATGAAATTGACTCGGGGTCGGGAGGAAGTACAGAGGCACCTTATCGCGTAAGAAAACTTTCTGTAATCATGCAACTTTGATATTGTTTTCGTAATCTTAATTTTAGACGTGCCTAAAGTAACAATCCTCTTTGCTAAGGCATTCCTGACAAAATTTTATTGAAAATCTAGTTGAATTTTTGCAGACTGCAAAAAGAAAATGAGAATCTTGTTGGTAAGCATAGTAAACATTCCCAGCAACTGCAGAGTGAGAGCATCAACATGCCGAACAACGTCGAGGAGCTACATGTCAGTCTTTTGAAGATGCGCGAGGATTTAATCACTGCTAAAGTTGCACAAGAAGTCGCGCAAGAGAAGGAAGAAACGTTACGGTACGAGGTAACCTTGTTACATGAACAAATGGAACAAGAAAGCAGAGTGAAAGAACAAGAGTTGTTGGTATTGAAAAATGAAATTAGCGGATTAAGGTACAATTTCTCGCTGTTCTAATATTACGAGTATTCGACGAGCTAATAAGCGTTGGGTTTCTCTAATTGTACTTTTTTTTTGTTTATACAGAACTCACTTAGATAAATATATTAGAGATCATCGATCGCTTGCCCAAAGGGAAGAGAAACTCGAGCGTTTAGAGAAACAATTGGAGGCTGTTTTGAAAGAAAATAAAGAGGCTGAATTAAAAATTGTTGAACTTCGGCAAAGAGTTACCAGTCTGCAACAAGAACTGGACACTAGTGAAGCGGTACAGAAAGACTTTGTTAGACTGTCGCAATCGTTGCAGGTATGAAATACCAAAGGACTTGAAATACATGCTATTGTTGCTACGTGTGTGTTGTTATATTAAAAAATCGATTGTTTGCGATACAGGTACAATTAGAAAGAATCAGACAAGCTGGTAGCGAAGTAAGATGGCAACACGAGGAGGATGTGGAGGAATGCCCTAGTTGTCATAACGCTTTCACGGTTACAAAGAAAAAGGTATTGTTGTCTCTTGTTCGTACATGTTTCTGTGAAAGCTAAACAAGTATATTTTTTTCGCAGGCGCATTGCCGTCATTGTGGCCATATATTTTGTCAGTCTTGTCTTTCACACGTCGTGAAAAGTGGACCGAAACAAAGACCATCCAGAGTCTGTGATGTTTGCCATACGTTATTGGTGCAGGATACAGCGCCATACTTTAGCCAAGAACCCCCACACACACCTGATTAAATATTCTGACGCGAAACCAGTCCAGCAAAATGTGCAATATGAATTCGGTAATTCAGCATGTTGACAAGTTACGGGGTTCGATTACTGTGAAATTACCAAACATTCGAAATTTCTTTTGTCACTTATATGGTAGTTTAAAGTCTCATATAACATGCAGGCTAATACAAAAAGTTATGTTTTGTTGGATTCGGAGAAGGTTTACAGATTATATTTCTTTGGGTATATATTATTTAAAAAAAAATGGCTAAATATTGGGATAAACAGATTGTCATTATTTTTATAAATTAAAGTAAAATAGGGCACTTTTATTAGTATTCCGTGAACCTAGTATTATTTTTCCCATTTGTTTTTCGTAATTTATCATACGCTAAAATAAAATGCAAAACCGCTACTTAACCGAACATGTCATTTTTTTTTTATGGACTGCATCCGGGAATTGATTGCCTTCGTCGGGCAATTGCAGTAGTCTAACCCGTTAACTGTACCTCTAAGTGGACATATGAGTTGATGTAACAAATACTTGTGCGATCAGTTTCAGGAAGATTTAGAAATGCTCTTAGTATGAGAGGATGCTAGATAAAATTCCTATTAACTGACAACTGGAGTGATATGATAAATATCGTGTAAATACGAATTATGTACTACTTAATGTTTATTGTAATTTAAAAGATTAAAGCTTTTGAATGTATGTGTTATCCAAAAATTCATGAATATATATCTATTGTCTTGTTATCTACATTATTAAAAGTACATCTCGCATAGAATGAGTACATTTGATATTTCACTAACAGATTCAACTCATCTTTCGTGTATTTTGCCATTTTTGCGTATACAGGGTGGTCTTTTTAAGTAAGGCCTAGATGGCCTTACTCTAATATCTCTTCAGGTTGTTGTGATGCAAAAAATATTTGTTATGTAATGTACATGATGTCAATGGATGAAATATCTCGCAAGAATATTTCTTTTAATGCAATATTTGTTTTAATGATCGTAAAATATATTCAGATATGTATAATAACATGACCTTGAAATGATCTTTGAAAATTAAAGTTTTTCTAGAACTGATGTCGAATATCTACGGCCACGACTCCTGAACCTGTGAATGCGAAGAAAATATTTTTTATCACTCTAAAAATATAGATCGGCAGATGTGTGTGTGTTAACTCATCAGTTAAATAGTACTCTTTTAAAAAATGATTCGTCATTTTCATATTGGTGCAAACCCCGCCGAAAAAAATCATACGATTTACAAAATCTGTTCCATGAAGTTTCTGATGTAACGATAAATGATAGGGATAAACTTTTTCTTCTTGAAGTATTCGTATTATGCTTGTTTTAGAAATGCCAGTTTCACGGTCAAGTTGTCTTAAAGTCACATGTTGAATTTCGTTAATTTTATCTACAATAGTTATTTTGCTTCTTCCGTTCCTAACCGTTCTGGTTCTTATACACGCTTGTTTCACAACACTACCAGTTTCACGGAAATTACTGATAACCTTTGCATAAGTACAACGTGATGGACAATTACGGTCTGGAGATTTGTTTTTGTACATTCGAACCGCTTTCCTTAAATAATAATCAGTTTTACCGTAAATGAGTACCATATCAATTTCCTCTTGCAATGAGTAATTCATTTCAAACAGTACGTCGATGCACTGGTAAATATGTAAATTGAAACTGATCGGAATTTCAAACCTGGTATCATCAGTATTGCGACAGTAAATATGTTTATTTACATTCACACTCTTAATTGTAAAGTCTTGGTCAAAGATTACAGTTCTAGGTAAAACTAATTTTCAAAGATCAAGGTCATTTCAAGGTCATGTTATTATACATATGTGAATGTATTTTTCGATCAGTTACACGATGCAATAAAAAAGAATGTAGTTATGGATTAAAAAACCTCGATGACCTTGATAACTACGAAAAAAATATTCATGCCAAATATTTGGTCCACTGACACCATGCGCATTACATAAATATTTTTTGCATCACAATAACCTGAAGAGATATTTAGGTGGCCTCACTTAAAAGGACCACCCTGTATACGCATTTGTTCTTTATTCAAGGTACCACATATGCAAACGTGTATGTACACACATACTTCACATCTTATTATACTATCAACACCAAAAGGCTAGTAGAAGGGAAACATGCAATAATATGCTGCCTTTAATTATCTTAACGTAGATACCATGAAAATCGAGAATTTATTACGATTTATGCCTGATATATTGTTCTAGTGAACACTGAACTGTTCTGTAAACAATATGTGTACATTCTTTCTATTAATGTAAATTTATTTTCACACTTTGCTACAAAAATGGTGTATTGTACAGTAATTACAGGTGTGTGCATGCGTGCGCGTGTGTGTTGAATGCATCTGACGTAGTTGTAAATGCTATTCATGAATCGTTGTTTTGTAAACGAAAGAAGAGAAGTAACTGTACCATGTACAAAACGGTGAGGTACACTGTATAAATATGAGAAATATCGTGTAGTTTAGAATGAGTCCAACAATCACGGGCACCGTGTTGACAATATAACAGTTTGTCGCGGTATGTACAGCAAAATAAAATAAATGATACACAAGATGCTAGCCGTGTAGAAGTTAATATAAAGTCGCCAATGAACATCAACGTTCGATACTGTGGCAGCACCTCCCGCGCTGGAGGGTTAACTAAAGAAAACCACGAACCTTTCTTCATTTACATTTATTCAATACTATTTACAGACTTTTTTACATGGTAAAAAATTGCTCGATCACTTTCTCGATCGGGTCTAGGTGCGTACTGTGTAGAATCAAAAGTGGGTCGCTGCATTTTTCTTGTTCCGCTTTCGATGTCCTCCAGTTGTTCAACAAAGTTTCATACTCCATCACTTTCTCGAGTTCATTCCTTTGTTCATGAAGATGTAAAAGACCTTGGTAATCATATTCCAATCCACTGTAGTGTTTACCGAACAATTTCAAATCTAATAACACAAACGCGTTAAACTATGCACAGGCCATTGAATTCTGAAATGATCATTTCACACTTACAGATTGCAATACTGCGATGGTAAAGCTTTTCGGCGTCGTCATATCGACCCATATTGAAATTGTATAACGACGCTAAGTGTCCTAGACTTAAGGCGACATCGGGATCGTCCGGTCCTAGTGATTCTTCCTTGATCCGTATAGCCTTGATATGCATTTCTACTGCTTGCTGAAAGTAGTTTTACATATATACAAGGCCTCATTTAACTCTGCCACCCTTAATAATTTTCTTATTTATATGGATACAAAAAATTTTTTCAGAGAAAGTTATCGTATTTGGAGGGGGGCGTAAATCTGTGTGAGTGAAGGTCATTTCAAGGTCATATTTCCCGATTCAGTTGCCCTTGCGTGATCTTGAATGAGTTTCATAATAGGTCAGTTTCGTTCCTGTTCAAACACTCTATCAAAATGCAAATAAAAAACCATATCATTCCATTTAACAAAAAACTGTTCGTAAGATCTTGGACAATATGACCTTTAAATGACTTTCGCCTACACAAACTTATGTCCCCCTCCAAATACAATAATTTTCTCTGCAAACATTTTTTTGTGTCTATATGAATAACAATGTTGGAATATTTCGTTAGCCTGTTTGTTACACCACAAGTGCCTACCTCAAACTTGCCCATAGTCTGATAAAGGCGTCCCAAATTCCCATAATGCTTCGCGGTATGCGCATGGTTTTCGCCGAACACTTTCTTTGTTATTGTTAAAGCCAAATTATGAAAGTGTTCACAGCGTAATAGCATATACCGTGACGGTGAATCACATTTTACTTTTTCTAGTTCCTCCAATATTAACGCGTCTACCCTCCTCGCACTCGCGAATAAGAAATGTCCCCCATACAAAAGCTTTTCCAGAGCATTTATCGCACTTACAATATGTATTCTGCGTGCATAATCAGAGTTTAGAATATGAATAAACTGAATAATTTAATTCTGAAATTGCTTACCTAGCCGTTCCAAAATGGCCGGTGTCGTATCTGTACGCGTATGATGCATACGCAAGATCTACGTATGCCAGCGCGACATGTAAATTTAACTGTGAACATGACTTCATTAAGTATACTGCTTCCTATAAAATATTATTTAAGTATAAAACAAGTCAACGAAAAGCGATCACACAATGAAATAAATGATAACAAGCAGTATACTTACGTCGTAAATTTTTACACTGTGAAATAAACAATCAACCTTTAATAAATAGAATCCATAATCTAGAAGGGCGTTAGTGTGTACTGGATGGTTTTTCTGAAACTTTTTTCTAGCGAGCTGAACAGCATGTTTGATCAGCAGACCAGCTTTCTGAAATTCTTGTTTGCACATACACGATTTTGCAGCCTGCCTCAAAACATCAACAGTAACGCGAACTGACAACGTGGGTTTCAATTCCTTTAAAGCGTGTATACTCCATCTGAATAACAATAAAAATACAATTAGAAAAATCAGCCAACAACTAAGCGTCTACGCACAATGTATAAGTACTTATAAGCGTCATTGTATCTATGTGTCATGTAACATATAAGGCTACACTCCGTGTAAAAGGCAGCAAAATTGTACTTGAATTTCGACTGTCTTAATTGCATCCATATTATTATAGATTCTATGTATGTATCCAATGCATTGTTGAACAAACAATAGATGGTCTGGGTGTGCAGCAATCTGTACAATTAGAGATAATTCTTATACATTAATATGTTTGTGCACAGTTATTTGTACAAATTAAATTAAACACATGACATCGTGTTTACCTCTGACGACATTCTAATATTCTATACAAATTTTCTGGTGTAGAGTTACTCAACAAACATAATTTCTCACATTCGAGCAAAACCTGCTCACTGTTAGGATAGTAGCCTGCATCACTGAAGAATCTACCGAGTTTGAGACCTAAATCTATCATCCAATCTTGTGCTTTTACATTTTTGTCAACATTGTTGCAGCATTCAATATATTTTTCTGTTAATTCTTCTTTGATCCTGATTCCATTTCTAACAAATTCCTTGAAAGACAATACAAGCTGGATTCTAAGCCAGGTGTTGAAGACTTAGTTTTCATTCCAAAATCTCACCTCAAAGCATCTTAGTAAATCTACTCGCCGACTAGTAACTGCTAACATCTTTGAAAAGACTTTCAAAGAGCTCCATTTCAGTTCCACAAAACAAAGAGATAGGGTAGATACCTTGTAGATCTGTAAAATTGAGGGCAATATATTTATTTATTATGTTATCAGTGTTAACAGAAGAAGACATTGGGACTGTGTCTTCATTTGTCTCATCTTCCCCATGAATTAAATTCATAAATCAATGAAACTACAAAAGAAGAAACACATGTCTGTGTAATAGTACATTTTGTATGTACACATGCATGTGGATATTATGTATGAATCGCTGATGATCATGTGAGTTCAAAGAGCTGTACATGAGACGTTCTAAAGTTTACCTCGAAATATAGATCGACCATCATTGTCGTCGGTAAAGTGGCCAGATGTTCATAAATTGGAAAATCGGGTATACGCCTAAAGTCTATTACTGTAGCCATGCTCAATTTGTAAAGACTTTTCGGTGAATATGTGCATGCTTTTTCGGCCATTTTCCCGAAGGCATTCGATAATCATGAACGCATAACACAACCGCAATAATCGCTATCACGCATCTTGCTTCTTCTAAAGATGCTAAATCAGAGGTTTCCAAGCTTATTTGGTCTTCCGTTCCCTTTTCAGATAAAAAATTACTTGGATGCAGTGAAATTACTATCAAACAGATTACAAAAATGCAGTCACAAATTTGCGTTGTCTTATGTATTTATTAGTGACGCGTGAAAAGTAACTAACTATAACTAATTGGTTATTCTTAAAGAAGTAACTAGTTATAGAGAGGAAATGAGGGGTGTGTTTATGAGTTCTCAGTGAGCACTGCTCACGTTCATCAGGATTCGTGTCGCCAAGCATCACCAAGCATCGCCAAATACCCTAACGGATAGCTTTTTCCTCTCCTCCTTTACCCCTTTCTACTATCCCATTCCACCACTATGAAATGTTCATCCCACTCAATCCCCGTTGGGCGTGCGCAATGGTGGACGTTGGAGTGTGCTCAGGGTAGTGGAATGGGATAGCGGAAGGGGAAAAGGAGGAGAGGAAACAGATACCTAAATGGGTATCACTTCATGACACTGATTCAGGGGTTTCAATACTTCCATAATTTCAACGCTCTACATAATATGGAACAGAACCTATCGTTTTTAGCATGGAACAGAACCTGCATCATCTTTGTTTTGCACAGAATAGAACCTGAGCACTTTCATTTCGTAATAATGACCATTTTAGATTCAATATTAAATAACTGCAAAATTATATGATTATAAAATTAGAAGAGAACAATCAATGTTTTTGGTAGAATCACAGACGAGGTAGAGGAGTAGACCAATCACCATATGGGGTTTCGTGTCTCACATGTAAAGAACTGATTTTCTTACGCCCTCTACGCTGACGAACGATAAATGTTGTAACTAGATCCACGACCATATACATATGTATTGAGAATAAATGGAGGGACCTCCGATCGAAAATAATCAATTTTAAAAACAGAAAGACCAAAATCTCAATTTTAAGAACAGAAACTTCGGAAAGTTCAGAAGAAAATTTTAATTAGAAATCCAAAAAAAGAATTGCTGATGTTCAATGAATGAAAACGTACTCCGAAACAAAAACTGTGTGTTTCGGTTAATAATTGACAGGAGCTTACCAAGAAGGTGAAGGTAGGCTCGGGGTAAACAAGGAAATCTTGAAGGCCCCTCGGCTCATTCCAAGCTAACCCAAAGTAAATTCAGACACAGTTCAGTTACATACACAAGTTTTTATAACTAGTAAGTCTTAAATTCTATTTTACAATGTTATCGCAAATTATAAATGTACAGCTATTAGCTCGATATTATTCTCTATTTGTAAGATTACTAGAAGTTCTTACAAATAGAGAATAATACCGATTGCCCAGGTCTCACCACGAGGAGGTTGCTGCACAAGAAACCCGAAAGAAAGCCAGAAGGAATTCAATACGCTTCCTTCTGACTCCCTTCCTTACAACGATGATTTATGGTCTTATAAACTAAATTTCGCAGATCGCTAAATGAGAAAGATTACTTTTCCACAGACGGAAAAGTTTCCTTTTCCATTTAGCGTATGTCGAGTAATTATTACGGGACAAAAGGTGAGAATCGGAGAAGAAGTCTTCGATCCACGGGAGATCAAAAGCGAATCAGGCAGAAGGCTCTGATTCTTTCAAAGACACAAACAAAACCGAACCAGAGCAGAAGGCTCTCATTCAAGGGTCACGCGACGCGTACAATGCTTGCAAGCTATCTGCCGACCAGTACGGTACCCGACGTTTCCGCACAGAGAACAATGGCCAGAGACGCCTCCACCGTACGATAGAACTACCTTCCCCAACTACCCGCCACGAGCAACGCTGGCGCAACAAAGCGACGAAGAGACTTATGGACGAAGGATCCCCTGCTCCCGGAGCGAGCCACGCCAGCGTTGACATGACTTAGGCAGACATTTTACGAAGGAAGGGTTCTACCTGGCGAGTACTGCTCCCTGACCATCAATTCTCTGTGCATCCACGCCGAATATCGCAACTGGACGGGTGAAAAACTTGCAAGCAAGGTCCGACACAGCAGAAGGCTGTGAGTTAACAATCGAATCGTGCAAAGTGAAGTTAGAGCAATAATTACTCGACATAATTACAACGACGATCAACTATCTTAATAACTAATGTAAACGCACAAGTCGAGCAATTATTGTGGGCAAAAATTACTGGCCACAACAGAAGGCTGTGACCCAAATCAACAAACAAGTTTAACAAAATTAATCTAACACAGTAATTGTTCGACAACTAATACTAACTTACAAATAAATCGGCGTCTTCTTTCGATGCGTTGTCTTCGGTCGATGATAAAGATGATTAGCTGTCGTATTCCAGCTGAAGCAGACAAATTATAATTAATCACAATTCAATGGAGGAACAAAAATAGAAGGAAACGATGAGAAGAAGACGATGAAACGAAGACGAAACGATGACAATAAAAAAACGAAGAAATACGACTCTAAACCCCGTACACGAGTACGGCCTACCTATCACGCACAAAAGTGCGAAATCTAACCAGCTCGCAAGAGTCAAACCTAATACCAGCTCACGAGAGCCAAGCTAACCCCGTACACGAGTACAGCCTACATATCACGCACAAGAGTGCGAAATCTAACCAGCTCACGAGAGCCAAGCTAACCCCGCGCACGAGTGCGACCTAACCGACAAGAATAAAACAAGAGTAATTGAAGTCAGAACTTCAAACTACTGAAATGGCGCTTCGGGTCGCCTCGGATTCGCCAATACCCGTACTCACCCACGGCCCCATCCATGAGTGAGTCCCTGAGGTACCTCCGTTCGGAGGAAAACCAATTTTAAATCAGATTTATAAATTTTTGAACAAGAACTTTTAAAAGTTCAGAAGTGATTTTCAATTGGAAAGATGAACAATTCCAATCAAAAATAAATCGAACGAAATTGGGACGCAACGACGTACGAGCTCGGGGCGTCCCGGGTTCGCCAATACCCGTACTCACCCACGGGACGCACCCGTGAGTGAGCCCCTCGGGGACCTCCGATCGGAGGAATACCAATGTTACGTCAAAAATAAAATATAATATAATTTGAAGGAGAAAAACTTTTGAAAAGTCTCGACGCAAATTCGAATTAGAAACACAGAAATAATAATCGACGGCTTTCGTTGAATGACTAGTCATTCTAGAATAGCTCACCCAGAGTTGGGCAAAAATTTATTTTAAAATTTCGAATAGAAATAAATGAAAGCTATCTTTTATTCGAACTCGTTTCTCTCGGATACATATTCACCACAGTTCATCCGTCAGATACTTTTCACGATTTTCATTTGTCGTCCGTGGGCCATCCGAATCGCGAAGTAACGGATTTGTATTCGACAAATCGAGGCAGCGCCCCCATTTATTCGACGGCGAATTTTGTCAGATACTCGCAACTCAGAATGTATATTTGATTTTCGACGTACGATTTTCTGCGTGAGATAGAAATTTATTCGAATGCTCGATGTAGGGAAGTGATTTATTCGAATTTTTATTCGTGACGAGCATGAGGAATAGATGAAAATCAAATGTATCTTTTATTCGAAATTTTTTTTTTTCCATCAAGGGTTTACGTCGCATCAACTGCATGGTTATTAGCGACGAATAGGTGTATCATTATAGTATAACTTCCTGGATTTTCGATTCCTTAATAAATTCTAGTAGATCTTTTATTTTATCTTCGTCAAGATTCTCTTTCAGTGTTGTTCCTATTTTGAATCTTTCTCGTAGTGTATTGTATTTTGGGCAAGATAATATCAGGTGGTTAATTGATGTCGGTATGCTGCATGTTTCACATATTGGTACTGGCCCCTTTGTTATCAGGAACGAGTGTGTTCCCTTAGTGTGGCCTATTTTAATTCTGGATAGGGTAACTTGCTGCCTCCGTTTTAGGACTTGCCTTACTTCTTTATCTTCAAAAAAAGGAGTCATAGATATTTTTGGAGTGTGCAGAAGCTAGTCGTTTCCATTCAAGATCCCATTGGTGCATCAGATTTCTTTTAGCTTCTTTAATCAGGTCTTCCATGGAGGTATCGATGGGTTGACTGTCCATGGTTGGAGAATTAGCCGCTTGCTTAGCGGCCTTATCAGCTTCTTCGTTTCCCGGGATCCCGGCATGTCCTGGTATCCATATGAGTATTACCCTCCCGCCGGTGTTGGTGATTTCGTGATACGTTTCGAATATTTGCAGGATGGTATGGTTGTTGGAGGAAAGGTTTTGTAGTGCAGTAATTGCACTTTTGGAGTCGGAGAGGATAATCGTTTGTCTATATGCGTTTTCGTATGCAATTTGGAAGGCATGTTTAATAGCTATGTGTTCTGCTGTGAATATTGAAGTGTTGTTTGGGAGTTTATAACTGTGACTAGCATATGGAGTAATAACTGCATATCCTGTTCCCGTTTCTGTCTTCGATCCATCTGTGTAAATTTGGGTATAGTCCTTATACTTTTCGATCATTTCCATTAATAGCTTTCTGTATACTTCTGGATTTGTGTCCTCTTTTCTGTACATATATAGTGATTCTTCTGTTTCGATAGGATGATGTAGGGTCCATGGTGCGAATTTGAGCAGTCTCCTTGGTATAGTAGGAGTGAATTTCATATTTAATTTTTGTTCTAGTTTATTAACTCTATAATAAAAGGGCCTTGGTAAGCGATTATGCTGGTCATATTTTGCTATGAGACGATTAGAAAAGGTATTATATGTCGGTTTGTTAGGTGTGGTTGATATTTTAATAACATGAGAGATACTAAGTAGGGTTCTTCTGATTTTCAGAGGAGGTTCATTGCATTCCCTTAGGATACTGATTATAGGACTAGTTCTAAACGCTCCTGCTATTATTCTCTGAGCCGAGTTGTGTATAGGGTCGAGTTTCCTAATGATTGAACTGTTAGCAGCGCCATAGATAATTGATCCATAATCCAGCTTTGACCTTACTAGGGACTTATACGTGGTTGCGAGTACTTTCATGTCTGCTCCCCAACAGTTAGCTGACAATGTTTTGATTACGTTTAGGCGTAGGTTGCATTCCTTTCGGAGCTTGGCGACATGGTTACTCCATGTTAATTTACTATCAAATTCGAGACCTAGGATGTTCAGTGTCTGTACCTGCTCAAGTTTAGAATTTCCAAGGAGTAGATTAATTTGAGGTGGAGATTGTTGTTTGGAAAATATAATATATTTGGTTTTTGTTTTTGAGAACTTAAATCCGGTTCTAGTTGCCCAGTCTTGTAGATTGTTTAGCGTATTTTGTAATATATCTTGTGAAGTTTTTGTATTTGTCCCCTGATATAGTATAGTTAAATCGTCCGCAAACAGATAGGCTTTAACAGGACGGGGAATTGGGGCAAGGATATTGTTAATTGATATTAGGAATAACAGGACACTTAATACTTCTCCTTGGGGTACTCCATTCTCAGCGATCATGGCCTCAGATACGGTGTTCGTATTTCTGACCCTAATAAGTCTCCTCTCTAGGAAGTTTGCGATGAATTCTAGAATGTTTCCACTGAATCCCATACTTTCTAGTATGTCTAATGTTCTTCTTCTATATACCATGTCATATGCCTTTTCAATGTCCATCGATACCATTACTGAATGGCGTTTGTTAATCATACTATCGCAGATTTGGGCCTCTATGTTGATTAATTGGTCCATGGTGGAGTGGAAATGTCGGAATCCACTCTGGGAAGGTGAGATGATTTTGTTATTTTCAAATATCCAATACAATCTTTCTTTGATTATTTTCCCCATTAATTTACCCATAGTATTCGTTAGTGATATTGGTCGATAGCTTTCTGGTAGTGCTGGGTCTTTGTTTGGTTTCAGTATTGGAATCACAATGGCTTCTCTCCAACTGTCAGGAAAGACTCTCTTTACCCAAATTCTGTTGAAAATTTTTAATAGATACTCAATACCACTCGTAGGTAAATTTGTCAGAAGTTTATTTGGAATGTTGTCCTGGCCAGGGGCTGTGTTATTACATTTTTTTTTGAGAGTTTATAAGCTCTGTCATTTTGAACTCTTCGTTGATCATAGTTATTTCGCTGTTCTTTATTTTATGTGGTTGTTCTATATCAAACTTAGGGCAGTGTTCTCTATATAGGAGGAATTCAGGGTCGTAATTGGAGTCGCTTGAGTTTTTTGCGAATGTTTCCGCCAGTAGATTTGCAATATCCTTGTCATTTGTAATAGTGGAGTGGTCTGGTCTTCTTAGTGCAGAAATGTTCTTCTTGCTATGGGTGCCATGGATAGCCTTGATTTTACTCCAGATTGTTTTGGTATGCGTAGAACTATTAATTGAGCTTACAAAGTCTAGCCAGCATTGTTTTTTGACTTGTTTAACTATTTTCCTTGCCTGGGCTCTTAGTTTTTTGAATTGTATAAGGTTGTCAATAGTTTTATATCTCTTGAATCTGTTGAACGCATGTTTGGCTTTTTTAACAATATTTTCGCACTCTTTGTTCCACCATGGTACACAACGTGTGCTGTTATTACTTATAGGTTTAGTTTTAGGGATAGATAGGTCCGCTGCTTGTGTTATGGTAGTGGTTAATTTTTCTATGATTACGTTGATTTGGGCTGGAGAGCCTTCGAGTAGGGAATTCAGGTAAGGGATGTTTTGTTCAATTATTAGGCGATATTTATTCCAATCGGCATTTTCAAATTTCCATCGTTCGCTTCGATCGGAGGTGCTGATCATTTGGTTTAACTGAATTTTAGTTAGTATTGGAAAATGATCGCTATCATGTAGGTCCGGGATGGTTTCCCATTCACATCTAGGAGCAAAATTTGCACTACATAATGTTAGATCAATTATACTATAGGTTCCACTTGATATGGTGAAATGGGTTGGGCTTTCGTCATTTAGGATGATTAGATTGTGGTTCATTAAGACTTTTTCTATTATTTTCCCTCTTGTGTCAGTTCTTTTCGAGCCCCATAGTTTGTTATGGCAATTGAAATCTCCGGTGATAATGCATGGTTGTGGCAATTTATCGAAAATTTCATTGAGTTTGGAGTCATTAAGGATTTGGCTATTTGGTAGGTATAGATTGCATAAATGTAAGTTCGGGGCAGTATGCACCTTGACTGACACTGACTCAACATCAGACTTAATTTTAATTTCTTCACTAAATAGTCTGTTCTTGATACATACAGCCACCCCTCCGCTTGCAACTTGAGAGTTGCGGTTAGTGATGTACGAGGTGTAATTCTTTATTTTAATATTTTGATTTGGTTTAAGATGGGTCTCCTGTAAGCAGATGATATATGGTTAACATTGTTATAGTTTTAGTATTGGAGGTGTAGTTTGTATATAATACTCCTGTGGTTCTTTAAATTCGGCTTCTGATTCGTAGTCTGTGGACGCTGGAGTGCCATTTCGTGATGTATTCTGGCGGAGTCAATGACTATGTCTGGATTCTGCGTTCCGTTTTTTAATTTTTTTATAACACGATTTACTCTGTTTTTTATACTTCTCCCATTTAATAAATGATATACTACCGATAACATACGCGTTACCACTTCATACCATTTCATACGCGTTTGCCCTGCCAGCGGAGTTCTCCAGGAAACTAATTAACTGAGAGGCACCAATGGGGTATTTGTATGAGGGGTTATTAATACTTTCTTTTATTGTTTCTATCTCCTTACTGATATTGGTGATAGTATTTTCAGTTAGTTTAATCCGTTTGTGTTTTACGCGTGGTAATTTTGTGGCGGGTCGTTCTTCATCCACTAGTTTGGAAGTTGCCTGGGCAGGTTCATAGTTGGTAATACAGATATCTTTAAGACTTACCGTAGTCGACGTAGAAGCTAATGATCTTTTATTACCGGTCGTTGGGTAGCTATTTGCTTGTAGTTCGTCCCGAGTATCGGGTGTCAGTGGTTGAGTATCCTGAGTGGGGGGTTCTTCGGTAAGACGTGGTGTGTCATGTGCGGGGGGATTGCTGTGTTGACATAGTACGGTGTTTCGGTCGTGTGTTTCTTGGTTTTTCGGGCATGCCTTAGCAATGTGCCCCTTTTGATTACATCTGAAACAGCTAAGTGTGTCAGTTGATACGAAGATCCGAAATTGCGTTTCTTCGTAAGAGACAAGGAACGATTCCGGGATCTTGTTAATATCTTCAGGATTAATATAGATCTGTCGTCTAAAACTCAGTATGTGCGCTTTATCCGGACTTTGTAGGCCAGCTCTCATGAATGTTAGTTTGGAGGTAGTTCTGACATGGTTTTTTTTTTAAATCTCCTCGATAGTATCGTGTGGAATCGATGGTGAAACATTTGATAATATGATCCGCTGTGCAGGTGTAATCAATGGTCTTATACTGAGTTTTTTGTTATTGATTTCAATATCCTTGTATTTGCTTAATAGATTGGTAACTGTGTTCTCTGTATCAAGATATATGCAGATTCTGTTATTAGTTATCCGGGATATAAACCGTATGGCGTTTAAGCTTATTATTTTTCCAAGCGCATTTACATAGTCGTCTAATGTAGCTCCTTCTATTGAATCGGTAATAATCGCTTGGTCTCGTTTAGGGAAGACTTCGTTAGATACCGTAGAGGCGTAGGACTTTTGGTTTGATTGTACTTGAGGTGATAGTACTTCTTTAGTGATCGACAATTGGGACTTGTTCCGGGAGGGAGAGGTCCGAAACCTTCCCCTGGAGTGGGTTTCCTCCGCTCATGAGTCAATCTCCCACGAGTTTCGGGCACTAACACTCACGTGCTTGCGTATACACGCACGCACTATCACCTTCCACACACTATACAGACACAATAACGCTTCGGAACTCGCTATGGAACTCGCACACAATAGACAGTACGTCCTATCGGTACGGTGGCTCGCGCCGAACTGCCGATGATATTATTATCCGATTTGTACCGTGTTTGGACTTAGTTTGTTTAGGAAAACATTTTCAATCGGTAGGTCATGATATCATTATGATTGCGTTAATTTAGTTGGCAAACACCAATACGCTACTGGTTACAATGTTGCCTCTGATACTGAATCTCGACCATATGGCATGTGGAGAGTCGCGTCGTGTGCCGCTTGGAGGCAACAATGTAAGCGTTTCACCACCACTTATTAATAACAATAAAATGTTTGTTACAATTCATAATTCTGCCATGGGAACATTATTAAACGATCGCAAATAGTTTGCTGATGAAAACAAGTCTAAACACGCTATAAATCCGATAAGTTTCCTTCGAAGTTCATCAACAAATTTTATTTCACTAGCTGACCGTTCCATTTCGATAGAGTACGCCGCCGTACCAGAGCATGTTCTACACAGTCGGTAATTCAGAACCGTAGACAGAAAAATGCCATTGCATGCAATGCCTATGCACGTGTATCTGTACATATACATAATACATAATCTAAAGAGTTCTTTATAAAATTGTCTTAATAATTTAACATCCAGCAGAGTACCAATGGTGAAACCCAATGAAATTTTGTCTTATTATAAAGACTTTTACTCACTGCAAAACGTGACGTAAATTGTTTAAGTAATAAAAATTTATTTGTTTAAACAATTGTTTAAATAATAGAAATTTATTTCTGTAAACAATCGCTTAAGTAAGTATCGCTTGGCGGCTTCCCCCAGGGAGCCGGGGTATGCGAAAAGCATTTCCTCACGAAAAAAAAAAGGTGGACCAGGGTCGGTCAGTGATATCCAGTGCAGCTCCGAAGGATCCCTGGTCAACTGGAAGGTAGACAAGAGTGGGCCGGGGTGGTCAGGGTGGGCCAGGGCAGCTCCAAGGTCCTTTGGCCTTCTGGTCCCGCAGCACTTCCGCTCCCTTCTGAGTGCGCACCTCGACTGACTGACTGAGCGCGGCCGCCGAGTTCACTTGCGTGGTGCGCAGTGCGCAACTCTTCCACCCCAATTAATTTCGGTAAATCTCGATCGCCGTGATAGCGATTATTGATTTTGTTATTTCTGGTTAATTAATGTTTATAACAATTTCTTTTGGTAATTATATCAACAAGCACTCCCTTGACCATATTGCCATCTAATTATGCAGTAAAAATAAATTATAGAAACCGAGATGCAGAATAACTTTAACGGCATAAATATTCGCACGCACTAATTTATCGAACACAATTCACTGGTAAATTGATTATTTCTAATTGGTCAATGTTTACAACAAGTCCTTTTGCCAACTACGTCGACAAGCCCTCCCTTGACCATCTTGCCATCTAATTATTCAGTAAAAATGAATTATAGAATTCGAGATACAGATTAACTTTTAAGCCACGAATATTCACAAATTAATTGTACGCAATTCACTGTTAAATTTATTATTTCAAAAACACAGTTTTTGTTTCGGATTAACTTGTCATTCAATGAACATCATCACCTTTTTTCTGGATTTCTAATTGAAATTTGCTTCTGAACTTTCCAAAAGCTCCTTTTCTTAAAATTGATATGTTGTGCCTAAAATAGGTATTCCTTCGATCGAAGGTCCTTCCATCACAGACGAGGATACCTCGTCTGTGGTATCACCTTGCAGTTTCTGTTATTATTGTATTGATAAAGATGATTATAGATATATAACATAATGGCATCAAATATAAAAATATAATTTGAACATATCGTCATAACATCAGATATGTACATAACTCGTCAATCATTTGTATTTGACCAGATTTGATAATTTTTGTGGATCTAGTTCCATCATTTATTGTTTGTCAACGTAGAGGGCGTAAGAAAACGGAATAGTAAGGGGGCTCTAGAGCCCCCCGAGCGTGAGACCACAAACGAGGTATAGGAGTAAACCAATCGCCCAATGTATTTTTTTGTCTCACGCTCGGAGGGCTCTAGAGCCCCTTACCATTCTGTGTCACATCCTACCGTATCAGCCGGAACTTGTATTGTGGAACCAATATTCTACAACGGCGCTATTGCTGATAGAATTTTAAATCTCATGTCAGAGATTCTATAAATGATGAATGAAACAAAAGAATATTGTGCCCTTTTAATTTCGTTACGCCTGTTACACGAGTGCATCGAAGGAGACGTTTCTACGTGGGGAAGCTTATATTCAGGTAAATCATATACATACATATATATTATTTTATATTGGATGCGCTTAGTAAATCACTTTGCTATGCTATTTCTCACTAAATAAAAGTCACTATAAAAAGTGTGTTTACCCCTTTTGTGATTTAACAAACCGGACTACAACGAACAATATTTCTTTTCATTCATTTCCAACGAGAGATAGTGATAGGTGCTTAACGTGGCTGATTAACTGTGGTTTAGATGATTGGGTGGAAATGTCTGATAAAAAATTACAAAATCAATATGTGTGTAGTCAACATTTTTCTAATCATTCTTTTTACGCGTCGGGTAGACTGCGCAAAGATGCCGTACCGGAAATTTCTCATTCGTCCGATATGAATAATAATAGTTTTAGCACTGAGTCAGACACTATGTCTATACAGGATGACATGTCATCAATACAAAGTTGTAATGACTTGGAACAGCAGCTAATGGAAACCCAGGTGCAATTAAAGCAAGAGAAGAAAAAATCTAAGACTCTTCGCTTGCAATTGCGGGCAAAGTGTAAGGCAATAAATCGGTTGCAAGATAAGCTTTCTTCAGGCAATATCGATGATAAATGTTTGAAAAAAGCAATTTCTAAAAGAATTTCCGGGTACTTATTGACATTTGTTATCCTCATATTATTTAAACCCAAATCGTGGCGAATTTTTTCGAAAAACGAGCAACAATTATGCATGACAATGCACTACACTTCTCCCGTTTTGTACCATAAAATGCGTGACATTTTTGGTTTTCATTTGCCAAGTCCATCCACAATTAGTCGATGGTTCGGAGAAATCGACATTTGGACAGGAATTTGTCCAAATTTATTTAACACTATAAAATTAAAATCTTCTTACATGGAAATTGCAGATCGTAATTGCACCCTTGTATTTGATGAAATGGCCATCAAAAAGTGTCTCGATTTCCACTCAAAACGGCAGGTCATTGAAGGTTTCGAAGATTTAGGATTTTTGGGTAGAAATGTAGCTGTGGGTACACAAGTTCTTGTATTTATGATACGCGGGCTGTTCACTAATTGGAAACAACCATTGGCTTTCTTTGTATCAAAAACTGGTGTTAAAAAACATGATTTATCAATTATTTTAGACGAAATATTAGATGCATTGCATGAGACAGGTTTCAAAGTTAGAGCAGTTGTTTCCGATCAGGGAAGTAGTTATCAAAGCGTAGCAGATGAACGTGTTTCTGTTGAAAAGCCATTTTTTATAAGAAATGGTCAAAAAATTCAAGAGCATTAGAAATAATTTATTAAACTATGATTTTTCTATTAATGACTGTATAGTTTCGTGGCGCGATGTAGTACTTCTCTGGAATTTGGAGAAAGATAAAAGTACGCGAGCAGCTTACAAATTATCCGATAAACATGTTTTTCCAAATTCTTTTGATAAAATGAAGTGTAAGCTTGCTCTTCAAGTTTTTAGCAAAAGAGTGTCAGCTGCTATGTTTACCGCTTCACTCACTGGTAGCATTAATACAAATACTGTACAACACACAGCTAGTTTCTTTGAAACGCTTAATGATTTGTTTGATAATTTAAACAGTCGATCTACCAGTGATCCAAATCCCATAAAGCGTGCTATTTCGTGTTTTAATAACATTGATCAGCATTTAATTGCGCATGTTACCAACACGAGCAATTGGTTTGTACTTTCTTCTAACGGTCGTAAAGCACTGTTTTTTGGGATTACGGCAATCTATAAATGCCACCTTGCAGTTGTGGAACGATTTAAAAGAAGAAGGCAGTATGTTCCTTATAACATCACGCTTAAACAGCGATTGCATAGAAAAATTTTTTTTCCGTTCTTCGAATGCACGGTGGCACCTATGATCGCAATCCTTCGGTAAAAGCGGTGCGTCTTACAATTCAAAAAAATATATTATTGAATTT
This sequence comes from Halictus ligatus, assembly GCA_028454255.1. Classification (NCBI taxonomy): domain Eukaryota; kingdom Metazoa; phylum Arthropoda; class Insecta; order Hymenoptera; family Halictidae; genus Halictus; species Halictus ligatus. The sequence goes on from CM052134.1 coordinate 3,012,859, forward strand.
GAATCGTAGTATACATAGTGGTAACTGCATGCCTGATGACGATGCACCGTTAATGCCGGAGGATATGATAGCACAATGTGAATCAGCCACGTTGGAATCAGATGCTTCATTGTCTACTATCCAAGAGAACACAGATGATGATAGTTTTGATGACAATATTGAAATCGATAATATTGAAGAACTGTCAACATCGGTGTGCTCGTTCGAATCGTGTGCGCTTGAATACTTTGCAGGGTATATCGCTAAAAAATGTATTGATGAATCAGGATGTCGTAGGTGTTACGACATGGTTTTAGAGAATAATGCAACGTTCACACGAGACGAGCAACTACTGTTATCCTTTAGAGCATATATTGTACACGATAACATTGAGTTTGGGCATCTTTGTGTCCCGACTGTACATTTTTCTGCCATTTTTAAAATTATAAATAAAACTTTTGACATGGTTTACCCATCTATACGCAGCGAGGCATTCATATTAGATAAACTATTTTCGATAATTTCACGTTCTGTGGAACAGAAATATCCAAACTGGTTTAATCAAGACTAATGCACTGAACATAAGAAAGATATTGTATATTTTACATTAACAGTAAAAATTCATAAGGATACAGTGTGGCTCGACAAGAAATTTAGATGTATAAAAAATTCCGCGAAAACATTTTCCAAATTATCGCATTTCAGACATGTTTAAAATTTTTCATTTTTATTTATAATTCTGTTGGTATTTCAATATACTTTTTACATGTGTCTATAATAAATTCATTAAAATAAGTTATTAATCATATTTTCAGAATTTCACGCATAGAGATTTGCATATACGTCATGTATATGAATTTCTGGAAACTAGGTTAATAAACATTTTGTAAATGATTTTTTTATAGAAGCTATTAAGAAATATATACAGTTGCATTGTAAGGCTCAAGGAATATAGTGATTGTAGCAGTTTTGTTTTGTATGTTTTATTATCATGCAAAGACTTTGTATTATATTCTTAAAGATTTTTTTGTTTGATTTATTCTTCTTTTCACGATTCGGAGTACACTCAATGTTCTTTTACTTAATAAAATGTGTAAATATATAACTTCGTATATTTTATTGTGGTGTATACGCTTGTCATACATATGCTGATGTTGGTAAACATTTAATGTACTCTAGGATAGATAAGACCTTCTTTCACGCCTTCACGTGGCCCATCCTGTTAATTTGATTACTTTGACCACTGCACGTACTACATCATTGGGAAGTAATAGAAGAACTAAGATGAAAGAATGGCATGCTATTACAATTGCATTATACGTATAATGATAAATCTGGTTTTAATAGTAACGTGGCTTGATTTTTAAAGCCCAATAACTAGTGGAATTTATTACATATGTAAAAGTATGTTTTTATGTCTAATTGTAATGTATTCTTTCTAGGAGATCATCTGTGCATATACATATATAATGTACATGTACGTATATGTAGGGAGCGTCAAGAAGCACAAATTCACACACATGCGGAGGAATTCATATTAAAAACATTATTATGTATTTTTACTATTATCGTATTTAAATATATCATTATTAATGTTACTTTTTTGGTAAATATTCTGCGTAATTATGTATATTTATTTACACTTTATTCCTACACACTTCCTTAACTACCTCTTCATTCTATTTATGGCGTGTTTGGACTCATTTTTACCAGAAAAATATTTACAATTTATTGTTCATATTTTCATACCATGACAATAAATTATTACAAAAATTATATTTTTATTAGTAAGCAATGATTAGGAGCTTACATTGTTGTGTCCAATAACTGCTTGCCTGACTGACAATGAGCCATTGAAATTCTCCAGACCACGATCGGAAGAGAGTACGAAAGGCAACATAGTAACGCACTGCCTATTAATAATGAATAACCAGAATCCAACTGTCTTATTATTAAAAATATCGTAATGAAAATATTATGAGCCGATTGGAGATGTTTTTCTGATAAAAACGAATCTAAATTCGCTATAAATCGGAGAATAACGAAGACTAAATTAATATTGAAAACTCTTATGGAAAACGGTTTCGGTAACGAATCTTGTCTATTCTTGGACTGGACCAGGGATGCCAGAATCCTGTAACGTCGTCCCACGGGGGGGGGGGGGGGGTTATCCCCTCAACCGACTCAGCCCCCACTCTGACGTAACGTCGCCTAAGCTGCCTGCTCGACTATTCGACGCGTTCCACCGATTAGCGCAATCGATTCCCAGTTCGGCGAAGCGCACATTTTGCTACAACTATTAAACTAAAAAAGATACCAATGCGAAATTAGGACTAGAAATTCTTTTTAAAAATCGGGTTTAATGGCGTATACTGAAATATGTCTAAATTTTTTAAATAATTTTTTGTTGATTTTTAAGACAAAGATATATAGTCAAAAGTGCCTCCAAACCAAATTAATTTTTAGTCGTACCATGCTCAACAATAAATTACGAAAGAATTCATGAATATTCTACCTAATATCATACACGACTGAGATTTCTTCTGAATTTTTGGCTGCAAAATCCATTTTTAAAAAAATTCGAAAGCATAAAATTGCCGATTTTATATCGAAGTTTTCAGTGACCAGGTTTATGTTATTATGTTACTTGTGTCTCATCGTGATTATTAATGTGAATTATTTCGAAAAATCGATTTTGCAAACCAAAAATTATGAAAAAAATCTCAGTCTTATCTGATATTAGACTAAAAATTAATTTGGTTTGTAGGATCTTTTGACCATCTTATTCGAATTTATCTTAAAAATCAACAAAAAAAATTATTTAAAAATATAGGGCATATTTCAGTATACGACATTAAACCCGATTTCAAAAAAATTTCTAGTCCAAATTTCGCATTGATATTTTTTTTAGTTTAAAAGTTGTAGCAAAATGTGCATCTCGCCGAACCGGGAATCGATTGCGGTTCAGGCGCTCGAAATTTTGGTAATGTGACGACTGTACATCTGAGTGGGGCCAAGTCGGCGGAGGGGTTTGCCCCCACCCCCGGCACGCGTGACGGCGTCCCGTGATTTTGGCATTACAACTGGACGAGTCTGATCGAGCTCGATGAATGTAGTTGTGTTCGTACGTGTCGTACTGTTGCGTTTGTCGTTTATTTTCTCACTACAAACATGAAAGAAAATAATACAACTATATTCTGAGTCACATAGATTAACATCTCGCAAAAAACTATCAACTACATAATTATTGATTAATTAATTCTTAACTCTTTCGAATTTCACAATTAATATTAATGGATATTTTGCAAGATTCTTTAAAGCTAAAATTTATGTTGTTTAAATGAAATATCCATGAAAATATATAGTAAATTTCAATGTAATTTCTTTTTCAAACTCAATTACAAAATATATTCAAAATGGATGCGTATTAATAGTGTTAAAAAATTATATAAATGCGAATAATAATACGCATGGAGAAATGTGTAAATAAACTGTATAAAATAAATGTATGAAAATTGTATTAGGACCTTGAATAAGTTCTCGCTGTTTCTGTTACAAAATAAAAGCTTTATTTAAATTATAAGGAGCAAAAACATTTCATTCAAAGTATTGCCCATCACTAGCGACCACTTCCTCCCATCTTTCTGCCAGTGTATGAATTCCGCGTCGGAAAAACGACATGTCTTTTGAGGCTATCCAAGAATCGATCCATTTTTTAGCTTCTTCATAAGAATGAAAGCGCTGGTCAGCTAGGCCATGTGCCATCGAATGGAATAGGTGAAAATCAGAAGGGGCTATGTCAGGTGAATACAGCGGGTGGGGTAGAACTTCCCATTGAAGCGTTTCCAGGTAGGTTTTCACTGGTTTTGCAACATGAGGCCGAGCGTTGTCATGTAGCAAAATCACTTTGTCGCGTCTCTGCTCGTATAGCGGCCGTTTTTCTTTTAAGGCTCGACTTAAACGCATCAATTGAAGTCGATAGCGCTCACCTGTGATAGTCTCATTCGGTTGGAGCAGCAATAAATTACACTCTCCTGATCCCACCAAATACAGAGAAGAAGCTTCGAACCATGGATATTTGGTTTTGCAGACGATGTTGATGCATGGCCGGGCTTACCCCACGATTTTCTACGCTTTGGATTATCGTAGTGTATCCACTTTTCATCGCCAGTCACGATGCGGTGCAAAAAACCTTTTCTTTTCTGCCGTTGAAGCAGTAGTTCACACGTGAGAAAACGCCGTTCGACGTCTCTCGGCTTCAATTCATACGGTACCCAATGTCCTTGCTTCTGGATCATTCCTAAAACTTTTAAACGTTTTGAAACCGTTGACTCATCTACTTGTAATGTTTCTCCAAGTTCTGCTAGCGTCTGACATCGGTCTTGATCGAGTAATTCCTCCAACTTTTCGTCTTTAAATTTTTTCGGTGCGCCAGAACGTTCTTTATCCTCAAGTTTAAAATCATTATTTTTGAAGCGTCGAAACCAGTCTCTGCATGTCGTATCCGACAAAGCATTGTCACCATAAGTCTCAACAAGAATTCTATGTGCTTCAGCTGCAGATTTCTTTTGAATAAAGTAGTGCAATAAAATTCCCCGCAAATACACTTTATTTGGCACAAAAGTGGACATTTTCAGAACTAAGAAAAAATTACTTTGTTTAGACTAAAGTGAACTACCATACACTGAAATTTAAGTTTAGATACACTACTTCCTTGCATGTGTGTTACCATTCGAAATTGACGAACGGGGTACTGCTCCTGCCATCTTTAAAAAAACAGCGAGAACTTATTCAAGGTCCTAATATTTCTATAATTTGAAAACGTGATATCTATAATTATTTAATACTATATTTATTATTAATATTGTATTTGTAAGAATTAAAATTATATGTTTTATGACATCAAATAAAAAAATATAATTTGAACATATTGTCATAACATCAAATATGTAGATAGCGTCAATCATTTGTATTTAACTAGATTTGATCATTCTTGTCGATGTAGTTCCAGCATTTATCGTTCGTCAGTGTAGAGGGCGTAAGAAAACCATTTGTTTACATGTGAGACACGAAGCCCCATATGGTGAGTGGTCTACTCCTATACCTCGTCTGTGGTGAGACAGAAAAATACATTCGGTGATTGGTCTACTCCTATATCTCGTCTGTGATAGAATGTGTTACCAGTAGTCGGTTAGACTGCCCTCGTGACTCGTCCAGCAGAAGGGTGGATAGATCGTAGCACAATCGTATGAGTCAGCTGTCAGAAAGACATGAACGACGCAATCGGGTAAAGAATATATGTTTACGAGTGATTTTATCAAAAAATTATTTCACACTGTCATATTTATTGCAAAATCGAATGAATGGATGGTGGGATCGATTTCATGAAGAAACGACAAAAATGCGTCAGCGTGGCAAGTGGTAGACTATCTGGTTACACAGTAATTGCAACCGTAGCTAATTAGTTAGGTTAGAAGCGTAATTTCGTAAAAGATTTTGTTCTTTTGAAACACCGATTCGATTTAAGATTATAAGAGCTGTTGCTCTCGTTCAATAGAAACAGAGATAACAGATACAAAGGCAAGAAAATGCGACTCGAGTGGATAACGATCTTGTGCGCGGTAGCCCTGTTAATTGGACCAGCGATATGCAGCGACATAACAGCAGCGGTTTTCGGAGACGTACTGGACGGAATGCCAGCCGCCTTCGGCGATTTCAATTCCGATGAATTGACCGATGTGTTCATGTTGCGGAAGAACGGAACCACAGTTGAGATATTCCTAGCTGCTGAACAGGAACCGCTTCTGAGACCCAGCTCGGACCTGAGCTGCACGTTCGGTCGCAGGGTGGTCAGTGTGGTACCCGGAGACTTCGACGGAGACGTTTTCATGGACGTATTGGTAATTACATTAGACAAGCAGTCGCGTTTATTTTATGCCTATGTGCTCTGGGGCGGTAACGGAAAATTAAATTGCACCAACGAGAAGGAACCGTTGATAAAGATGCAGGGCCAGCCGTTAGCATTGGACCATAACAGGGACATGATCATAGACCTTTTTGGAATAGACGAAAAAGGTGAGAGGACGTTCTGGATATTTGACCAAAGCAGAATGCCACCAAAAACAGAACCAATGCATCTTCCGAAAAAGGAACTAGGCAGGCCGATACCATCGATCGAAGAGCCTCACTCAAACGCTTATTTGGATTGGAATGGCGACTTTTTAGCAGACCTGGTGGTGACATCACGGGAATCATTTGAAATCTGGTTGGGTGTCATGGGAGGAGGTTTTGTCCATCAGAACACCATACCATTCCCATACAACAGTTCACCCGAGAGAAGGTTCCCCGGCGTGATCGGACAGACCCTTTACCTGGACATGGAACTGACTGGCAAGATAGACCTATTGCTGCCACTGTGTTTCGATCGCGCATGCACTAACAGCACGATTATGATGTATTCAGACCACTGGTATGACCTGCGAGTAAATTTCAGAGACAGTAACAGCGTGCTCTGGGGTTTCGTGGAGCCTGACGGGCAACGATACACAGACACGATTACTCTGCGTGGCGGAGACTTCAACATGGACGGTTACCCAGACGTGTTGGCGACGCTCCGTTCAACTAGCGGCAAGCAGAAACAGTCATTCCTACTCGAGAACGTTGCGTGCGATGCGTGTGTTGGCTTCACCCGAACCTTTCAGGTGAAATGGCAAGCTCTGAATCCGTTTTACAATGAGACCGCGATGGCCGTGTTTTACGACTTTTATCAAGACGGGATTCTCGACGTAATTCTGGTGGAGGTGAACAAGAGCACTGGGATTTATCGCACGGCCGCGTTCAAGAACAGCCTGGACTATGACGCGAACTTCGTGAAAGTGATGGTGCTCACCGGTCGCAACAACAGCATGTACCCGATCTCGCCAGGATCCCTTGGCAAGAAGAAGAGGACCTACGGCACGAATTTACCCGGACCCTCGATAGCATATCGAACCACCACTCAAGATGGTAGTCCGAGAAATGCGTTAGCCGCACAGTTACCCCAGAGCGCGCACTTTTCTCTGAATTTACCGTACACGACCTTCGGGCTCGGCAGGACACCAAACTTTGTCGACGCTCTTACGATAGGGGTGAGCAACAAACCGATATTAACGTTTTTACGATTAGCGATTGTCGGGCTGTAAAGCTAAAGGTAGATTTCTATTATTCGCACGAACGCGGAACATATTTGTTAAGCAGCGATATTTATCTGATCGTCTGATCTGATACGTTCCATGCCGGTGCAGATAATAGAGATCTATCTCAATTCTGTAATTCACTAATCTCTTCTCTTTTGTTATCAGCCGTTATCTTTACGACGATTCTCCTACAAAGATACGTGTTTTTCTGATTGAAACAGGTGGGCGGCAAGTTTCGGGAATGGCCCCAGATCATTCCAAACTCTCAGATGGTCGTCATTCCGAATCCAATAGCGGAGCCTTGGAAATGGAAGGCGCAGCTGTTCGTAACCCCGAGCAAGCTGATTCTACTGAGCGCTGCTGCGTTGACCGGCACTTGCGGCTTGATATCGTTCATAATCATCGCCTTGTATTGGAAGGAGCGAAGGGAGGACAAGATCGAGAAGCTGCAAGAGGCGCACAGATTTCCCTTCGACGCTATGTAAATGTATAAATGCGAGGGGAAGAAATGTGAATGATTTGTTGCTCGTTCTCACCCTCAACGAATGTGTATATTTATTTCATTTGTCGACGTGTAAGTGTTTCATAAACGATAAATAAAATGGGTGATCGATTGATCGTTAAATTGAAGTTGCTTCGTAGCATGGATACGGAGAACGTGTATCGGTAAACATGTATTTACTTTGAACGCGCGGGGGAAACGAGAACGAATAGGAAAATATACAGGAACGATACACGCGCGAATTTGTAAAGTATTTTGTACACGTGCCTTTCCCCCTTTCTCTCTCTCTCTCTCTCTCTCTCTCTCTCTCTCTCTCTCTCTCTCTCTCATTTGGCTCCATAGAACATGACCGACACCGATCAAATTGACAGTTTATTCGTTACTCTTTGGGCATTCTTAGAAAAAACAGGACTCGTCGGCATGTTTTTTTATCTCGCATCGCGGTCGACGCAACACGTCGAATACGAAATATACGCGTATATTAATAGCAATATGTATATGTATATATTAACAAATGATCTTTACCAGATTGGTTTTGGTCGCTGCGCTATTCGCGGTACATGCGCTCCCGCGGTCATCGGGGGCTAGATTAACTGGACTGCGCTACTGGCAACGATCGTTTTTCACGGTAGGGTTCAAATCATTAAAGTAAGGATGAGTCATCGCCTCGTCCGCCGATAATCGTAACGCTGGATTGCACACTAACAGTCTCTGAAACAGAGAAGAGAAACGTGAGCAACACATTCCGATTCCGTGGATGTGGATTACAAGATATCTTGCACTCTCCTTGTCAGCGTGGGTTCGTCGTTACCTGCAACAAGTCTCTGCCCCTGGAGTTCAGTTTTGGCGTAACGTGAGCCAATCCTTGGCCAGCTTGATACGGAGGGAATGGTTTGTAGTCGGGGAGCGTGGTGAAGTCCGGCCAAGTCTCTTCGGTTGGTGTGCCGAGCATTTTGAATATCCGTTTAAGTTGATCCTCCACATCCGACCCAGGGAACAACGGTCTGCCGGCATTAGCTAGTTCTGCGAGCAGTCAATGAATCGTGACGAATCAAAGATTCCTGAAAAGAACCGATTTCTACTCACCAGCGAATATACATCCTGCACTCCACATGTCTATGGACGTTGTATATAATTTCGCACCAAAGAGAACGTCCGGAGGACGATACCATAACGTGACGACTTCTGCTGAGTAACATTTCACTGGTATTCCAAAGGCTCTAGCCAGTCCAAAGTCTGCTAGTTTCAACTCCCCATTCTAGAAATCGATTTGCAACCACTTTCTAAAACTAGAGTCACCTCCTTGTCCGATGGACAACAAGGCCATCTTACCTTGTTGATGAGCAGATTCTGTGGTTTAAGATCCCTGTGTAGTACATTCCGGCTGTGACAGAATGCCAATCCGCGCAGCAACTGATATCTGAAATAATTAACAAATACATAACGACCAGACTTTTAACTTGTTAAAGATTCCTTTCGGATTTCTTACAGGAAGGATTTGACAACATCCAAGTCTATTTCTCCGTTCAGACTATCAAAATACTTTTTCAGATCTTGGTCGCAGTGCTCGAAGACCAGAGTCAGTTTCCTGTCGCTGTGCAATACGTCGTATAGCCTAACAATATTTTTGTGTTTTAGTTCCTTCAACAGGCAAATCTCTCTGAGCGCGGACGACGGTACACCCTGTTTAGAACAGAGAAAGGGCAACGAGCGTGTAACGATAAAATCAGTCGACCGACTGTCACTAAGTTGTTTGGTGCACATACTTCGTCATCATCGTCCAAACGTACTCTCTTCAGGGCGACGATTTCGTGAGTCTCTCGGTTCTTGGCTTTGAAAACGGTTCCATAAGTGCCTGGAAAACGCCGAGAACGTTATAGCGATCCGAAAGTGATGCGCGTCTTTCGATGCAACTGTCAAAACCAATGCACTTTGTCGAACTGCACCGGCGAAGTTTACAATCCGCGAAAACGTGCACGTACGTCACTCGAACTTCGGAAATGAATACATCGATCGACAATATTCGGAACACACCTACCTTCTCCTATTTTCTCGAGTTTCTCATATTTTTGCATATTTTTGGCGATCCTATGGGCGGAATAGTCGCAGAGTGGTTAGCGCTGCACTCGAGAACGATCGTGCGCGAAAACATCGGTGCAGATGGCAGTACTACCGACGGAGGAATATCGATAGCCGGCGCTATCGATAGTTTTCGATAACCAAATCATCGACCATCGATAGGATATTCTCTCTGCCGCTAACAGCCGCTACTATATCTAGGGATGGCGTTCAAAATCACTAACCGTGATTTATCACAGTGGCCGCAGAATTACGATCAGAGAGGATCCTCTCCTATCCTCTCTGTCACGATCACGGTTGTGATTTTAACTTCATTCATGACGTGATCGTGATTTTTTAGTTTTGATGCGTGACCACGCAAACGTAGTTATGGCACAAACGAGGTATACGATAGATCTATCATCCAATGTATTTTCGTAACACACTTTTGTGGGGTCACGTAATCACGTAACCGTGACGTAACCGCATTATCATTTTTGTGTCACATCCTGTATTACCACAGATGAGGTATAGGAGTAGACCAATCACCCAATGTACTTTTCTGTCTCACGCTCGGGGGGCTCTAGAGCCCCCGTACCATTCGGTGTCACATCTTACCGTATCATCCAGAACTAATATTGTGGAACCAATATTGTACGATGGCGCTGTTGCTGATAGAATTTTAAATCTCATGTCGAGAATTCTAGTTCAGACATCGCGCGGACGCTAGGCCTAACTGATGAATGAAACAAAGGAATATTGTTTCCTTTTAATTCCATTGCGCCTATTACTTGAGTGCATCTAAGGAGACGTAATGTAATAATGATAATAACGTAACGTCTCCAGCTGGGAATATTTTGGTCCCAGATCGAATCCCGCATGGAATGATTTTTTTTTCGTTAAACACTTTTTTCTTGTTCTTTCTACTACATCAGTCTTCTTCCCTGTGCAATTACAATTACAACGGTGTAATAACATAATAATAAGAAATTAAATTAGTTCAATATTGGCCAAAAGTAAGAAAGTAGTTTAAATTTCATTTTAAAAAATACGATGTTGATATCACTAATTTCATTTGACTATTTAATTGCTACCTATTCAATCTACTTCTGATATTGCTTTTCATTTGCAGCATGTATATTCTAATAAATTTAATTATTTGGGATTGAAAAAAGATTGAACAACAATATTTATAATAAGTAGTTTTGAACATTTTTTAAGGTTAATTAAAAAACAAAAAGAATTATTTAAAAATACAAAATATATTTCAGTATATACCGTTAAACCCGATTCTTTTTAATTTTTTCAGTCTAAATTTCACTTTGGTATCTTTTTTAGTTCAAAAGTTATAGCAAAATGTTGATGTGAAATGAAATGTGAATACGTTACCTTCAGATAGAGTTGGGCACTATTTACATAAAAAATTATTTAAGTAACGATTCGAATAAAAGATACTTTATCATTATTTGTTATTCGAAGATTCGAATAAAAAAACTATCTTTGTCGAAGAAGTAATTTTATTCGACGAGAATTTCTCCGACGAGTAAAGAGAATTTTTTTATTTGAAGCGGATTTATTCGAACATCAAATAATTTTTTCATCTTTTATGTGTATCTTTTATTCGAAGGCTTCGAATAAATCTTCTAATAACTTTTGCCAGCTCGAATAAACGGCGACGAGGTCCGACGAGCGCCGAACTTCAAAGACCAAGCGACTGACAAACGGTATACAATGTAAGCAGATGGAGAATCGCGCACGAATGGAAGTTTAAAATTTTATTTTTTTCAATATTCCTCCATAAAATTGCGATGAGTGAATTGAGGAGCTTTTCCTGATGAAAACGAGTCCAAACTCGAATGTAATCGAACAATATTGATACGTAATGTTAAACGATAATACGTAACGATAAAAATTACAATCTTATGGAAGATAGTCCAAATGATGCCGTGTTTGGACTCATTTTCATTGGGATAAACTCTATAACTTATTCGTATTAAAAATATTATTCGCATTAAAAATATAAAAGCTTAAATTACCAATAATACTCGATTTCCTATCAACATTAAGTATCAATAGAAATAGTTCGATTACACTCGAGTTTGGACTCATTTTCACCAGGAAAAGTCCCCAACTCCAATTGTCACAATTTTATGAAGGTATATTGAAAAATCTAAAAGTTTAAACTTTCATTCGATGCGGGATTCAATCCCGGACCAAAAGATTCTTATCCGGAGATGTTACTGCCAACGCTAACCGAAAATGTTGGAATTGACAGTCATGTATTGAAATGTAACGTAAATAAAATATTTTATATTGCAGTTTTAAGTTTCTACACTGTTTCCCTGAATATAAAAATGTTCAATACTACATAATTCACCTACAAAACGGTCAGAAGGCATCGAAACAATTGATTTTGTTTTTTTTTTAACGACGATGCAATTTATAAAAAATTCTGAAAAAAATAAGAAAAATTGTTTCAATAATATCTAACTACTGAATTTTTATAAAACTGGTATCTCTGAAACTTCAATTCGAAATGTGCACTTTCTTCAAATGATTGGACATCCAATTACCCAATTTTCTTCAACATGTTTGCATAATCTGGAAAATCTGTAAAAAATACATATTAATAATCACGATGAGACACAATTAACATAATAACATAAACGTGGTCAGCTGAAGACTTCGATAATAATAATTTTAAATCGTCATTTTTATGCTTTCGGATTTGTTTAAAAATCGATTTTGCAGTCAATAATTCTGAAAAAATCTCAGTCGTGTATGATATTAGGTAGAATACTCATGAATTCTTTCATAATTTTTTGTTGAGTATGGTACGACTAAACATTAATTTGGTTTGGAGGCACTTTTGACCATCTTATCCGTCTTTGTCTTAAAAATCAACAAAGCAAAATTATGTAAAAAATATAGAACATATTTCAGTACATGCCATTACATCCGATCTTTAAAAAAGATTTCTATATAGTCCAAATTTCGCAATGATATCTTTTTTAATTTAAAAGTTGTAACAAAATGTGCGCCTCGCCGAATCGCGAATTGATTGCGCTAATCAATTGCCGCTCAGGCGCTCGAAGCTTTGGTAACGTGAATTCGGTGGAACGCGTCGAACAGTCGAGGAGGCAGCTCACAAGGACAGAATAGAGGTACGCTTGTGTGTAGCGCGTGCGTAGTAGAAGCAACGTAAGGAGACGATGATACGTGTGAGTGATTCCCCCCCCCCCCCCCCCCCACCCGGGGGCGTCAAGAGATTCTGGCATCACGACTGAACGAGTCTGATCGAGCTCGATGAATGCGGTAGTTTCGTACGTGTCGTATTGTTGCGTTCGTCGTTTATTTTCTCATTACAAACGTGAAAGAAAATAATACAACTACGTTCTGAGTCAGTAATGAAATAGATTGACATCTCGCAAAAAACGATCAACTATATAATTATTAATTAATTAATTCTTAACTCTTCCGAATTTCACAATTAATATTAAGTGACATTTTGCAAGATTCTTTAAAGCTAAAATTTATGTTGTTTAAATGAAATATACATGAAAATATATAGTCAATTTCAATTTAATTTCTTTTTCAAGTTCAGTAAGAAAATATATTCAAAATGGTTGCGTATTAATAGTGTTAAAAAACTATAGAAATGCGAATTAATAATTATACGTATGGAGAAATGTTATTTTCGTTCAAGATTTATGAAAATTGTATTTCTATACTTTGGAAACATGGTATCTATATTTATTAATATTGTATTGATAAAGATAATTGTAGATATATAACATAATGACATCAAATACAAAAATATAATTTGAACCTATAGTCATAACATCAGATATGTGCATAACTCGTCAATCATTTGTATTTGACCGGATTTGATCATTTTTGTGGATCTATTTCCAGCATTTATCGTTCGTCAGCGTAGAGGGCGTAAGAAAAGCAGTTGTTTACATGTGAGACACGAAACCCCATATGGTGATTAGTCTAGTCCTATACCTCGTCTGTGGTATTACCAACTGGAACTAAAATCTGCTGAAAGAGTCGTTAGTGGTAGGAATAAAAATTAAAAATAGCTATATGTAGTCACTGCAGTCTCGCGAATACAATAGAATATTGTTTTCTAAAATGCTTCAACGATTTCAAATACTAATTTCGATTATGATTAATTAAACCATATGACGGGTATAAATAATAAAGTAATGAAATTGTACGTACAATAAAGAATATGTTTATTATCCAAAGAAGAAAAAAAATTATTTCGATAATATCTTGTTAACTAACATATGAAGGCCAACGCTTTTATACTCAGACTTTGATACTCTATCGATCTGTGGTATAAAAAATGGGACATTCCATTTAAAAAAACAAAGTTGACCTTCAAACGACCTTGAAAACGGCAGCTAAATAAAAAACTGATACCTCCCTCCTCTTTCTCCCTCGAAATCCTTGGACACGTGTTTTACACTTTTTAAATATCCTTCATACTTTTCGAGATATTCGCCTGGAAAGTTTTCAAATGAACACTCTGTATATAAATAGCCTCTAATCAGTAGATATTTGAAATTTGAACATCAATTATTACCATATTTGTTAACAATAAATAAAAGATTCGTTTTGACATTAGCTATAACAATATGTAACAAAAAATACTTAGATATTGAGACATTCGGCTACTCACCGCGGTGGTGTGAGGTGTTCTACTGACTTGGAAACGTGAGGTTGGCACTGACGTACAAGGATAATTTACTGTACCGTTTGACTGGTTCCAAGGGGCATCCCCCCAATAGTGGTGATTAAATTTTCACAGTTACGGTAGACACCACTGCGAAAATTACGGTCACTTACGGAGATAATACTGTAAAAGGAATGTAACACTAGGTTTGCTGATGAAACTTTTATGAAGAGGGCAAGAAATAACAAACAAATTTTCAGTTTATTTGGTACATATATGAAACCATGAAAATATGACAATAAAATGTGCTGAATACAAAAATCAGTGAATAAAAAACAAACCGAAATCCGTAAAACTTTTCAGTATAATTAACATTTCCGGAACAGCAAAAATATGACAATGAATTTTTGAAACGCGCAGTTTGAAAATTAAGTGCTACAAACAGAATTGAAAAAAATATGTCGCTTTAGATTGCTGACGCGTTGCTTGCATCAATAATAACAAAAATCGCTGTCCTAATAGCAAGTAGTAGCAACCAACTTTTCTTTTTATATTAAAGCTAACGCTTCGACCCTTACAATATTAGTCAAAAGAACGCTGAACTCTGTTGAACAAGTTTAAAAAGGTCAAATAAAGATAAGAATATCCGCTGTGTAATGGCGATTACGGTTCTGACAGTGTACACACTCGTTCATACTACGAACAATAACATTTTCAACTATAATAAGCTATAACAGCTGAACTTAAATCGGTACAATTACGAATTAAATGCAAGGACAATGTCAAATTAGACTTCTAAGTAGAACGGTAACCAGCTTACATAAAGAATTAAAAGTGTTTAAGATGCCACGTTGGTCTGAATTTTAACGCAAAAGACTCACGGCTATGAACATATGGATTGTACTCTTTCGGGCGCGTTATGGCACGTAATCTCTCGAATGTTTCATTAAAGACTTTTCTGCTATAGTCGGAGTTGGAAACATTTAAATGAGAGAAAACAAGCTGCAAACCCAACTGCAAACCAGATAGATCACTCAAATACGTTTATGCCGAAATGATCGTCGCGTCAGATCCTGTCTTCCCAAACGCTGCCTCCTCTACTGTATCCTAACTTAAACCGTATAACAACTCTTCAATTTCCTTCGACCGCCCAATTGAACCGACTCTACGGATTTCTGAGGTAGACGATCTAAATGCACTAAAAATACTAGTAGAGGAGATGTCTACTATATTACCGATTAGTGGGGATATTTGTCTACTTTACATCACTCACTTGTTGATTTTACCTTTCAGTTATATTAATAAAAATTATACAAAAGACATTATAACACGTACATTCTTTTACGTGGTCATATTCAATCTCCTACAAACCCGCGAACGACGCGGGTTCTTCCTCGATTCGCTTCTTTTTTCCGTTCTTCCCACTCCTCACTCATTCCATCTGTCTCTCATATTATTCTCAATTGTTTCTTCTAGATCCTTCTATACATACACACACAAGCACACACAGGTTAGACTGAGATAGTCTTTAAACGATTTTTTAACGCAAGTGATGTTTTATAGCACGATAAAATAGCAAAACAGACAACAATTCATTATTACATGGTATGCTACTATTAAAACCATATAATCTTGGTTTCTACCATTATCCATATACCATCTTTCCACTTACCAAATATTAGTTACAAGTGATTTAGGTGGCACATTTGTCAGCTCAATCACCCTGTATACAACGACTCAATTCGATTCTACAAAGCTTACAATAGGAGGCATTATATTTCATATCTGCTTTATTTTAATATATTATATTAGAGAGTACATATTGTTCTATATGATTTCATATTATGTTACTTTATTTCGTATTATATTTTAAGAATTTATCTAGGAATAATGATAATTAAGTGAGATACTGAAGAAGCGAAACCTGAAAATGGAACAATCACCTTGTAAACTCGAAGGGAAAGTAATAAAACAATATTGCTACTGCTACTGTTACTGCTACTACTACTACTACCATACAAATCACACAGAACTACAGTGCACGCAATTCTTATAAGAATACTATGCTTCATGATGAAATATTAGTGTATTTTGTGAAGCTTTACTACTTGTACACTTGGAACTTCACGTAACTACAATACGCTTATTATGTATATAATAATACTAATACGTATATATATAATAATAATACTAATACGTATATATATAATAATAATACTAATACGTATATATATATTAATAATACGTATAATTTCGTGTCTTCTGTTGGTAATCGTAGAATTATCACCCGTTAGAGACAGTAATGTTTACTTGCAATTGGTTCTACCTCTCAACAGTTATATTATGTTCATTGTGTTGATTTATAGTACCATTTCGCAGTGCAAATGTTGCTTTATATACTGGTAGGTATTCTTTTATTTTTACTGTTAATGCGTGCTCGATTCAAACTACTAACATAAAGATGGACAGAATGCAAATTCGCAAAATTTTCTTGTACGTGTATCCTTGTATTTATACGCTTGTAAGTACTTGTACATGTGCTATCATTTTGTGCAGGAGTGTACTCTTCACACAGCTAATAGCAAAAATAGAAGAAGAAATGATTTATGAATATTTCCGATCGATTCACTTTGTATGACGTCACCTGTGCCTTCTTTTTTTTTGACGCATTTACGAATCTTTTCTCAGTAGCTATCAAAAAACCATCGGTATAGGTGCCCGTAGTGCGTTTAAACTGGTTCTAGTGGCGTCGCAACGAAACGTGTCAGATCAAAGGTCATCGGTGTCGAATAAAAGATTCACTGGCGAAGGAGAAATGTAAGCATTGTTCTTGCAAAGAAAAAAGTTTCAAGCCGTTTTACGATTTCTATGTGTGCCGGTTAATGCAAAAATGGAGCAAATTAAAGTAGTTAACCGCAGGATAATTACTATTATCTTAAGATACTTTCTTTATTCAAACCTTCAAATAACGAATAAAAATTTTTTATCTTTTATTCGTTATCCGAAATTTTTATTTAGATAAATATTTTGCCCACTCTGGGGCTCAATGCCCCAAGGATTTCGGGACTCTAGTATCCTAGGTAAGAAGACCTAGTTTCAACGAGCGCACCGTCCGTCCGCGTCCGTTTGAAGAATAGACATTGTCTTGCACTAAAAAAAAAAATTATATCGAAATTGTACACTACTTTCAATTGAAAAGAACCTAATCAGCCGTGTCGAAGAATGCTAGGAAAAAGAACTCTGGAAATTCCGTTGCAGAACGGAACAAGTATATATACATTTAATGGAAATTGAATACGGAAAAGTAGGATTGGAATAAACGGACGACAGAAATTAAAATTAATTTAACGTTACAAAATATATTATTTATATTTGAACCTTCTACTATCAAATCCAATTTTCAAAAGGACGGAAAGTTATTCAAAGGATCGCAACAAAAAAAATTCAACAAAAATTTGAATGACAGTTGTTATGCAAGGTTCCATATTCGTTACAAGTTGAGGCATGTCTGTTAATTGTTATCGATAAACAATTGTTTTAAAACTGATAGCAACTATGGTAGAAATCAACTAAATCTTAACTCCTGTATGTTTTTACGATATAACGATAAGCCAGATCAGCAATAAACATAATTTTATACAGATTTAGTGTTTATAATTAATAAAATCTTGTACAACTTATGACAATATTTGGGAAAAAGAATTAATAATTGTATACATATGTAATACTAACTTATAATAACAGACACGCCGCAACTTGTATCGAATATGGAACCTCGCATATTGTCATTAAAATGTTTGTTGACCATCTTTTAAATAGTTTCCCGTTCTTTTAAAAATTGTTTTTGGTAGCAGAAAGTTCAAAGAAGCCAACAACAGTTTATATGAATCCATTTCAAGATAAAAATAGGGTTAAATAGGTATATCAATATTCAACAATAATTATTATTTTGTTTACTATAAATAAATAAAAGTTTATTTATATAAATTGAAAAAGCATTTATTCAGCTTTAAAATGTGTATAGAAACACAAAGCATTGTATTTAGACAGAGATGAAATATTCAGGTTGAATTAATCATGTAATAGTTCGTTTCATTTACTTTTCCAGAATTGCGACTGTAATTTGGAAAATAGCAGAAATACGCGCTGTGCATTACACGACAATAACAGTAAATTGGCAACTATGCGACGAATATTCTCCGATGTGGTTTGGCAACTACGCCTTTGATACCTGTAATTCAATATAATTCCTAAACTCACCACTCTAAATCGTAGAGGGCATACCAAAACCTCTGATTTCTTGAACAGTCGATATTTCAGAACATGAGACAGGAAGTCCCATAAGATGTTAGGTCTATCCTTATATCTCGTCTGTGGTTTAGATCAAAGCCGTATATATATATAATATATTTATATATTTATATATATATTATATATTTATATATATATATTATATATTTTTTAAAATATATATATATATTTTATATATTTTTTAAAATATATTTATATATATATAAGAAAGGGAGAGAGAGAGAGAGAGAAAGATATCCAATGGAGTTCCTCGACGAAAATCTAGTTGGCGATCAAAATTAGTAAATTATGCATTTCTATTTCATAATATTCTCTAAAATTCCTTTCGTTCGTAGTAAATGATCCAGGAATACAGAAATACCTTTAATAAACAATTTTTATGATCATGGTATCTTTAGACATGCTTGTTGTTTATCATTGAATTCCTTGATCAACAAATACAAATCACGATTGAACATTGCTCAAATGAAAGTTTAACAAATCGGTTTCAATTTGTTTTAGACGCTAGCTCTGTACATTTGAGGAAAATCGCGACCGTGAAATGAAATGTAAATGGGAATCAATAAAAAGGAAAAAAGAAGGGCAATTTAAAGTTGAGACGACACGCGACCTACAACGTTGAGTAGATAATATCAGTAGACACGGCGCACGTGTTGCATTTATAACGACCTCCACGAGGGGGCGAATGAAAATAAATAAATCAAAGAAATTTCTTTCTTTCAAAGAATTTTTACGTTTCTTCCGGTCCAAACAATTCAAATCGACTGCCACGCCGCGCGCAACTCGGAAGTGTAATTTTTCTCCACTACTCACACCCGATCTTGCCGCTACTTTTTGAAATCACCTCTCCCCGATTTTGACATTCGACTTGCTCTCGAAATTCTGTAGCCAATGAGGTAGTATCTGGGACGAATCGAATCGAATGTCCTTGCGCAGCCTAATGCGAGCACCATTACCTACCATGATTGGCGAGCACGCGTAGTATCGGCGACGATAATTTAATTATAACATAATATGTGACTAGGCACTTTGGTAGCTCGGCACGCTTTATAAATACTACGGGGACCAAGCTCTGAAATTGTGGAAAAAATAAAGAAAACATGCAGGAAGGAGTTGCGGAGAGAAAGAATTCATTTTTGCAGAAATAAAATGCATTTTCCGCTTGTGTTCTTTCGCACTAATAAAAAAAGATATATAACATATATAGCAATTGATTTTAATTTAAGTATAGTTAATATAGACACAGTAATTGGTACCCCTACAGTAATTGGGTCCCTTACTCTAGTCGCTGACAGTTATCGAAACATATCTGCTGATGTGGCGTCGATAATTGTTTTGTTGCGAATCTCGATGCTCGCTCCGTTGTTTTGCTTGGAGAAAAGTTCGGACGAGTGCGCCAGAGAATCAGGATGTTTTGAGTCCGGAAGCGAGGAAAATGGATGGTCGGGCCGGATAGAATCGGTTAGATCGATTTAACAAACGTGATCGGACGTATCCGTGCACGATGCATCAACTTTTAGGAGGCGCGATCCCGATGATCGTGAACATATTGGTCCTGTTTTACATCTGTTGGCGAGTAAGCGTCGATAAAATACTACGCGATCACGATTATAGCATATCTGATTCGGGGAATTTAGATTCTAGCGGCGGCGAGGGTGCGACGCAAGATCATGGCCGAGATGAGAGAAGTTTCCTCGAGCGTAATGTATAGCTGACTCGCTTCGGGAGCAAGTAATGTTACAGGTGGATCGCTTTGACAGGTTCGGCAGGTCCGCGAGAACATCAAGTATATCGGCGAGCACGTCGCCAAAGCTGTGGAGGAGGTGCGTGCACAGTCGGCTAACAATAAGCATTCTTCGTCCACGAGGACACGCCATTGACAGAGAGATCTCCGTTATCCCGCCCTAGAGCATGAGAAACAGGAATTTTGAGAATTTTTTGCACGAATATAACGAAAGAAATGTAAAATCTATTTATAGGTCTTTATTACACAGACTTCGACGTTCAGAAAACAAATTTTTTTATCAGAATTTTGTTGTAAAACGACGGCGCTTCTACTCTGCAACGGAAACTCTGTACAAGCAACGTCACCGCCGCAAAAATTCTCCCCAAAGAAACGTGTAACGTCACGTTCCGGAAACTGACCCACGAACGTGCCAATAGTGGGGGGTAATCAATGACGTCACGATGCGTACTGGTAGGAACGTGACAGGTCCCCACTCAGATTCCGGTTGTATATCGCCCAACTATTTGCTCTAAATTTCTTCGATTTGGTAACGCTGTATACAAATTCCTTTTCTTCTCGTGAACGAAGGACACAACCCTCCGTCTCGATAACTGTCGCGTTCGACCCCTGCCCCCTGTTAGACGGTTGTCCTCGAATGCACCTTTTCCTGTGACCTTGAAGAAACCTCACCCTATTCTGTTTGAACGTTCCCCATTCCACGTTTCTACTTTTCCAAGCTCTGTCGCGGATCCTCGACGCGACACTTACCGAGACAACGCCGTAGTTCGTCTACTCGGCTCGAGGTCGAGCGATTCTTTCTTCATTTGTCGGGATGATCTTCCAGATCAAGCAGGACGTCGGAGAGGAATTACGAATCACCGATCGACTGACTTCTCAGAGCACGAAGGTGGCAACGATGTTGCAGCGATTCTCGGAGCTCGAGGCAAGCGTGATAGAGGTAAAAAACCATGCTAATCGAGATTGTTGCCGGATTACTGAGTCGCGAATTCGGAATCGAACGCAGACGGTCCGGATGAACAGAAACATGGAGAACGCGATGATCGAGACGCCGGACGACGTGAACGAAGAGATCAGAAGAATCATCGCTGTGATCGAGAACAAGAGGCGCGAGAGCCAAGAACGTTCGGAGGACGCGAAGGTCAGACTCGGGAGCGGGACCGAAAACGGAGCCGGTCCAGTTCGCGAACAGGCTCGTCGACATCCTCTGTCGAAGTTCTCCGTGTGCGGCCCCCGAAACCCCGTTTCTGATCGTCCGCGGATTCCGACCACACCGGAAGTCCGTCTTCTCGGCGAATCGGTCAAAGCGAACGGCAGAGCTTGAAACGGTTCGACTTTCGTTTATGTCTTTCCTCAATATTTCTCTCGAGTTCCCCCTGCTTTCGAACAAAGCAAGCAACAGTTTCGAAGCTCTGTCGGAATAGCTGTGCGATAAGGATTCCGAGTCTATCGAGTTGTCGGGGCAAATAAAGGAACGAAAAACGAGCAAGATTGTGTTTGCCAAGTGGTCTATTTCCGTGACAGAATCGTCGCTGCTACAGAGGTTACGATATCTTAGGATTAGAGGTTGAGAGCGCTCGATCCGCGGAACGCTGGATAACCGGTCCGACCGACACGATCCCTCCTGCCGTGGTCTATGGTTCTCTTGAAGAAATCATCGAAAGGCGTCCTATCGATCTCGTCGATGTTCCGTTTGCCGAATCGTTCGATCGGCGTGAGATGAATCCTTCTGGCGACCGAGGCAGGATCGATCCATCCTCTGCGAACAAATCCCGTGAGAATTAAGGGGGCCGGCAGACATCTGGCCTTGACTGTCACGCTATGTTACGCTGTGCCTTTTTTCTAGACATTTTACGTCTGAAATAAGTAAGTAATCAATTAAAAATGCATACCACCTTGTTTGTACATGTCTTTGCTCTCGAAATTAAGAGAATCTCTCTGCGGCAGTCATCTTGTGACGTCATACTTGCTTCAGAAAGCCAGTTTTCTGCCGAATATTACAAATTACTCCACAATGAGGTAGAAATTCGCAATTTGGGTTCTGGACAGAAGTAGATTGAACTTTTAGGAAACACAAGTGACCACTTTCAAACTGCTCATTTCAATACTGAAGCGTTCATTTGTCAAGATTTTGACCCTTGCAAGTTCATATACGTATATTGCAGAGAGATTCTGTTAATTTCGTGAGATTTAGTGTTCCTATCGAAAAAAGGCTCTGGACAGACGTAACAAAGACATGTACAAACACGGTGGTATGCATTTTTAATTGACTACTTACTTATTTAAGACGTAAAATGTCTATAAAAAAAGGGACAGCGTAACATAGCGTGACAGTCAAGGCCAAATGCCTGCCGGCCCCCTTAAAGATGCGCGGCAGCCCGAAAAATTTCACGATTCTCGAATATATCGAGACTCCCGACACAACGGGATATCCGACCTTGAGTACGCGATATTTTCAGGTTCTCGCACACTTCTGGAGAGAATACGATCGAACGCGGAGTATCCACGGGGAAAAAAAAGGATACCAAAATCTCGCGATTCTCGGAAGAGGAAAACTAATTTTTTCACACATTTTATTTCACACTGGAACGACAAAGAAAATTGGCGTCCCTTCTCTTTTCCGTGGAGCCTTCGTACGACACTCTCCCGCTTACCTGGGGAAAGAAAGTTCACGGGCAAGGTCCGACGTCCTCACGAAGTCACGGAGACGGTCGGGACGACCACGAATGCCGACTATGTCGTTCGGGTCGTCGTTATCCAGCGCATCTTGAATGAAATCGAAACAAGATCGAAACGAAATCCACACCGAAATGGTCGCGGTAGACTATGAATTTGAAGGTCCAACCTCAGGTGTAAGGACCAAAGGCTACTAACTAGACTATTCCGTAGATTGAATTACGAGTGTGAGAATACCAACTTCGTTCAGACCGCGTTTACGATCGAGCATCCACGTGTCATTTAGATGTCGACACGTTTCCGCGATACAAAAACGGTTTTTGCAATTAACTTTTTTCATAGGATGTCTAACTCCCCCACCACTGAATCGGCGCCGCGGTATCAGTGTGTACACATAATAATATCAAGAAACTGGAGGTCCCTATTTCACGTGTAATGAATAGACTGCGGATTTGATGCAGTTTTTACACAAATGGACAGGTGTATTTTTAAAGGAGTGAGAAGATTAGAAGAATTTAAAAATACTGTTACATTATTTTCGACCTATCAAACATATTAAGAAAGAAAATCATTTTCTATTCCACTCCAGTTTGTAGCAATTGATATAGAAAATTTTTATTTTGCATGAAGATCCGCAGTTTAATGATGAACTAATCCGGATCTCAAGGGCATTCAATGGGAAATGTAATGAGCTAGAACCTATTATACTTTGAGAAATTAGGTACCGGTTTCGCTCGAGCAGCGACATCGACCATCCCCAAACAAGACCGACTTGAACGATACGGGAACGGAAAAGGAAGATCGGTCAGTCGAGATCGTTCGTACGTACGATTTTTATTGTCTAATGCAAGGAACTCGATACAAAGACGATTCTATCGTCGGCTATACCCGCAACCGTTCTCCAGCTGAGCGGAAAACAAAAGGGAAACTAATTGGTACAGTGTTTCATTGGCTGGCCGGTGCGTCGATTGTGTCTCGCGATTCAGTCTCCGCCGTGCGGGATTGAAACTGGCGAACGGCGCGGGCCAGATTTCGCACCAGATTCCCTCCACCAATTTGATCCAAGTTCCGGCGGAATTCGTCGCGAGCGCCGTTCAAACTGCGCACCAAATTGCCGCCTCCGATTTGATCCAAGTTTCGGGAATACCGGTCGTTCATAGAGCGCACGAGATTCCCTCCTCCGATCTGGTCCAGATTTCGAGAATATCGATCATCCGTGGAGCGCACGAGATTTCCTCCTCCGATCTGATCCAGATTTCGAGAGTACCGATCGTCCGTTGAGCGCACGAGATTGCCTCCTCCGATCTGATCCAGATTTCGAGAGTGTCGATCGTCCGTGGAACGTACGAGATTCCCTCCTCCGATCTGATCCAAATTCCGAGAGAACCGATCGTCCGCGGAGCGCAGCAAATTACCGCCTCCGATTTGATCCAGATTTCGATCGAACCTCGGGACTCCCGTCTCCGTGGTCGAGGCTGGATCAGTGATCGAGACGAAATCTTTGGGGGGTCGGCGATCACCGAGCCATTCTCGATCCCGATCCGGTCGCGACTCTCCTTCGGCCGGCTTTCGTTGCTCCGTCGGATCTAAAATTATCGTGGCAGAACCGTGATCGCGACGATCGATCGGATCTCGATCCGGATCCTGGACGACACGAGAAGCTTTCGGTACGATTCACCAGATATTGTAAACGAGACACGAGGATACGAGTGACGAAGAGGTACGAGAGGCGATCGGCGCACAAACACAAGAACATAGCTCGGACGACGCAGCTTCACGGCTCGACGATCAAACGACAAACCCAGGAAAACTTACCGTCTTCGAGGTACGCGGCGAGAATCTCCGCAGCCGTCGGCACGTACTGGTTCCGTTGCATCACGCTCTGTCCAGCCTGCAACTAACAATCGTTAAAAGCTCGTCCCTCGGAAAGCGCGTTGAAAGTGTCGCGAGCACGCAAGCATAACACGCGACACACAACACGAAAGTCGAGCAACACGCAAACGAGCCTACGCGACCCAAATGGGAAAGTAACGACGCGCTCGATAATCAGTCGCGGTCGAGATCGGTGCTGATAAAAGTACGAGGACAATTTCGCGCCTCGGAACAGGGCTCAAAACGATTCCGAAAATAACCAAGATCAGAAAGTATTGTTCTACGAGGGTTGCGATTGAAATGAATAGGAAGAACCTGAAGAACCCTGAAGAACCGTTGTAGAACTAGAGCACCCTGTTTCACGGGTATGTAAGTATCCTAATCTCGGATCTTAATCCGTGTAATATTAAATGCACCGGTATTCGTGTATTTTAATTTTAGGGATATTCGTGTATTTACATTGCACGTGTATTTTATTTTTAATGCTCGGCCGTAGAACGTCGAATAGTTGAGCGCGAATTTATTCCTCGAATTTGTTTCGAAACAAATAGATAACTGTGTATCGCGGTTCCTGAGAGAGTCGTCTCTTCGGGGATGGAAAGGACACAAGCTGGGGCGCAACAAGTAGCGTCGAGAGGGCTAAAGTGTTCTCTTACTTGCTGCAGCGTCGTGTAACTCAATTACATCCCTGTATGTACTTTTACTAACCGATTTAGAACAGCTCAGAGATACTACAGTTGTTCTGGTAAACGTAAATCGGTAAAATAAGCAAAACAAGTATTTGGATTATTGTTTGTTCCTGACACTTTTACGCTTTTTTTTTACAAATTTCAGTCAACGAGTTGCAAAATACATATATTCACTGATTGTAAGTGTCTTTCAGGATGCCAGCGGAAGCAAAACGAGCAACTACGGGTACAAAGGTGATTGTATAAAAGCATAAATACCAGAGTTATCAACGCAGAGACGGCAGTTAAACTCTTAAACATTGATTATGCGAATATACTCGTTGCAATATTTGTCCGATCGGTACAGAACGAATGCATTACGTGTCTGTGCGGATAATACTATTTTATTAACACTTTGATTGCAAAGTGATTTCATTTAATGAAATAACGACTGTAAAGTTAAGACGCGTTACAGTATCTTTTCAAGCTCCTTGCATTTTGCACATCTCAAGACAATTTGGTACCCTGAATACATTAGCGATAAAATTAATTTTCAAATCTGAACAAATAATTCTGTCTCTCATTCTTTCGAGATGCGGCACTCGAAGCGCATTTTCAATAGTTGTGCTGTACCGAAGGGAAGCTTAAAAATCGTCTTTTATATTATTTTATTTAACCCGAGATTGTTAGAATACATTACTGAAATTAAGTTGTTGGTTCCCGATTCGAATTGATGTTGTAGATGCGATTGCAAATGATCAATGATAGAGATCTCCTTGCACTATAATATAGAGTCAGACTCGTTAAGATTTCAAACAATGTCTACTGAACATGTATGTTATTAATTTCCTTAAAAAGGGAAATAAAATTCTATTTTATTGTTATCGATATGTATCGATTGGAAAATAAACAGGCATACAATACAAGCTCAAAATTTTCTTCTGCTTCTCGGAAATATAATATTCATTGTTCGTACTATGAACGACAATGAGGTTTCAATCACCGTGACTGCAAACTAAATCATAGTGCAAGGGGATAATACAAAGCTACCTTTACCTGAAGAGGGCTGGCTGCCACCCAAGCTGCCGCGATCGACCAGAGGAAGATCGGCAGAGCACAGTTACCAAGTGTCGTCATCGCGCGTGTCTTCAGAGCGAGATCGAGAGTGTTGAAATACCGGTGTTCACACGCGAAGGATCGCGTCCCGTCTACGAGTCCTTCTCGTCTCTTTCCACCGAATATATACAGGTGGAACGATGGCCAAGGGGTGAAAGGGGTGCGAGGACGCACGCGCCCCGACGCGATACCGGCGACACAGAAGCTCGGAGGACGCGAGACGAAGGACGAAAGGTAAAACGCGACGCCACCGAAACCCATTAAACGATCGGCCCACACCGACGCGATGATGGTTGCTTTTGCGACACGCGTATCAGTGCATTATCATGGTTATCGGTAACAAACAAACACGGACGAACGAACCGTCTGGTTCCGGACGGACCGCATCCCCGAAGACTTGCCCTGTTATCCCTCGATGGCTCTTCGCGTTTTCCACCCATCCGAGAACAACTTCGAAATAAGAGTAACCGGATAAGATGCTCGAAAAAACATATGTGAAATTTGAACCTTATTCTGAAAAAAATTGAACCGATGTCGATACATTTGCCCATATACCCTGATACATATGCCGCAATTCATACGGATTTTTAAGTTGAAAATCCTGTGATTGTCAAACATTAAAAACCTCGAAGTTTAAGAGCGAATTCGTTTATCTTTTCAAAGTACCGATCTGTAGGTATAATTATTGTTGTATGAATGATTTAAGACTCGGCTTCTCAGTTTCATTTAACCTCTTTGCTACCATCCACTTCCGCATCCGACGTCTGATCAACTTCAAAACTGGCAGCATTGTCTAGATAGAGGTTCTTCGTTTGAGAACCATTGATACCGAATTGGTCTTCGGTTTCCCATGAGGTTCGAACAGACTGGCAAGCAGCTCGCAGAAGTATGCTTGCTCGCAAATATTGTTCTTACATTGTTTTGCTCTCTGGGAACAACTATCGCCGGAGAGTTCAACTTGGTGGCCGCCATCTCAGAGGCATTTTGCACGTGTCGCGAGAGTCTGTCTCGCAAGAAATCTCGTTAGTGTGTTCGTACTTTTAGAAGTGGATCGAGGCGAGCCCGAGGGAGCGGACATCGAAATGAAGTGGCGAACGATCAAAGAAAGACGTCTGGCGAAGGGAAGAATCGAAAAAGGGAGCGGGTACTCGTGGCTTGCGAGGAGAGCGGCGACGAGGGCGCGGCGCCCGTGCAATCGATTTTGCTCGCATCCTCGATGCAGAAAATAAATCCTGAAGACCGTGAAACGCAAAACTGTGCGCCTCCGCTGAGCGCGTGGTGATGCGTGAAAGCGCGGCACTAAATCGCGCGTACGAATCGCCCGTAAACACACAGTTCAATTATCTGCGATCCGTTAACGCTTTACGAGGGTTCGAGCGCGCGTCGGCGGATCGAGCGCGCGTCGGCGGATCGAGCGCGCGTCGGCGGATCAACCGCGAGTCAAACGCCGGAGATGCAATTGTGCGCGTTCTCTCTCTCTCTTGCTCTCTCTCTCTCTCTCTCTCTCTCTCTCTCTCTCTCTCTCTCTCGGGAAAGATTACTGTTGTTTGATCGCAGTAGCATAGTAGCACGTTTCCTCCTCGGAGTTACGAGTTTTCTTTGCTCGTTCCGTTTTCGCAGAACAGAAAAACGGATGTCTCGTCGTCGCATCGCATCGGTCGCAACATCGAGGCGAATGGAGGTAGCGATAGCGCGTCGGATATCGACACTCGAGGCGATGTTTACTATGCAGGCTATCGAAAGTTTACTTTTCCGCGGTTCACGCTCGAAAGCGTTCCCGCTGGCAGAACTTTCGTTTTCCACCCTATCTTCCCGACACCCTGCGATAGCTATCGACACCCGACATCCACTCAACGAGCTTAATCCGTTAAAAGATTCGAAGCTTTTATCTTAATTTATCTTAATGCTGTTCCATTCCTGGATAGACTTTAGCTTCTCCCTACGTAATCTCCCGACCTGTTCCTCCTGCTCTGCTATTTTCAACGCGTTCATGTTCCACATAGTTGAAAGCTGTGCCGCAATTATACGAATTGCCATGAAATTTTGTCCATCGTCAGCTGTACCTAATTCACAATGTACATACACACGTGCACCGAACGCACGCAGTTCTAAGGATCTGCATAAATTATCCGCGGTTGGCGCAGAATGCTCCTCATTTTTCGATTTTCAGTAAGCTGGTTATAATTGCCTTCAAATCGTAGTGCATTTACCATTAAGCGCATTTTTCCAGCTTTTATTCAAGTCCATGAAAGGAATTTGTCGAATTTCTGAAGGATCTAGAATTTTCCTACGAACCTAAAGAAACTTATCACGAAGGACAGACTTTCAGATCTCATTCAAGTCCTCAAAAGTAATTCATTCTCGAAGCCAACCGAAAATTTAACCGTAGTTGCACCGATCTATCGAACGGTATTTATTGATTTTTCAATGTGATTTTCAAATTTCCTACAACCCTAAAGGAATCTATCGTAAAATGCAAATTCCCAGATTTAATTTGATCCATTGAAAATTGAAAATTTCCACCAGGAAAAGTAGCTTTTTATTTTTATTTATTTTGTCTAGTCGAGCGATGATAGCTCCTCTTGAGACTAAATATGAAAGCTCCGTAGTGGACTATTATCTCTTTTTCTTTCTTGCAAGTATTTGCAAGTTTAACGAATTTATAGGATCGATTATGCTTGCATCACACTGAGGTATAGAAGCAGACTCATTACTCAATGTATTTTTCTGTCTCACATTCGGGGGACTCTTGACTCTAGAGCTCCCTTATCATTCCATGTCACATCCTGTCTTATCGGCAGGAACTAATATTCTTCAACGGCGCTGTTGCTGATAGAATTTGAATCGCATATCGGAGATACTATAAACAATGGAGCAAACAAAAATATGTTGTGTCCTTTTAATTGTTGCTATGCGCAATTGTCGACGATAATTACTGGACGGTAATACGATTACCAACGCGCAATTCAAATTACATGTAAACATTTATACTTTATTGTAACATAATCATTTTATGTAAGAATCGACAATGAATAAATAAAAACAATGTAATGAAAAGGCGTATCTGCGTTCCCGAACGTGCGACTTGTCGTTGAGTTATACTACTGAATTTTGAAATTTTCGAATTTTCATGCCACCTCTTTTACTATCATACACTCCTAATGGAAAATTCGATTTTCAAAAAATTTCGGAAAATCTTGATGTCTGACTAGTCATTGACTTTACTACTGAATTTTTGTGATACCTCTTTCAATATCATATTCTCCTAATACAAAGTTCTATTTTCGGAATTTTCGACAATGTTTCGCAATTTTGGGATCTCTAATAGGAGAACATGATAACAAAATAGGTGGCAAGAAATTTCGTGCCACCTCTAATCTAATAGATCAAAATAGAACTAAAATGTAGCAAGGTATGGGCCGTTTCGTATACAGTTCGTGTGATTGCATACTGGTGATTGTAGCTGGTACCATGTGTAGTGTTGACAGGTATTTCTACTCTTTCTGAGACTACTGGCGGTTCTACTACTACTATTCTCCTGGACTGATAGCTCCATTGTGTCTTTCAATACTTTATAGACGACGTCATGCCGTTTGCAAAGAGGCTTTTTCTTGAACGCGAAAGATGGTCGCAGGAACTTAAAAAGGAAGCCGGGCAAAGTATAGTTGAGTAGAGTAGCAGGAGAACGGTGAAAAAATCCAACTGAAAACTATTTGTGAATATTAGTATTAGCAAGAACTGTATTTTCCATATATTTCATTTTACTACGGGTGTGTAACATGATTTAGAGTCTGTATGTATTTGATCAGATTTGATCGCGTTTTCGTGGATTTAGTTCCAACATTTATCGTCGGCCAGCGTAGAGGGCGTAAGAAAACGAGTTGTTTTGTGTAAGACATGAAACCCCACATGATGATTGGTCTACTCCTATACCTCGTCTGTGCTTGCATTCTTTTTAGATTCAAACAAATAATAGTCTACGGAGATTTCTGAACCATATAAATCGAAGTTTGATGTTTATTTTTACGTATTTTTCAATTTCGCAGCGGAGAAAACTAAACGATCGCCGATGCTCTAAGAACCTGACTGTTAGATGTCGCCATCGTTCACTTTTTACCGCATAATTTGTTATTCGATTAGATATCATTTATTTCACAGCTATTACAAAACTTCACAGCTCGATATCGTAGCATAGGATCGTACTAGATGATCTGCTAACGGTAACGCGTGTGTTTCATTCGGATTTGTCCAAATAATTTAACGTTTCTTCTAACGTATGCACCACAATTTATACCATAGAATATTATGCTATAGACAGGGATGTCGATTTAAATGGCAACTCTGAAGAGTAAGAAGTGGGGCAGACAATTTTATGTTGTACGGTGGCACGTCTATCAACGTGAAAAGCTTTATGCACCGAAGAGAAACGATCCTTACCGGCCTTCGACTTCCTCTTCCCGTAACTGGATATAATGGCGTCCGGAGTAAGTCTTTCTCGTGTAATTCGCACCGTGAAACATCGACCTTACGACAATTCGATAAGAGCATACGCGCCAGAAAAATTACAGCTTGACCGAAAACGAAACTAATGGAGGTACTATTTATTTCAGACTCTGTACACCTACCCAGAAAACTTCAGAGCCTACAAGGTGCTGATTGCGGCTCAGTACTCCGGCGCACAGGTCAAGATCGCAGATGACTTCGTTTTCGGTGAGACGAACAAGACCGAAGCCTTCCTAAAGAAATTCCCCCTGGGAAAGGTACGTTTCTTCATCAGTTGTTACATGATTTCGTTCTTTCTACACGCGTAATACGAAATTCAGAAACCAGCTGGTATTAACACTACAAAAGAATTAAGAAGTGTGTACAAAGACTTCTCGATAGACATCTAATTTGTTCGTTTTGAATGAAATATATATTACGGATCAAACTCGTCAAATGATGGTCGTTAATGGGCTCCGTGATTTTATTCATCAGGTCCCAGCGTTCGAAACAAGCGATGGGAAGTGTATTACAGAAAGCAATGCAATTGCTTATTATGGTAAAATTCACTATCGATATATTGTACATGCGGCAGTAACTCGTAGATCTCTAAAATGAATTATATTTTTTCAGTGGCCAATAATCAGCTGAGAGGCAAGGACGATCTAGAGCGTGCAGAAATTATCCAATGGTTCGGCTTCGCAGACTCTGAAATTCTTCCAGCCAGTAGCGCATGGGTTTTCCCATTGCTTGGTATTATGCCTTACAATAAGCAGGTACAGATTAAATGTGTCATGGCATTTTATTTTTCTCCCTATTCCTCCTACAAAGGCAAAATTAGTCCAATCCTGTAACTAATTTTGTAACTCTTGGAGGTATAGAAACATTAGCATGTGTTGTAATCATGTACAGATTCTTTCGTATATGATTTTGTAAGATGCTCACAGTTGCAAACCATAGATTTGCGATTTGCTTTGTTTTGTTACGATTGTGATTGTACGGTAACGTGTATATTTAATTGAATTTCAGACAGTGGAACATGCTAAGGAAGATATAAAGAAAGTGATGACTGCTCTTAATTCTCATTTACTTACACGTACTTACTTGGTTGGAGAACGCTTGACTTTAGCTGATATTAGTGTAGCCATGACACTGCTTCACTTATACCAATATGTATACGAGCCGAATCTACGTAAACCTTACCAATGTGTAACTCGATGGTTCCAAACAGTAATTAACCAACCCGAATCTGTGGCTGTACTTGGTGTCTTTAAATTGGCTGCGAAAACACTTGAATACGATCCAAAGAAGTTCGCAGAAACCCAAAGAAAAGTTAGTCAGTTACCGTCTTGTTTTTCCGAGATCTATGTCTTGTTTCTTTGTTTTTCACTAAGTAAATTATTCTTCCTATTTTACAGACTTCCAAGAAAGACAAAAAAGAAAAGGAATCCAAGAAGGAGTCAAAAGAACCTAAGGAACCTAAAGAACCTAAAGCGTCCAAGAAAGAGGCAGCAGAAGAGTTAGATCCTGCAGACGCTGCTTTGGCTGCTGAACCCAAGACAACAAATCCTTTCGACACTTTGCCTAAAGGCACGTTCGATTTCGATGATTTCAAGAGATTTTATTCCAACGAAGACGAGGCAAAATCTATACCTTATTTCTGGGAAAAGTTCGATCCAGAACATTACAGCATTTGGCTCGGCGAATATAAATACAATAACGAATTAACAAAGGTAAGATTATTTGATCACTTGACGAGAAGTGGCGTCGAAATGTCGAATGTTTCGCACATGTTTTTAATGAATTTTCCTGTTCCGTCCAGGTTTTTATGTCTTGCAATCTGATCAGTGGTATGTATCAACGATTAGACAAAATGCGCAAGGCCGCATTTGCTAGCGCTTGTGTATTCGGCACGGACAATAACAGTAGTATCAGTGGTATTTGGGTTTGGCGCGGACAAGAACTCGCTTTTACGGTGAGTTTCGATGTTTCGATATTTTCTATTCGTCTTTTCGTCGTCATATTTAGAAACGCAATGCGACTAATCGTATCGTTTTATACAGCTGTCTCCAGACTGGCAAGTAGATTATGAGTCATACAGTTGGACCAAGTTAGACCCGAGCAACGAGGAAACGAAACAGTTGGTTCAACAATACTTCAGTTGGACTGGTAGCGACAAAGAGGGACGCGAATTTAACCAGGGAAAAATTTTCAAGTAAACTCTTTTGCCCTATGCTTGCTATTAAACGGAACATTTTTGTTCGCATGAAATAAACGTAAAAGAAACATTGATTCAAGTTCCATCGAACTTTACACAAAGAACCTTTAGAATCCTGTATTTAATTAAGGTGTTTTCATTTCGAGAGGAAGAATGTTCTTTTCCGCAAGTCTATATTATTTGCAACGATGGCTTTTCTCAGTTTACATATTTTTGTGTAAGCGTACTGTTCTTCGAGTGATATTTAATTATTTTATTATCGAGTTAATCGTTGCAGTATACGAACGTAAAACAGGATTACAACATTAAAAAATAGAGTGATATTAATTTTGGTATGCGCATTTTTAAAAATTTCATATATAATATATATATATAATATATACAATATATATTTTATATATTATATGTATATGCGTGTTAAATTATTTAATCTATGAATTGTTTAAAATTATGTCGTAACTATAGAAATACAATTGATTCGATAGACTTAAGAATCTTTATGCATTTGTTACTGGTTGTTTAATTAAACGAAAGAAAATCCACGTAAATATTTCGATTTGTAATTAAATATTAAGAAACACGAGATTATCATTGTAGTGCTGCTTCATCATACCAGAATTCATTCTCCATACCATCTTGTGTGAAATTTCATTTTAAATATAATGCATATTTTTACAAAAATAAAGTTGTTGAATATTTCAATTATTGGAATAAAATTTCTACGTTTATAAAAGCTATGTACATTCCTGGTTATATATTGTTTCGTTGTATCAAGGACATACAGTTGCACGTTTTCCTAACATTTTATTTTTTCACTATGTCTAACAAACAACAATTATAAATACTAAATGCATTTTCTTTATACAAATACATAAGAATAATATTTAATCGTAATTTGCGATAACTAGACTGCGGATGTTTATGCAAGATAAAAATTATCAAATGGAAATTAAATAGAAATTTATTTTCTCAGAAGTTTTAATAGTTTGGAAATGACATCACTGTGTCCTGAATTCTTCCGACATGTTAATAAAATCTGCAGTCTAATTAGATCATTTAGAATCCTTTAGAATCCATCCATCTCTTTATAAGGGATACATAATCACCCCTAAATTTAATTATACCTACTAATTCGTTTATACGGACACCAATGGATCTGCCTGTTTCGTTTTGCATATACTCTTTTAATTCAGTCTCTAAAGCCCAAATGTCTCCCTGAATATTTTTGAGAATTGTCAATCTTCGCATTCCTCTGTTGTACGTATGTAAATAGACAGGCTGCATAAAATTTCTTGAGCGCCGTATATAGTACGGATAATCATCTGGTTTTGCTGTTATATTGTAATAGATAAGATTTCAATGAAATGTCAGCATTTTAAACATGAAATCCTTTGACGTAACAGACTTACCAGTAGGTGGTTTCCAGCCAGATGGATAATCTTTATTCTCAAATTGAGGCTCAGGTATGATCTTAGGTTTGAGCAAACGTTCTACATATTCCCATTCCTTAGGATCCCTCGTTACCTCGTAATCTGTGTACTTGGAGGGATCTTTGTACTCGGGCGAATCTGTGTAGCTGCCCCATCTTTTTTGGAACTATCAAAATACAAAAAATCATTTATTGTTATTGGCGTCGTCGTCAGATAAATTTTTGTACGCGTGTTTTTAGGTTAATACTCGTAACCACGTGAAATATTATCAGCAAAACCGCATGTTTTTCTACAAAGTTCCCAATTAAAATTTCATTGAAACGAGCGCCAATGTTTTCCCGACTAACAATAAAATAATATGGCGTACAGGTTACGTAGTATTGTTGAAGTTCAACAATCCTCTGGCCGAAGTTTCGTTTATATAAGGTCGCCTTTAAGAACTTCATTAAAACCATTAAAATCGTGAAAACGAGAAATTGTCGGGACGGTCCCCCGTGTTAAAAGATCGCGATCATCGCTAATGCAGAGCATGATTGAATGAAAAATGAACAGTTCACACGTTTTTCTCACAAACGTGGTCTATTCAGCATGGCCCTTCGCTAGTTCGCCCGAAGGTATCTATTATGAAAACGGCGGACGAGCTTGTTTAACAGGCGACAGATTACAAGAGACGAGGAAAGTGAGAAGTTGCGAAATCAGAGAGATCGGTAATATTACCTGAACCGGGATCGGCGTGGCATGGCTCAATGGTTCAAGTTGTCGAGCAGAGCGCAGAATAATCGCGGAGAGTTTGGAGCGTGCGATGAGCCGAAGGGCGGCCATTTTGACTTCGGTAAATAAGGGTCGGTGGCCGCCATTGGTGCGCACGGGCGCGTCTTCCTTCCCGTTCTCGTGCCAGATCGAGGATTTCCACGCGGCGAGCCTGTATTTCCAGCATTTTCACCGACTCGCGGGAAACTTGGTCGCGGCCGGTCGCTCGCCCGATAGACGAACGCGTCGTCCAACGGTCCGGAATTACGTGAAAACCGACCGAACGGCCAACGGGGCCTCCAGTTATCGCGAACACTGTATACGCCGAGGTAGCAAGTGCCGCGTTGCTCCGAATTTACCCAGAGGATCCTCGCGGTAGAACGAGGCTCGGTCGGGCCGTTCTCGGGCCGGCGACCGTGCACGAGCCTCCAGGAAGCTGTTCCAGCCGGAAACACCGGCCCCCGCGAGCTCCGGAGGGGTGAGATTCTCGGTGAGAATAACCACAGACTTAACATCCCTAAAGACATTGCATCTCGTGGGCTTTTCTGTGTAGGCAAAAGGGGGTCCTCAGGACCCCTTCTACCATTTCAGCATCGCTCCCGACGTTACCGATAGTTCGTCAATTTACGCGCGTTAGTGAGAACTGAATGTCCCGTTATACCTCGTTTTTACTACGAACACTTCGTCCGATTTCGAGGCAACGAATGCTTTCGGCGCGTTCATTCAAACGGTGGAAATAGTATTCGTGAAATATGTAACAATTATTTTTATTTCAATATGTGCAACTATTTCTGTTGATCACATAATCGGAGAAAGTATATTGCGATTAATCACCATTATAATCCTAGATTCTCAAATGCTGTTTGGTTCAATTTTGGAAAATGTTATTTTGACTTAATGTAAATGAGTACTTTCAAGTTCAATGAATTTATGAGCTTTCATGATTTTATGAGTACTTTCAAGTTCAATGAATTTATGAGCTTATTTATACGTGTACCCTTTTTAGATCTAGATAAATAATAGTTCATAATATTTGAACAGTCTCAGTTGAGGGTTTAAATCGCAATACCATCTTCCAACAATGATACCACTTTTTCTTGTACTAGTACTATTGGACTCCATAAGACATTGCTTTGTTATACAACATACAGAGAAGTAGTATACCTGAATGAAAACATATAAATTTTGTTTTAAGTAATGTCCGCATGTAATTTACTATTTCTACTTACGGGTCTTCTTGATTTGTCTCCATGTATTTTCATTAGGAAAATATCTCCAATCAATTGGCTATAATACCATTACAATGATGTTAATAATAAATGAAATTGAACTTGGTAACATAGTAATAACTGAACAAACATGTTAATACTAATGAAATGTTCGCTATAATACGTAATTCTGTTTTGGAAACATTATCAATTGACTGGAAATGATTTTCCATTGAAAACAAGTTTAAACACGCCATTAATCGAATAAGGTAAAATACATCAGTATTGAGATGTTTCACTCGAAGTTCATTGACAAACATTACTTGTGATTTTCGACGACGAATTCTAACCTGCAATTTTAAACAACTGTTTATGCCTTTCTTAATATTTTCACCAAACAAAATGTTTATCAAGCCCATTGTATTGTAAAAAATTCATGTATCGAACAATGCACTCATTAGAAATTTCGAAACTTATAACAATCTAATATTTACACAAAAAGAAATAAAAATGATTTTCAACAAGTCACTGAATATTCATATGACCGTTTAATTAAATTATTTACTGTAGAGTATCCAGTACTGTAGATTTAGAAACAATCCGTTTCTGAATTCCGACAACTCTGAAAATCAGTGAAAAGAAATCCCTCGAATATTTTCGTACGAATCGAACGCGACAACGATGCATTTTTCAAGCTGACAACGCTGTAAAATCCAGTCACCTCGGCACATGCTTTTCGCATTGCAGTCTGACGTAGTTAGCTAGTCGATCGTTCCATTTCGATAGGGTTCGTCGTGATCCTGCGTCGAGTCGATAATTCAGAACTATAAACAGAAAGATGCATTAGCGTGTGATGTCTATAGGAATCTCCAGGTCTGTGGACTAACGCGAACGGGAGTTACCGTGAACGAACTATGGACCTGGGAGAGGTCGCATGTTCCACCGTCAGGTGGCGGTAGCCTGAAAACAGTGGGACAGCGTATAAGAGACAGACACCCTGCAACGGGACTGTGTGTTTTTCACGGGATTGTTTTCCGCGTTTTCCCGCAAGCACCGTGCTCCCCGACGGTGATTTCTCGGCCGAGAGGTGAGTACACAAGGTCCATCGAATCATCGAACCCGAAATTGGCTCGGCAACTGCTCGCCTCGGCCCCACTAAACCTCGGAAATCCCGAATCGGGTCCGACCTTTTGTTTATTCGTGGCGATTTTTTCGCGACGGTTCGTCGCGTGATTTTCGACGGTTCTCGCCAGTTCATCCCAGGATTTTCTCTCTCGGTAGTTAACGCGCGTTCTGGGCTTTCTTACGAGCACCGAGTTGTCGTGATCCCGGCCACGATCGTCGAGATATCGCGGCTAATATTTCGAAGCGATTCCCCTCCGACCGAGAGAGAAGAGAGGCGCTCGCCGTGTGTATCCGTGTAAATGCAAAGTTTGTCACGTAATTTTTCTGACCGCCAGGGCCGCATCTATCAACCCCACTATTCCGGCCGGCCGATTGTCTACTCGCACCCAAAGACGAATTATGTAGCTTCTTTGGTTGGCGTGTGCTCTCAATTTGTTCCTGTCTCGTTTGTAAGAGGAAAGGTATTGTTTTTATTCGATTATTATTTTTTCGCGCGTACGTGTCCCTCCGATTATCATTTCAGTTTCGTTTCTCTCTGTTATGTGTCTCATCTAAAGATAAACGTTTTGACATGTGTTTATTCAGAAGAGTACACGTTGTTTTTGTTTGCTCGATGGAAAAAAATATCAAAAAAAAAAAGATTAAATTTTATACCCGATACTGGCACTAATTTATAAAATGATACTTTCTCCCTTGACTGGTAATTGGTTTGCAATTTCATGTTACCAATGGAATTGCAGGAGCCCAATGTGGGTGGAAGTGAGATGGCATCCAGGGAAAAGAAACCCTTAGCGCCTTCCAAAGCAAAACAGAAGGCGAATAATGAAAGCGGCTTGTCATCGAATGAGATTAAAAGCAGAAAGGGTAAGACTCTGTCAAATCTGAAGCAACAGCAACTGGCACGTGATATCTTGGAGGCTGTGGCGACTGGCAGTCAGCTTCCTCCGAAATTAGAGGCTAGCCTGCCGCGTAAGAAGGTTCTGAGAAACCTGAAGCGCAAGCAGAAGTTGAGAGTAGCGAAAGCAAATCTCATCAAGTCCAAAGTTCCGAGGAAGGTGGCCAATAGAAATTTATGCAGATTAACATCCGACGTCAAGAAAAGTGTGCGAACGAAACGAGTGAAACTGTCGGAGGAGAGCGGTGCTAAGACATTTGATAACAATTCAAAAGTTTTAGAACAACAGATCAGTGACATAGATTTCGAGAGTACAGGGACAGATATAATTAATAGAAGTGCCAAGAATAATCTCAGGACCAAAAAGACCAAATTTGTAACAAAAAGTAGCGAAGAAATAGAAAACGAGGATACTCAAGACAAAGACACGGATTCCGTTGCTGGATCCAGCACCAAGAACAGTCCGAAATTTAGCAGGAAAGGTAAAGGTTCGGACAGTCCGGATTCTTTGACGAAAACTGTCAAGTCAACAAAGTTCTCTGGATTCAAAAGAAGCAATATCAGGGACAAGGACGTTTGCCCTAAGAGTACGGAAGCAGACGTGAAGTATACAAAAGGAAGGAAGAGTAATAACAGCAAAGACGCTGATTGCGGCAAAGTATCCAACGTCGACACGAAATTTTCAAAATCCCTCCTCGAGGCTAAAAGTTCCATAGATCTTACCATCGACGAGGTGATAGCTTCGATGTTGAGCGATTCGGAAATAGATAGTCAACAAGGGGTAACGGAGAAAATCGAAGGAAAAGTAACAAGAAGTAAGAAAATGCTGGTAGAGGACAACATAGTTCCTGACATTGAAATTAAGAAAGATCCAGACCGGGAGGAGACCAAAAGCATATCCGACGGGGAAAATTTAGGCACAGAATCAATCCAAAACGCGATTCAGTTACGGAAACGGTCAAACACGTCGATAGGCCAAAGAAGCTTAAGAAATGGTAAATTACGGCAATCGGACGCCGGTCTGTCCTCCGATCTGGATCAAAAGAGACGTCGCAGATTAAATTCGGACGACCCCAGCAATTTCGAAGTTATGGTAGACAACGTTACGGATAGCAATGTAGACACAGAGTCTTGCTTTTCAGAGTCTAGCGGCAGCGATCCTCATACGGTTCTCGTAGCAGCCAAAGATGAGCACTCTTTGAAGCAAGAAGCGCTGAAAAATTGCGACGACAGTTCCCAGAACGGATCTGAAACAGAGAACAATAATAACAGTGATCGAGTAGATAGAGTTAGCGAGATAGGACCCACTCTGCGCTCAAAAACTAAAGCCAAAAGTACAGAGGTCGACGTGAAAAATGACAATATTAAAGCCGAGTACACGAGAATAGCACCTAAGAGTACAGATGCAGCGCAGGAGGACGTAAAGAAAGTAAGCAATCTAGATCAAGTTAGAAAGGATAATATTTTAGCGAAGTTCACGGATAAGTCCAAGAGTCGGAGGAGTAGTTTAAACATAGATATGAAGAAGACGGTCAACTCTTTTTATAGTACAGACAAATCGGACGGGAATCCGAAATCCCAGATCGATCAGATGATAGAGAACATCAAGCTGACTATCGCGAAATCGATCGAAAGTAAGATCTTCGGGCCGGAGAAGGGTCTCGGGTTGAGCAAGAACTTCGAGGTGCCGAAGATCGAGGAGATCGTCGCGCCGTTGAGCACGGAGTCCCAGAAGCTCGGGCTCGAAGAGAACACGGACGAAGAGAAATCGGCTATCACGAAAAATGAGATGAAATCGGACAGTTCGGAAACGAACTCGGTACCAAAAGTGGCTGACACTGCCAAAGAAATTGAGAAACTAGTCATGGGTGATATCGAGCCAGCAGAAACTCATTCTCAAAATATCCAAGAAAGCGAGGCCGACGAGAACAACAGCGTGCATAACAACAATGCCTCCGAATCTGTGCAAGTCACGGAGAAGAACAGCACCGAGAACAGTTCGAAAATCGTGGAACAGTCTGAACAACCGAATGAGAAT
The DNA here is from genome assembly GCA_028454255.1 of Halictus ligatus. Lineage (NCBI taxonomy): Eukaryota > Metazoa > Arthropoda > Insecta > Hymenoptera > Halictidae > Halictus > Halictus ligatus. Next base: position 3,053,790 of record CM052134.1, read on the forward strand.
TCCGCCTCAATCGAGGAGCCTGAAAAGTGTACGGAACAAACGGAAGATCAAACGACGAAGACATTGGACGACGCCAAGAAAACGGTCCCCGTTAGGAAATCGCCGAGAATTAGCGACAAAGGTTCTCCGGAGTGCAGCGAGACTAAGAAGCCGAGCAAAGTAGTAGCAAACAGTAAAACTGTTCACAACGAAGAATCTCCGCACGAGGAATCGAGTAAACCCGTTTCCGAAGAGACTGTCCTGGACGAGGAGCCAGCGAAAGAGGTCTCCGAATCTTCTACATCCTCCGCCGAGTCTGTTCCCCTCGAGTCTTCAAGCAACGATCCTGAAGAAGCAATCTCGCAGGTTCAAGAAAGCAAAGAGGATGAAGTTAAATCGAACGAGCAACCCGTTGAATCGAAACCCGAGAATCCGTCGACTGTTCCCGCGAACACGGAAGAAGCAGAAACATTGGAGAGTATTTCGAAAGAAGTAGAGAGACTGGTGGCAGGGGACCAGCCGAGCAATCAGCAGGAAACGAACACAACAGAGAACGTACAAGATAAAGAGGAGTCGAGTGTCGAAAACATGACCGAGTTGTCCGCGCCTCAGACAATATCTAGCAACGACACGGAAGAGGCAGCTGCAAATAGCATAGCCGAAGAATTGGAGAAAACTGTCGAGCAAGAGAAACCGGAGGTAACGGAGAACACCAAAGAAACTGAAGCTTCGAGCGTGATGCAGGACACGGATAATTGTCACATACCCGACAGCCCTAACTCAAGTTCAGATTCGAAAGAGAACACGAATACAGACTCCAACGATACCTCTATTTCCGTTCAGGACTCCATTCAGGATTCCGTTCAAGATAGTAAAGAGGAAGATGCGGAGAGCGACAAATGTAAAGAGGACAACGAAGAGGACAAGGAGACCGTAGAGAAGAGAACGGATAAGAATCCCGAACATGTTGAATCGTCGACAGTGACAGAGAGTCCAGGGGAGAACACGAGCAACGAGAAAGCGACGGAAGAGCAGAAGTCTGCCGGCGAGGAGAAGAAGAGGGTGTTGAGAGCTCGGGATAAGGCGAAGAAGGCCGAGAAAGGACAGACATCGTCAAGTAGGGAGCGCAACGACAATTCCAAGGGAAAAGCTGACGAGGATGGTACTCAGAAGAAACAGAACGACGCCGAAGAAGACTTGGCAGAGGAGAAGACGGAGACTCCAGCCAACGTGGAGGATCCCGAAGAGAACCAGAACAATGGCGACCTGGAGGCGAACGACTTAGACTCGAAAGCTCGCCCTCGACGCAGCAGGGAGCCAAAAAAACGCAAGGACGACCAGTCGGTGTCCCAGAAGAGCAAGAGACCGAAGCGTGAGGTGCGGAGGTCCGACCAGCAGAACAAGGAGGAGACTCTGCTGGACAACGAGGTAGCCACGATCAACGAGAACAACCGGTCGTTTTTGAGCAAGTACAGCAGCGGGGCGGAATGCGCCGGCAACTTCAGGGGATTCTCCGAGGGAGGCAGAGGAAGCTTGGAAAAGCACAAAAACACAGCGGACAGCGCGCGCAGCAAGTCGGAGAACGACTTGGTGATCGCTAAAGAGCCTAGCAAAGAGAGCTGCGAGGACAGACTGTCGAGGAACTTGTCCGAGAATCATATGACCAAACAAACCGAGAACATTAGCATGCTGGACGAGGAGTGTAAACCGGTGAAGACGCCCGAGACCTCGCAGAAGGATTCGGACGAGACATCCACTTCAGGCGAGTCGTCTAGCAGCGTGAACGTCGCTGTTAAGATCCTGGAGACACCCGAGGACAAGGCCAAAAAGGAGTCTATCTTGAGATTACTGGGTCTCGAATCTTTGGAGAAAGCCGCCGAGAGGTTGAACCATCAGAAGGCCAAAAAGGAACAGTACACCGGCACCTTGAAGACGGTGATTAGGGTGCAGAAGGAGAAGGAGAGGGACAAGAGACGGTCCAGGTCGCCGTTGAAGATGGTGTTGAAGCAGGGTCGAGGGGACGGCGAAGGCGATTCACCAGAGTTCTACACCATTCAAAAGGAGGTAGGTATCGATCACGATATCAGCAGATCTACGTGTGATTTGTCAGCAGAAAACTTCTTAATAATTATGTCCTTCTTTCGTTTTCAGTTTGGAACCAGTGGTTTGGGCGATAGCAGCTCTGGTGCGAACCGAAAGTTCTCTACTAACCACAGACACTCTTGCGGTAATCCTGGTTGCGGGAATAACTACATTCTTAATCGTTCCCTTCTCCACTGCTTTATTAAACAAACACGTGTCCTTGTTCCCTGTTCAAGCCCTAGAATTGCGAAGAAAACTGTTTGACTCTGATATTCGCGATGAAACGAAGTGTATTTGTCGTCACTTGAAAATAATCAAGGATGGTGGTTCACATTTTCAAAGTTAACATTACGTTTACGTTAACAGTGACTATTCCGCGTTATTTTATAAAAATAACAAGAACATGTCTATACAAATTTTTAGCCATTTTTTAAATAATATATTTCTAGGATAATTCCTCATGGATGCATCGTTACAATCTCAATAATTGTAAATTAAAAATATTAGAACCCATCATTTTGACAGGTCTTGTAAACCTATGTTAAAACATTTAAAAGGTTGAAGATTTATTGGATCGGTGTTCTTGCATTTCGTGTCAAGCAGTTTTTGTCCCTCTCCAACCCTGCAAGCCGTGTTTATAACAGTTCTTCTCTTTTTTTTTTAATAACAAGCATGCTACTCCGTGCTACTGCTTCAAAGATCAAACCGATTCATTTTTTAACCCTCCAATTCTCCTTCCTAACTAAAGTGATCACACGTTGCCGTGATAAATAATAACATTCAATCTCGGTTCATTCCACGATCTGAGAGCCTCGAGAGAGAAGGGCTGTACGTAATCGTCTATCCTTTTTTATCGCTACAGACGAAGACAACGAGGACGCCGCACCGAAGGATCGGCAGTCTCTTGTGATTCCAGAGAAGTCCTCTTCGTTCTCCATTCACCCGGGTCGTCTCTGCGCGGACGTCTGTTGCTATTGTTTCGGGAAGTTCGGTTCCTTAGATACACCGATGCATCTGGCACAGATGAAGTCCGACGAAAGACGAAAGAAGATCCTGAACATCGAGCGACACCTTACCAAGGACTCTTGCTTGTGCGACGCTTGCTATCGTCATGTCGACAGAAAGGTGCATTTTCTTCGACTTGTTAGCGAAGCTGTGCAAAAGTTATTTCGAATCACAAATAAACCCATTTATTCGTCATTCGAATAAGAATTTATTCGAGTAATGCCCAACTCTGATTTTTTAACTGAATATTCCAGACTCACGGTCATTTTAGTCAGAATCGTTGCTAAAAAGATCATTGTTCACAGGCGAACACGAGTCCAACGAACATGCAGACCAAACCGCAGAAACAACACCGACAGCTGATGGTGTCCAAGTGTTCGGCCCGCGAATGCAGGGATGCCGCGAGACATCACGTGAAACGCCGTTGGTTACTGAAGATAAAAGCCGGTTTGCAAAAACAGGTGAGTAGTACGCCCCGAACGAAGGAACCTTTCCTTCGGTACATAGCGAGATACTTTACGTTCTAACGAGCCACTTCGCTGCTATCCACAGGTGGATATCGATTGGGAGTCCAGTCAACACACCTCCATGTCGTTTTGCGTCAGTCATTACTCGAAGATAGAGCGATTCTTGACCTGTGCGCTCTGCAAACGTCGGCTGGCGAGAAACTACACTCATCAGCTGGCGAACGCGGAGACCGACGAACTGAACCAATTACTGGGACAACAGGGCGTTCCTGTTGTGCTGGCCGCTGGTACTTTCGTTTGCAAGCTGTGCCGTTACTTCACGCAGCTCCAACTCAAATACAAGGACGTCGAGAACATGAACATGAGTCATCGGTCCTTCTTCAAGAATTATCGCAAGAGGTACGGTCTTGAGTGGTTAGATGATTATGTAGCAAGTTTGTCTTAGTGTACGAACAGATTGGTGCTATGTTTACACTGAAGCAATTATCGAGCAACTGTTTGTCGCTTTTTGTTGTCTTCTTCTCCTATTTTTATTCGGCGAAAAAGTAAATGTGGAATAAAGTAAATGTTGCTTCAGCGTGGACATAGATTTCGATTTACCCCTAGAATCAGTGACCACTATTTTCGTACATCCTGTATGCTCGATTTTCTCGTTTAGAATTCTACACTACCATGATATCGAGGTCCTGGATAATGAGGACGACGAGTTGTCATCGCAGAACCAGTCCAAGGACAAGGAGAAGCGGAAGAAGAGCAAGTGTCCGGCGCAGTCGAAGAGCGGTACCACGAAATCCCCGGACGCTACGGTCAACTCCATCTCGGAGAAGTCGACGCCCGAGCTAGCCAAGATCGAGGGTGTGATCTCGGAGACGGACAACGAGAATAATCGCGCGACGAAAGCGAATTCGACGAACGAGGTGATCGTGCCCGGGGACGTGCAGTACCTAGGCATCGAGAGCACGGTGGAGAAGTTGAAGAAACGCAAGCTGCTCGAAATGCACTCGTACAGCACCGGGTCGGATGCGACGATATCTTGCGACAGCCCGAACGAGGTGGTGGAGATCCTCGCGATGGATAAAGAGGTGACCCTGACCAGATTGCCAAAGAGACCGAGGACAAGCAACGACATCACGCCGGTGGTGCAGCGGCTAGGCGCGAACCCGTCGATCAGCGTGCGTACCTTGTTCCCCGGTGAGGAGGAGATGAACCTCCACGCGAACATCGAGTTCGCGAACGTGCGGGAAATCACGCCCCAGGGCTGGGAGAAGTGCGCCACAATGATACAGTATGACAGGGACACCAAGCTGCTCTGGCAAGAGCTACAGAGACCGTACGGGAATCAGAGCTCGTTCCTCAGACATTTGATACTTCTAGAGAAATATTATAGGTCTGGCGACTTGGTGCTTGCTCCAAACGCCTCGCGGAACGCGATCAATTACTCCACGTCCGTTCAGAACAGATTGATATCGTACGAGGGTCCGGAGAAGATGGACGAGCCGATCATGGAGCCGATTGCCTCCGAGTACCACAATTCTCGGCGTCTGAGCGGAGGTTACGTGCTCGAGAGGGACCGGCTGGCTCTGCCCGGCACCAGCACCATGAAGACTGCCACGACGACCACGGCCTCGCAGCAATCGGCGAAAGGCAGTCCTTCGCGCGTCCTCAAACTGAACTCTGGCGTGTCGATCATCAAAAAGCCGCCGCCGAATTTGCAACGATTGAACCTGCCGTCCACTAGCAACGCCACGAACGGCAACGTGAAACGAAAAGACGGCGGCCAAAAGGCGTCGCCGGCCTCGTCCGGCAGCGGCAAGGTGTTTCAGATGAGCGAGCCCGAGTTCAAGCGTCTGCAAACCTTGAAGAAGCAAAAGCAAATGCTGACGGAGAAGTCGATGGGTAGCACCGGGGTGACCGGCGCCACGGCCGGCACGAGTTCCTCCTCGCCACCAAACTTGAAGTCGACGCAGTACCAGAAGGCGCAACAGCTGGCCGCGCACACTCAGTTCCAGAAACATCTAAGGATGCAGCAGGAGATGCTTAGCCGGCAGAGCAGGGGCGACTTCGAGCCGTTGATCTGCGATGTACGCTCGTTGGCAAACGAGAACAGCCCTAATCAGAACCTGCTGCACAACCTGAACCTGCCAAAGTCGATACAGGTCACCACCAAATCGTCCAACCAGATCCCGATATTGCCGAAGATCCCGAAATCTCTGACGGTGATACCGCAGACCGTCACCAGACCCGCCGACAAATGAGTCAGAGAAAGAAAGAAGGAGAGACTATGAGACAAGACAAGGTGGACGCTCGAGATTCGCTAGACAGAGCGGACAGTAAGTAGCTAGACAAACACGTTGTTATATCTTTAAACGAAAAAGGGCGTCCTCTCCGAAGGAACCATTTCGCAGGCCGCGCGACGAATCGGCTGCGAATCGAGGTGCGGCGAAGCCGAGCTGCGGCAACGGCTCATCTCACGGCGCGCGCTCAATGGCGCCGAAACGGACGGAAACCGCCCACGATGGAAGCGAGACAATATCTGCCTTAATCGAGCGCATCGTTTGCTACTGCGCTCTGGAAAAAGCTCAAAAAACATATACGACGCGCGCGTCACGGGGCGCGTCGTCGATTGAATATTTTTCTTCGTCGACCTGGCCGCGCGTACGTTATATAGATAGAAATATAGGAGTTACGAAACGAAGATAACAGAGTACGGATATCACGAGGAAGTTAAAGGATACTCGAAGAGACACTAACGGAGATTTAATTACACTAACCAACCAAAGCATCGACGTGTGTATGTGTGACCAGGAGTGATATATAGATGAAAGGAACGAAGGAAGCTAACGATATTAGGGAACACGGTCAGATAAAGAGACAGAAACGCAGCGAATTTGTGTGTGTATATATATGTGTGTGTACACCCGTTTCCAGGGGAAGGTGGAAGGTGGAAGGTGGAGGGAAGTGCCTAAAGTGTGTCGCGAAACGAAGTCGTTAGTTTTTAATGACAGAGTATATCGTTGAACGGATTCGAAACACAGTATACATATATATACATATATATATATAGTTAGTATGTGTACAGTATGTCCGGTTTGAATCGCCCACGCTAATCGGCTCTCCCGAATTGTTACAAATGCAAATACACGTTTTAGACGAAGGTTGCAAGGTATCGCATCGTAATGATTAGACTGCGGATTTTATAGATTTATGACAAAAATGAACTTATCGAATGAAAAACGGTAGAAACATTAAAACAATTTAAAAGTAATATCGTATTGTTTTCAACTCAATAACATTATCAATCTCTTGCACTATAGTCTTGAGCAAGACTCACGATGGAAACTTTAGACAGAATCTGCTAAATATGTGCTGTCGCTAAAAGAAGAAACAAATGTTTATGCAGCTCCCGTATTTTGTATTTAACACTGACAATTTTTTACTTTACATAGAAATCCGCAGTCTAGTAATGATAGTTGTTTGACTTTGCGATGACCTTGGGGAGTCTCGCGATGGTCACGCTAGAATTTTTAAATGTAACTTTCTAGAGCCAATATACGATGTTCAAAATCTGACCGTGCGACCACCTCGAAGTGTCTTCGAATCTTAGTGTAAGTAGATCGTGTAACAAAGAAAATATAGACTACCATTTAGCTTTTACAGGACTCTCCAAGGTGACCTCAAAGTCGAATAATTATCGTTGCAATACCATAACGTCGGTGGAGCTATTCATGTACTCTGCGTGCCTCACAAGAAGTCCTTTGACAGGAATGTGGCTGTAAGCCGCCCGATTGGGTCATTCCACACGCGTTTTCGATTCTAACCAAATTGTTGGCTAAAGTCTGTGACGTCAGAGCCTAACCATTGGATGCGAGCGAGGACCCCCTTTGCTCCGGTGTCGTCCCGCGAGACTTCTTGCGAGGCACGGAGAGTATATACGCCCGAAGCATTTGTTCTGTGATTTTGATACTTTGGGATAAGATTGCGTGTACAAGTTTGAAGCGCACATACTGTGTATCGAAAGCAGTAATAACAAGAATAAGGGGGGGGGGGGGGGGGGGGGGGGGGACGGAGAATTTTCCGACGGAAGGAAGCAGGCGGAGAGGAAGAGAAAAGAAATTAAGTGGACGGGAAGAATGGAGACCGGAAACCCCGAGACTGCTTCTGGCCGTTTCGTTTCCTCGCTCGATCCGAAAGGGATCCTCCTCCTTAGATCAAACGTATCGATAGAAATATTAATAAAGATATACATATGTATGCAATTCCCACGAGTGACGGAGCTGATCTTTTTGCCTTGCTGTTATCAGTACTTGGAGTACTCACTGCTAGACATATCGTTGTTCCACTTTCTTCGGGAGAGAATGAGAGAGAGCGCGCGCGCGAGAGAGAGAGAGAGAGAGAGAGAGAGAGAGAGAGAGAAAGACAGAAAGATAAAGTGATAACTGGAAGGAGATCGAAGAAGTGGAAATCGGTGGTTCGTTCCTTTTGTCGAAGGCGTCCGAGGAGAAAAAGTCGAGCATACACGCGGCGCCGGTGTGTTTCATCGTGCACCGGATGTCTCGGCCGACTCGCACTCGCCTTGAACCGCGGCCGTACGTTGCTCCCGACTGTGCATGTGCGAGTAGACACGGCGGGAAATTCGAAAAAATACAGTTTCGAACCGATTCCTTCTAAAATCTAAAAAGCATTCTGAACACGTTAACCGGGCGAATCGGTGTCGAAGAACCTTGTGCCCGCGTTCCCTCGTTAACGTAGCGTTCTCGGGAGACCGTGTCGAGCCGTGTAGACGTTCTTTTCAATTGCGTAATCCACCGCCGGCGGTGCCCGGGTCTATTTTGACCATTGGTATCAAAATTGTCATACAATTACTCTATTTAAGACGACTAAACGAAAGGAACATATATGCTTGATTACGAATAATAAAGGACTAATGGGTCTACAGGAAGAACCTTCAAAAATATATTTAATAAATTTATAAACAAAGCTAAAATTGTCCTGAGCATTATCAATTGTACTGTCATAACCACGTGGTCACAAACGAATGAGCAAGGTGAGGGAAAAAGTTGGGCATGAAAGCGAGACGTTAAAGAGGGAATACATCGGACAAGACACGATCGAATCCTGTGATAAACGCGATTACAAAGTAATTTAGATGAATGTAGATACAGAAATGCGGTTAAATGCTTTTTCATAAACGAGCAAGAACGGAGTAATATATGACGACGAAACTTGATGGAATCTAGCGGAGAAGGACAAGTTGACTTGTCTTCCCTGGTCATCTGATTAGCGTGATCTAGAATAGCGAGGAAGAAAGGTGTCGTCCCCCCTGTTGGTTAAAGTTATTCGAGGATGTCGTTTATATCGGGAGAAATGTAATCGAATTTCTGCACGGTCGGGAATAGTCGAGATCGTTCCGAATCGTGAGTGGCGGACGAGGCACCCGGTACATCCTGTTCGTCATTGGTATCTACATATACATATACATATATATATATGTATATATATATTTTTTGTCTACCTGGAAAACGTTTCGGAGGTATAGGGGGTGTTGCATGCTGCGACGCTCCGCGGAAATCAATTGTACATTAGAAAAAGAAGAAATGTATATTTTGGCCCGCTCGCCAGAGGAGAGCGCATAATGACGACTTGTAATTAATTCTAATCGCGAAAAGAAGGGAAAAGAGTTAGCGGGCGATTGTTGGACGAGCGGAGATACGAGATAATTGTTGATTGTGTGACATGGTAAACACACTCTGAATAGGTGTAGATCTACGCCTCGAGCTTATTTATTACGTTAACTGCACACATACGTATGCGTATACGCACGTGTATAAATTATCCATCTACATGCAAACGTACACGTGTGTATAAATATATATATCTGTGTATGTATATACGTATGTATATGTACATATATATACGTTTCTATTGCATTGTATATAACTTGATAACTATTTTCTAGTTGATAACCGATGATGATTATTATTAATATTATTATTATTATTATTATTATTTCAATTATTCTATTGCTACACGCCACGACGTATTTGGTCGTGCAGGATTCCTTTATCGATCGTGTAACGCGATGGATCGCGCGCGGATCAAACGAGTGCGAGAGAAAAAGAAAGAAAGAAACAGCGGGTGAGAGAGAGAGAGAGAGAGAGAGAGAGAGAGAGAGATTTTGAGATTTCCACAGTTCTTCTCTTTTCTTTTCCTCTTCTACAACACTTCTTCGTCTTTACATTGTCGCCACGTGAAGATAGATGCGAGGATCGAGGCTCGACGTCCGAGCTTCGAAACCAAGTTCTACTATTCGTTCGATCGTGTTGTGTACCATTTAGAATCTACTGCCTTAACGAAAGTGACTAGCGTCGTTATATATCGATATTGTACATAGCCCGAGAATGATTTTACATGACGAAACAAACGATTTAATCTTAAGGAATAAATGTAAATCACCTCGTTACACAGAATTCGAGACGCGGGAAGAGCCAGGAATCGAAAACTCTTATAGCGGCGATTCCGGTTCTCGAAATGGTTACGAACCATCATTCTTCCGAATAACTGTTACGAGGAACCGACATTTTCAACTATTATCTGTTCTTATTACTATTTACGTTCTGAAAGGATTTTCTTGTGATCGATATTACTATATTACACCCGCAGATCAGCGTATATGTGCACGTATTTTTACTATAAAATCATTGCAAACGAATTATATCGATTCCTTCCTTTTCACATCTACACTTTACACGTTATATTATGCAAAATAGATGCAACAAAGCAGAAGTTTTAATTTTCACTTTGTTCCATATCGTAGTTAATATAACAATATATTAAACACGATTGTACATATTCAAATTTATCTAATACTTCGCCGCGCGTTTTTCTGTACGCTCAAACGAATCATTAGAATATTATTTATGATAGAAATCGAAATACGAACGATAATTGATAGTTGTAAATTCTGGTTGTTCGTAACAGTTGTTGAAAGATTCTTCACGAGCGATTCTTCTATTGGAACCTTTGTCGAACAGTTTTAAACAGTCCGGAACCGTTCCGACCCCTGGTGGGGAACAGGATCGAGCAACGAAACACAATGTCGATTTATCGATCAGTCTCGAGGACTGCGAGAGGGTGACTAGTTTCTCGAGGATGAGAAATCGGGGGGAGGGGCGGGATATTTTCACTTTTGAACCGATCGTGTCTTCGATCTGTTCAATCGAAACTGCCTTTAGTATTCGAAAACAGGAAACATCCGTAGACTTCTCTTCCGTTGGTTTTCCTGTTTTCTTCTTTATGTTTGAACGGTCGTCGTTTTACTTATGACGACCCCTGGGCCCGTTTGGGATCCTGGCATCATACAGCGTTTGAAATTCGTTAGAAGTTATTAACCGAATGCGAATTTTTGTGCAAAATAAAAATTGCGTGAATGAATTGCAAAGATATAGAAGCCAAATAGACATGTAGTTCTCTCCCAAATAATTGTAAGGCATTGAAAATAATGCAAAAGTGATTTTAAATTCTTTAAATGTCTTTACTTGTATCCGATCTAACAGTTTTTGCCATAAATCCATAAAATCCGCAGTTTAGTTGTTACAATACATCTCAGAACTGACATAAGTTGACTGCGGAAGTTGCATGTTTCTGGTAAAAATTGGTGTGATTTCAAATAACAGGAAAATTAAAAAAAAATTAATAAAAACAAAAATACATTCCTGTTCGATATTGCACAAAGATGTACAATCAAGGAAGCTTCCGGTTCGAGAATTCGTTGTTGACCGTTCGCACCAGTTACGTGTTCAAGCTCAAACGCGATCGGTCCAAGAGTGTGTGTCCCCCGGTTTCTATTTGAAAAAAATGTCTAATGTCGGCTGTGTCGAGCTAGAGTACGAGATAGGTTCATAACGTAGCTTTCGAAGGAACATGACCGAAGACTCGTTGACCGAGAAAATTGCTTAATTGTTCAACCCGATCCACAAGCAGCATGATTCGAGTGTAGTGGTACAGTATCCGCAAATGATTCTTCGTTACAGGGACCGTAAAACTGCCGCAAAATTGAAGCAATTTATTTAACCCTCGTACATTGTTTCGGAAATTTTCTAAATTTGCATCTCGAGAATTACATTGGATCTCAATTCAGGAAAATATCAAAATTTCATAGAACGGAAATTGAAAAGTCAAGATGTGCAATAGTCGCAGCTAGCTTGATCTCTTTACGGTTAAAGAACGAAGTTTAAGTTGGTTCTGTTCAAAATGGCGGCAGGTCGTCCTCTTAGGAAGAATTATTAGCAGACACTGTACTCTTCGGAACTAATTAACCCATTGACCACGTAATTTTTATAGTGATTCGCGAATTCTATGAACATTTTGCTGCGTAAAGCATGGACGCAATGTACATTATAATAGACCGATAAAAGAGAAAACAACGGAAATCAGTGGACGGAAAAGTCGGACATGACCGACAAGTTAACTCATGCTCCTTCGTTATTAGGTTAACAGCTAATTTCGTCAAGAGTCTGACGACACGCTCCCGGGTACGGTCTTTGTAATCCTGACGATCACATTGTATCATAGCGCGCTCGACGTTCCTCTTAGTCATCCGAAGATTTAGCAACGCGTTTCTCGTACTTGGAGTCAAACTACTGTCCCAAGGGCGCCGTTGATTAAAGCCGACAAATTGTACAGGGTGGACGAAAATTTACGCATAATTCATTATTCGTCTGAGATGAGCGTTCGTTGATCTTTTTCGTTCGATCGAGCGCCCAACGATTGGTTTTTTGCACCATTTCTTTCGTAGAACGAATTCATCATTATTTCTGAAAAGAAACAGGATATTTATAGTATTCATCAATTCCTTTTGAAAAGTTCCTTTAATCTTTTTCATGCGATGATATCAAGCCTAATTTATTTGAAACGGAGCAAGTTACTTGGTATTCACTTCGTAGTAAAAATTAGTCACCAATTACAGACTATAAATACAGGCTACTTGTCCATAAAGAAAAGCATTAATCGTGAACGGTTAATTTTTAATTGAAGTCGAGTTGAGACTATCTATTTCCAGGGTATTATGCGAGTCTGAATGATTTCCACCCTGAACATCGAAACTAAAGACGGTAGAGAGATAGCTTCTAGCCATTACTCACATGTAGACCTCGTGAAATGAGTCAATATAGATTGATAGATTTGAATAATACAGATAGATTTGTATTATTCGCACGAACATTGAATCTGTTCGTACTGCACCGGTTGGACGAGTGTTCCAACGAGTATTATCCGACAAGTGCAGTACACAAAACCAACTGAATATTCAAGTATACCTTCGTACCCTTGGTTGCGAGAAAAAGTGAAATTGCTAGAACAATTCTTTTGCTTGAAGATTCCTTGATCGATACCGAAGGGATATGTATAAACTGCGAACATTATGTGTTTATGGCAAAATTGGAGAACTCAAATGTAAAGCTGAAAAGACATTAACACGTTGAATGCCACGTCGGTCATATATGGGTGACATTACTTGTCAAAGTCTAATAAATTAATTTTTATAGTGCTACAGTCCAGTAGATTCATTTGGATTAGGACATGGAGGATGTAGTTAAAGGAGCAACTAGTACGACAAATTTCGTCTTAACTGCTTTGGTTCCATTAATTAGATTCTTTTGATTTTGTGGAAGATTTTTAGAATTATGGTCCGGCAGTGAACGTGTTAAAAGAATTTGAGAACGTTGTTCCATTATTTTTCGATTTTCTGTGATGGTTTCGAGGGAAAACACATTTCTATTGAATTTCGGTGACTTGTAATTCATTTAAACAATTTTTATTGTGTTCTAGATATGTGTTTGTGCGTATAATGAAAATCCGTTTTGATTCGCGTCAGGCATCGTCGATCGAATCATCATTAGCCGATCGATCGTTGCCGGAAACGGGTCGGATCGGATCGAATTGTATCAAATCGAGGAGCGACGGTTTTCGAAAGTCAAGAAACAGCACACGACATCGTGTCCGCGAGACGAAGTCGCAGCGAAGGGACCGAGCAACTTCGTGCTTGCTCGTGTAATCTAATCTGGAAAAACGTTCACGTGGCGACACGTAAAAAATGGCGTACGTACACACATACACACATGAAGGACATGGATACTGTTCGGTAGCCGTGCATCCACGTCTGCGAGCTCACGTACGCGTGAACGGTAGGAAAGAATGTCTACGTGGTTATTATATGTATATTAAAAATATATATATATATAATACTGAACGTTACGACTACATAAGTACACATACATGCGTACACGGGGTCCACGTGTACGTATACATGTGCACGATACGGCAGATAAAAAAATGTAATACAAAAAAGTACTTGACAGTACATTATACATATAAAATGCTCTATTTTATTAAGGATATTTTTGATATATCTATATCCATATATACATATATACGTATATATATACATATATATACACACATTTATATATATATATATACATATATATATGCATATATATATATGGAGAGAAATAAAAATTATAAATATATGTATATCGAAACTATGCGAGATCACCGATCGAATAGGATATTTCACGATCAGTGTAATTATTGTTATCGGCGGCCGATCGCGTCTAATAAAAATCGCGCAGCCATTTTACCGAGCGGTGTGCAGTGCGTGTCGAACCGTATTTTTCTATTCGGACTCCTTGGGACCCTAATCGCAGCAACGATTGTTGACGGTTTCTCGGCTTTGTTTCCCGTGGAGAGAGCGGGCACGAGAGAGTGAGAGAGAGAGAGAACGCGATCAAGCTGCGATCCCGCTCGGATTTGTCGTTTCTCGTCCGCGGGAAAATCGTTAATCTCTTATTTATTCGTGTTTTACCGCATGAAGTCTCGCCTCGACTGTACTTCTCTTCTCAATTCTCATCCTTTCCCTCGCACCCATTTCCCCCCTCCCCCGCTCGGAGAAACGAAGGAACACGCGAAACAGATAAATTCGGATAGTTTTTTATAAGTCGTTGTTGTAAAGAGATAATTGTTACTGCCCCGTATTTGTTATGTCCGCAAGAGAAAGGTGTAGGGGATATGTCCGTTCCTTCGTTCGAGAGCACGGGTCTCTCTCTCTCCTCCTCCTCCTCCTTCTCCTCCTCCCCCCCTCGATATACATATCGCATTGAGACCTTGCGGGATCCTTTCATTCTTTGCCCGTTTCTCTTCCACTCTTCGTTCCCTTTAACGTAACAGCTAAACATTTAACTGATGCGTATTCGATTATTGTAAGAACCTGTGTATCGATTACAGTTTTGCGTTAAAATATACCTTTTTTCCCCTGAAACTGGAGTACGTCGAATCAATTCTTTCTGAGAACTACAGTCTGCTTTTCGAAAAAAAGACACCCGAGGTACCGGAAATAGTTGTAACGGTTATCAACCTCGCTCGTATTATCTGCAACAATTTGTCGAATTTCAAAAAAAAATCAGTCCCGCGAGCAGGCGAATGTTAAATGTTCCAACGTTTACGCACACGTACGAATTTATTTTTCAAGTAGTTCGGAAAATTTCGAATTGAAACCGGAACTCTTATCCAGAATTGCTACCGACTAATTAGTTTCGAACGTTTGCTCTGAAACAACTCCTACCTACCTATTAACCCCTTGCACCACAGTTTACTTCGTAGAATTACTTCGTAGAATTTTATTTCTATAGAAATAAAATTTAATTAAATTCAAGAAATAAAATTTCTATAGAAATATTTCGCAGTAGAGGGTTAACAAATATTGATAGCTTTCCATTTGAACATATTGAAAATGGTTTCATGGTTCTCGATGTGTAAAATATTTGAATAGCTAGAAATATTCGTGAAATTATGAAAATTAATGGCTTCATCGTTTCGAACAGCTCGCGTTCGAATTTCCTCCGCAGTCCTAGGCACGATGCAGTTTCCTGAAAATGGCGGACAGGAGTCGAGAACGATCGGACGCGCGAGTCAAAAATGTTTCGTCCACGCAAACTGCATACTCCTCGGCAAATGATCGCTCGCGAGTGTACACGGATCGCTGTACACAAAGGAACGTGAGAAAACGCGGGAGGGGAAAGAGAAGAGAGCGAGAGATTCTATATGTATGTGCCCGTATGTGTCTGCAAACGTGTGTGAGCACGCACACGCGTGTGTGTGTATGTGTATGCTTACGTGTCTGAAGAACAGTGTGAACGAACTGAATTTAAGTTTTAAGAATTCTATTTTTGTGATTAAAAGAGAAAAAGTGTAATTACTGTAGTCGGGTAGGGATAGGAATCGTCGAATGACTTTTTGCCGGAAAGAACGCGTGAATATTGGTTTCTTTGTTCCTTTTGAAATTCTCGTCGGCGACACGAGTCACCGCGGTAAAAATAATGCCGGGAGCCCGACAGCAGCGGTTCGAGACTTTTCGCTAGTAGTCGATCCAGAATTGTGGACGGCCGGAGAACCGTTAACGCTCCGGGAACATGCGTCTGACAACATACGGTTCTGTTTCTACTGGCAGTAGCCGCGACTACGTTTGCCGGGACACGCGAAAGAACCGTTTGCTGGGGAAACCGGATTCTTTCGCGCCTGCGAGAACGCAACGCGTTACTGCACGGCTTTTGACTAAAAACAGTTCCTTGAAACGACAGACGATCAGTCGGGCTCGACTGGCTTCTCGTATCGCGTAATATAACGTTGAAATATTTTTCGAGATGCTTTCAATAATGGAAAAATTCATTCGACGTTCCCTCGCGGAGAAGAGATATTTTTGAAAATTGCGTAAACCAAGAGATGCGACAGAATTATGGTCTTTCTTAGCAGATAATATTTTATTACGTGAAAAGCGAGACGAACGATATATACATATGCAAAGAACAAAAAAGCAATACGAATGAACGAGAAAGAAAGAGTAAAAAACGCTGCGAACACTGTGTGTATGTGTGTGAGAGGTTGGTTTTTGTTAAATTTGCATATCGCAATGGCGTCAATTTCACCAAACAACGCTGCTGTTTCTCGACCAACTTCAAAAGACGCTTCGCGCGATCGCGGAATCGACCAATACAAGCGAGTGCGCGAAGCGTGACGCACGTATCTCGAATCGATCTGTTCAACGCATGGTTCTGTCCCTTACTTCAGAGGGACTTGTGCACGCGTTGACAGTCCGGCACTTCACGTCGAACAAGAGATATTATCGTTATCGTGTGAAACCCGAGGTTCGATTGTTTTCATGATATCTCGAATTTCGAACACATCGATGGTTCCCCGTGGAACGCGCGGCACCACCGCGCCGCAACCGTATAGACAAGCATCCGACAACGCAACAGAAAGAATAACGTGTTCATATTTTTTACCCGATTTTCTAACGGTCCATTCGACTCGGCCGGGTACACGCTCTCTCGGCGACGATAGTGACAGTCGGATGATTCGCGATCGATTCTCGAACGGGTCGTGACTCTTTAAACGCACAAACGTCATGTCGACTCGACACGGTCAATAGTAAGCGATTTGTGCGCGAATACGTATATAGACGATTTTTCACTTTTTAATACAACTCGCGGACGTCGGCGAAACGAAACGATACGCTTCTCTACTCGAATCGACTCGAGCTCGCGATCCATGAAAACACGGCGATCCACGAGGTCCGTTTCAACGAGAACGATAATTCGATGGCGTTCCTCGGATAGAAGAAAGAGTATGTAGGACGTTTTGGTGGATTGCCGCCTCTCCGTACTCAGCTATTCGACAGCGATCCTTTGACACAATATCGACATCGATCTCGAACAAGTTTCCCTCCCCTACCCCCTTCTTCTTTTTCCTGTTTTTCTTTTCTCTCTCACTATTTTTTTTTTTCGTTTTTACTTCGAGGATCGAGCATCGCAAAGAACAATGTCGATACTGTGCGAGAGAGCAATTGTTAGGGGAACAAATTCGATACGAGACACGAATAAACAAATGACAGAGACGCTTCTAGCGTACGCAGTGACAGTGTCCATTTCTTTTTTCTTTTTGGAAATTCGACACACATTACGATCATGTTATTTAAATAAATATTATTAACACGCGTTAATACTATTATCGTAACCTTTGTTTATTTGGTTCTAATGTAATAGTTATTAGTTCGCCATCCTTTGTATATATATTCGCAACACTCAATAAAAAAAAAGAAATACTGAGAAAAACTGCACGCATGCGTTTTTAATATTCGAACGAACTTACTTGTTCGTCTGTTCTTGATATACGTACCTTTTCACGATCGTAACAGTCGCAGGATTCGTAGGTGAGAGCGAAATGGCGGGAACATAAACCGAAGACGACACGGTGATATATTTTTGCAGTTTATTCGCAAATTGTTCGTATAATTGGTAACTGATCTCGGATAACTAGTACTAAAAACCTAAACAATGTATGAAACTTTATACATAGTTGATTACTCTTACACGGGTGGCTAAGGCAGCTATTTACAGTGTGACACGTCGCGTCAAACCATCAGATCGAGATCCCGATTTTACCGGCATCGCAGACGGTCGTGTATCGAGTTAGGAAACGTCCCCTCGAACTGTGGTTCGAACGTTCGAAAGGAAGATTGGATTTTTTTTTGTATTATTTCCTCGTTTGTTTTTATATATATTTATTTAAAATAATTATATATATATATATATATATATATATATATATATATCATATAGACTGCGGATCTTTATTGACGTTGCTACAGAATTTAATTGATCGTTGAATTTTTCTTCATCTGTTAACCGGGCCTGACGAGTCGAATCGTCTATCGCAGCGTTCTCTTATCTATTTACCGAGGGACTATCGAATTAGTCCTGTCAATTTTGTCGCTAAATCGTCTAATCAACAGTTTTGTAAATTCATCTATAAAAATTGTAAATTCGCATAAACACCCGCAGTCTCTTTATCACCGTTTGCTTCGTTACAATTTGTTTCATTCCAGCAGCTCTCTCTCTCTCTCTCTCACACACACACACACACACTTTCACACTCACTCTTTCTCTCTCTCGTTTACACACACATACACTCTCCCTCGCTCTCTTTCTCTCTCCCTCTCTCTCTCTCTCGCTCACACACACGCGAGATTTGTAAAAGTGTTTTGACGATGCTTCGATTTTACCGATATGATTACGTAACGGAGAGAGGTTTGCGTTAACCCTTTAGGTTGCACGATACACGTATAGAGGGCATCGTCCCGTGTTCAGCGACTCGATTCCCGTTACCGGAACGGTGAAAATATGGAAAAGAATCTAGCCGTGAGACGCGCGGGAGGCTAGGAGGACATACGAAAGATCTCTTTCGAACAGAACGTAATAAGAAGTACTGCAGGGAAAACAACGCGTCGTCGAACATCCAATTCCTTTTTAGCACTTTTGTGAACGGTATAGGGAACGGGGAGAAGTTAGGAGGAGGGAACGGCACGGGTAAAGCTATGTATAGATCTAACATCCGATGTATTTTTGTGTCACGCGAGCACGAGGGTTCTACGACCCTTTTTATATTCTTATCGAAGTGCAAAAGAGATTGCAATAGTCTCAGTAGTAATTACTCAAGCTAAATAATGCGACGATTACACGTTCGTCCGAGTTCTACCATTTTTCTTTCGAATACCTCCGACCGACCACTGTGCGCCCAAGTTCGTTATAGTTCCAAACGCCACCGCTATCCGACCATTAACAAGGCAATAATGCGAAAATCAAAATGCGATCCGAAACGAAATAACGGTTCTGGTAAAAGTTTGGGGTAAAAGAGAAGCAATGATAAAAAAAACACGCGTACTTTCTGACAAGGTCGTTGTTTCTGATCACGTGACACAAACTCCCATACGATGTTAAATCTGTTCCCTGGCTTGTTCGTGCCGGAGCCACTCTTACAAATGGATCAACGTGAAGTGTGACCGACTTGGTCCACGAATTAATGTCAAACATTCTTTTAGGACAGTGTATTCACCCTCGAGACTGTGCGGGGAAATCTCGCAGCATCGATTCTTCGAAAACTGTACCCGGTTAACGCGATTCGTGTTTGAAATTGATTCGCGGATTCTCGCCGGTTAGCCAACCGGATGTACAAAGTATTGCACCATACAGTGTCTGCAGAGTCCACGCTAAGATACACCATTTTATCGATCGAGCTTATCTATATATGTATCTTCTGAACAATACATTCTATGTACAAGAACAATGTGTACAAATTAATATACACGCTCGCGTGTATCGTTTCATCGTAACAAAATTTTACAAAAACTTATTGCGACATTCTTAGCTTGAAGGGGGCAGGGAAAAGTTGAGTTAACAAAATTCCGCGTACGCGCGGTCACGAGACCGTAAGTCGTTCGACGTATCGAAATGGAACATATACTTTGAAAAGCGAACAAAAAAACATTTGTAACTAGTGAAAACGAACGCTCGGCTGTACCGTTCGTCAATCCTCTCACAATTATTCGTCTCTATTCCGATCGAACACGAACCCGACCAACATTAACAACTCGCTCGTAGACTAGCTGCTCTAAGGTTGAATCATAAACGCGTAACACGTCCCTCGTTAAAATTCCTGCGATTAAAATCAACTCACGGTACAAATTTTCCGTTGCCGTTTCGACTCAATGAGTCTCCGCTATTTTCCCAAGCTTAAAATTCCGTTTTGTTTACGACTCAACCCATTACCGACCCCCGCCATATTTCGTTTGCCTGTTTGGCTATTGACGATGCGATATTGCCTATAGCCAGAATCGAATCAGCATGTGGTAGCGTTCGACAGTATACCGGAAAACCCCGTCGAATAGTTTGAATTCGTCGCTGAAGGACTGCGAGGATACGACTGCCCTCTCGTTATTATCGGTGCGAACGAGGGGAGCGACACGCGAGACGAAATATCGTTGATAGTATAACCGAAGAACGTTGCGCAACAATTAAGGCCCACCGTGGCATTATCGCAGGGTACAGTGAATTCGTTCGATTTCATCGCACACCACCACATTAATATTATTATTTGTTTTAACTCACGACACTACTCTAAAGGCATTTTTACAGAGGCGCGAGAACGCGTTCCATCGTTCAGAACGTTTCTCGTCTGTTGCACTTCGCGTAATTGTCCGTCGAGAAATTTTCCACTACAAATTCACCTATAATATTATCGATAACGTGCTCTTACAAACGTACTTAGAATATACACAAATTACACATATAATAGATATATGTATATATATATAT
>CM052134.1:3074623-3420638 GCA_028454255.1 Halictus ligatus
TGTGTGTGCCTACGCGTAGTTCAGGACATTTTGGTACCGGTCGATCATACGTACAACTTCCGGCGTGAAAATCCTCCGTGCGTACGCTTCAAAATACCGAATTCAACTCTAAAGAAGTTTCCAACTGATCTGGTTACCGATGTGAAAGGACCTCGTCGAGGCTATGCGAAAAGCGTTCTATAGCGTCCTCTCGTTGCACGTTAATTACGCGTCTCGAGACGTACGTCTCCGCCAAAGGCAACGATACCAGGAAAAGAAACGCATATTCGTACAGCACGTTGCAAGAGAACACCGTGTACCTCTTTTCGAACTTCTTATCTATACAAACTCGCGCGATCAAGAGACGACAAGACTAAATCCGTGGAATTGCATGAGGTAAACGCGACGCTCCTCCGCGTAACAACCACGACGCCGATCGTTGTTGTTTGCTCGAGGCTCACCGCTAATGCCCGACCGTATAAATCTTTAACCTCTTGCCATACAATGTGAAGACAATGTGTACGCGATATAAGATCTCTTCTAGAAAACTGTAAGCGACAAAGAACTTCTAATCGTTGCCGATGTAAAGAAAAACAATCTTAAGGAGTTAACCAATTTGCATCGTGGAGGACAGATCCGCACCCACACATCTTTGACGACATTACGTGTTGGCGCAAACAGTACGTTGCTGTTGTCATCATAAACAATACGTATGCGCGTAACAACACGTATAACAAATATATACAAATTACTAAAACACAAAGACTTTTTTGCTTTTCGAAAAATTTATACTTAAATGTGATAAAAAAAATTGCTGACAAGGACACTATGTATTTCTTGTTCCCTTTTACGATGCAAATGGTTCTATACTCTTTCTCGTCTTGCGGAACGATTGCCGTGCGTGTTACGAACGAGGAGCAGATATTTCGACGAATAAAAATTTCTATGGATCTAGTCTCATCATCCGGAGATCGCATCGGTTAATCAAGTGTTCCCTTCCAATCCCGATGTACACGAGAACACTGTTAGGTGTCCCCTTGTGTTCTGGGGGATACCTTGCCGACCGAAAAAGAGTCCCCTTTCGAGTCTCCGGTACCAAACACATCCTCGACAAGAGGCGGGACGATGTCTGCGAAGCCAATTTTCGACGACCAAGCACAACCAACCTCCCTCCTCTCTTTCTCTCTGCACCTTCCATGTCCAGGTTCATCCTCGCCGTGTGTCCTCGTGTGTGCCGCGAAACCGTCTACTCGTATCGTCGTAGTCGACGTCGTGCCCCTGTTTCGGGCCCGATACGACGATAGGAGGATGGTGCTCGAGGCACGAGGCTCCCTTCTAAGTTTCCAGGCCAGGGACTAGACTGTGGAACGTCTGAATATCATGGAAGGCCCTGCCGCAGCTCTGGTTGTTGTTCGTCTCGAACTTTGTCAGGTCGAAGTGTTCGTCCAGGGTCTGGAGCTCGACCAAACGTTCCTCCAGGCTCTTCGCCGAATCCGCGAACCTGGCGAAATCGCAGATCCGGTCGGGATCGACGACGTCCGACGTCTCCATCATGCCAACGTCCCCGGATCTCGCGACCACGTTGTTCAACTGCGCGCCAGAGTCTTCCAACTCGCTGGGGAACATCACGGAGGAGCTGCAGCAACTACTCGTGGTGGTGGTGCTGTTGTTATTGGCGGTGTTACTGGCATTGCTGGCATTGTTGGCATTGCTGTTGTTGCTGCTGGTCGTCGTGTTCGCCGTGCTGGTGCTGATCATTGTCGTCGACGATCGAACGTCCACGGTGCCCAGACGATCCTCCGGGTAGACCAGGTGATGGTGGTGCGGAGACTCCGGCTCCTGAACCTCGTCGATGTGAGAGAGCAGCCGCGGCGTTGGCGGCAGGATGTAGAAGTCGCTGAACACGTCGTCCTGGAGATCGAGGTCGTCGTGCCTCTGCCGCTTCGAGCCGAGTCCGTCGGTCCTCGCGTCATCGCTCAATCTACGCAGATCAGTCAGACGATCAGATCGCGATCGATCTTCAATGGTTATCACCGGTTGGTTATGTCCCTCTCAAAAGTTGCGACTCGCTAGAACCCCCCACCCCTTCTCCCGAACACGTTATACACCGTGGACGCGCCGCCCCACTCCGTTTCCCCATTGGTTTCTTGCGCAATCTACATTATGTAAAACGAAGCTAGAACCATTAAGATTTAGCGTTCTTCTTCCGCCACTGCGTAGATATCCGATCGACGTTACGCGACTCTACCGTTACGAGATTTACCTGTCGAAAGTATAGAAATCCCCTCGTGACTCTACGTCGAGAAACGAGCACCGAGGTTCTAATCAGATTTCGAATCACGCGACATATTTGCAAGAGCGACCGGATCCTGTACCTTTTTCTGGAGGTGGTGTCGTCGTCCGTCACGCCGACAATAAGGTTGCTGGAAACATTGTTCTCTTTGGTGGAGTCGTTCAGATACGAGACCACCGGAAGCCCGTAGTTCCTCGTCTTCTCGTCTCTGTTCTCGCGTAGCAGCCGCCTCACGGCGTTGTTGATGAGGACCGATCTGCAGAGGCTGGCTTCCGGGTCCTCGATCCTCCTCAACTTCCCCGCGGAGATCTTCAGAAGACGACGACGTTCCTCTCGCGCACGATACTTGGCAGAAATCATCGTGGGTCGGCTCCTTCGTATCACTAGATCCTCTTCTAATCTCATCTTAGCGTCTGAAACGAGAAAATATTTGTTTATTTTCACGACTTAGTTACTTATAATTTATTTTTATACCGCAGAATTTGATAATTCGACTGCGGATTTTTATGCAAAAATTGTGCCAATTGCAAAATACATGGGCTATATAGGGCTCTTTTTAACAATTTTAATGGGTTGAAAATAATACCATCTTCAAACACTTTAAACGACTTCTCTGTTTTGTTCGTAATCTACTCATTTTTATCGTGAATGCCTAAAATTCGCAGTCTATGTCGGAAAAGGTCAGAATAATTTTTTTTTTCTTAATTAAATCGGGAAAATGTATTTTATCCTTCCAACGGTGTGTCCAATACATTTTGTTGCTGTTAACGCGCACGGTGGGAAAAGGAAAAATGTTTGCGTAACGGTATCGCCGAGGAGACTGTAACGCGTGGCGACCACACAGGGAAGGTTAGCGGTACGCGAGCACGAATTTACGTGTTTACATGGAGCGCGCATTCCGCCGATTATGAGCCAGATTATCGTATTCTTTTCCGCTATTGTCGCGGATGACCCGAATACGAACTTCCGTCGTTCGGCGACGCACGATACTCGTAACGCGCCGTGTTCACCGGAATCGGTAATTTCTAACCAGTACCGACCCATTCCCCTAACAACAATAACATTAACCTGTTAACCGGCCAAGACGAATGTATTCCATACCAAACTTCATTCCGCGGTAATTTCGCCGGTTTCATTCAGCCATGTTCATTTTACGTATAAATTTTTATTTCGAACAATTCCGAAACATAAGATGGACGTCGTTTTATTAATCGCGATTGACAGGGTAGATGACAGGGGAAACAAGTACGATATAAGTGGACTCTCCCACCCCTCTTCCCTCTGTTCATTTTGTGTGTAATTTGATCAGCCAATAAATCGTGTCAGCTCGTACGCGATAAAAACAATCGAATACGTTGATATTGAAACGGGTCGAGATGCGAGACGTGTTTTTCCCGGCGAATTGACAGGATGTCAATGTTCCCGCAGGCGTGGAGCATGCGTAACCGATTAACAGACTGCGTAATGCACTATTTATAGAGATCGCTTTTCGTACGCACAGGAGCAACGGAATTCTCGTGCGACACGAGGTTCCTAGTATTTCTGCCGGTGGAAGAAAGTCTGAGACGTTGCGACGCGTCGTCCGAAAGGATTGAATCAGAGTATCTTTCGCTCGTATCGTTTATACACAGATCTGTGGATGTTCTCATCGAACCACTTCCTAACCTATAAATCATAAACGGTAAAAGAGCGCAGAGTCTATAAGTACGTTCCGCGAAAAATCATAAAGTTCCCGAAGACGTCCACGGGTTTTCCTTTTCTTCCATTGGTGGTTGCGCTATTCCGCGTAACGGACGTTCGCAACGTTTTTTCCACGAGTGATCATGGAAATGGCATAGAATTATGTTGTTCAGCGGCATAATTGAGCGGAGGAAGGCTGCCTACCTACATAGTACGTAGAAAGTACGCAGAACCAGGACTCTCGTTAAAAAGCAGAAAGATTCGACCGAATCGTCGTGATTAACTTCGGCGATTCTAGGTTAAGAGTGGACGTCGAAAGAAAATCCGATTTGGACCGGGACTCTTCTCGCAGCTCATTTTCGCCGGGTTATTCCCACGAAATGAGTCACGTTTCGTGTACGCAACCATTAAAGCGTTAACGGGAAAAAGCATGAATCTCTCGGCGGAAATCATTTCCAGGAATGATCGGTTGAGTCATATTTGCGGACAGAAATAATTCGAAAAACGAGTTGTTCGACCTGCTGACAGGTGGCGGCTCCGGCATGTTTTCCTGCCAGCAACAAGATGGCTGCCGCGCGCTACATTAATCGCGTCGAAAGAATCGACGTTCCGAGTGTCGCGTGACACTTGTTGCTAAATCATTTGCTGCGTATCGGTGCTGAACTTTAATCGATACGAGATATATTTTAACGTTCGAGCGTCGATATCCAATGTTAATCGGTGTCACGACGACCGTTATTACTTTTACGGTTTCAAAGCGTACGTGAAAAAGAGTCGTTCGATTCCAGTGGCCGGCTACTTCGTAGACCATAGGGAATCACAGAAGTAAAAACAGTTGGTAGGGTAGTTGAACGAGACGCCCTTAAGACGGGTATGGGGAGTGTGTGAGGAATGGTGGAACTAGTACAAAGTGCCTATAGACTGTACGACCACCATAATGCGGTCAAGTCTACTTGGCGAGATCCGTCGAGAGCTTCGATTCGACGACGGTTCTACTTAATTTTGTTGTTACGGAGAACGGAGAAGAACCATGGCGACCCGACAGACGATTTTACGCTCCAAGCGTTCCTAAGCTAACTTTCTCCGCGAGAAGAAAAAACCGCCATGGATACGCGTTACCTAACCTGTACAGTACAGTCTCTGCTTCGGAGTCGCTGACTCGTGCGCGTCGTCCTCTCCCCACCCGTTTTCCGTAAGCTTGCTCGCGCGTAGGATATATATTTACACATCCACACGGGCTTCCCCTGTTTCCTCGCGTACTGTATCTTCTCCCTTCCTCCCTAACGTCGCTGCCTCGTCATTTTTATCCGATACAGTTACTCGAAACAACTTAATTGTCGATACGGTTGACATTATTCGCGTAACGCACGACGCAGATTAAATACATATGTACAGCGATATCATAAATATACCAACTCCTCAAAATTTTAATAATTTATTCTCTCCAAATAAATAATGTCGTGCCGTTTGTTCTAACGTTTCTAGTAATTTGTTTTACGTTGCTGGTAACATTGCAGAAATATTCAAGGTTGCCAAGTTAACGGAGCGCTTAAATCGTAATGTTTTTTTTTTAGGAATTAAAATATCAAATATCTTTACTTAAATTACTCTAGTATTGAAACATCGGAGGGTTGGTTATTCATGACGCGCACTGTAGATTGCTCTTACATCGCACATTGTAGCAGCTTCTCCTTGATCAGGATGTTCAATTTAAGAATTGATATCAAGCTCGCGCGTCACTCGATGAACCCGAGACAATCTACCGAAATTCGAGCTGCGCAGTTCAACCCTTATCTGTTCCATAATCAGCGTAGATAAGTTTTCGAGTACTCTCCGAAAAAAAGGCCGAGCGATATAAACCGGCGGCTTCCAGTTTCACTGGATTCCGCTCAATCCGTTCGCGAGGATCGCTCTAAAAACTATACGTCA
Organism: Halictus ligatus; assembly: GCA_028454255.1. Taxonomy (NCBI): domain Eukaryota; kingdom Metazoa; phylum Arthropoda; class Insecta; order Hymenoptera; family Halictidae; genus Halictus; species Halictus ligatus. Next base: position 3,080,505 of record CM052134.1, read on the forward strand.
CTTTGATGCCGTTACATCTAATCTTACATCACACGCCGTAGCGGAGCAGTGTCTGGCAATTAAACGAAGCTTTGACCTCGGCCAGAATTAGATCCGTTTAAACCCGTCGTTTCAAAACACAGAAATACTTGACCGTTTCAGGATCGCTTACTTTCGAACCGCGGTACCGATTTCCGAGTTGCCGCGCTCCTTTCTGCTATATTCTGTAGAGTAAATCAGCGTCCTCTACATTGAAGGTAATCTCTAATCGTTTAAAGGAAGAACTATTCATAGATTTTCATAGAATGTCGCTAGAGCCTAGATCGATATTTCTCACGCGAGATACATATTTAGGTTTGCCGAGAAAGTAATGTTTTCATAGGAGAAACGTATTTGGTTTGGCCAACGAGCGGTACGGTTCGTCATCGTACAATTTGTGAAACGCGTTTATTAATGCACTGCTTGTACCGAGAGTCTATCGATATCAGTTCGAGGTAAGACGCGAGGCAAGGAAAACGCTTCGAAAGGCCACCATATTGAACCGTTCAAAGTAGAAAGCGGTCGGTGCATGGGGGACGACCAGGTCGAACCGTTGCCGCCCGTCCGTTCCCTGCAGGGGCCTTGAAAGGAATGCGCGGATAAAAAGAAATCTGCGAGCGAGCACTTTTACACGCTTCAAAATAAACACGTACAAGGCGAGTCGGCCGTGCGCGTACGTTCCGTTTGATCCGCTCGTCTATCGCGATTATAATCTCCGGTTTCGGCTCGTTTACAAGCATTGTGTTTCATTATCGGCCGTGCATTTTATTCCACAGCCGATTTCGCGCGCGCGCGAATACACAGGATTTCGAAAATCTCGAAGATTAAACGCGAAACGGTTCGGCTAACGCGTTACCGAATTTTCATTGTACAACTTTATCGACCGTACAAAAATATTCGACGTTGTTTCACCGGTCGACTATTTTTTTCCATGTTTGGGAGTAAGCAGTACCCGTGTGTAAATAAAGGATTCACAGATAAACGTATTCGGAGCTAGTTCATTAGCTTGACGATGTTTCTCGATCGAGATACAAATCGCTGGTTTTATTGGTGTAGATATGGTTAGAGGTTACATTTATTACGAGAGCGTGGTCGTTCCACTTCTCAAGGACGATCCAATAATACAGTGGCGACGCGAGTCGCAAGAATTACACGGAATAATGTGTTGCTTTTAAAACGCTCGGGAACAACAGGTATGTATTCGGGCGACGAAACACGTTCGCGAACACGGAGGGAAAGTGACACACACACACACGGGGAGAGAGAGAGAGAGAGAGAGAGAGAGAGAGAGAGAGAGAGAGAAATACGATATAGACGTGTTCCGTGCGACGATAACGTCGTACAAATCGTTAAATAGAGGGAACTCACTTTCGAACTATGGAAAACCGTATCCGTACACGCGTCGTTACACTTTCCACATTCCTTGGCGCGATGCGGCCGGAAAAACAAAGTACCGGAGGGAACCCAGCCGGAGGATTAACTGTTTCACAGAGTTCACAGCACAAAACCGCAGTGGAAAACACGATCCGGTTCGTCGTTGAACCCGCGAGAGAAATTTCAATGGAAGTGCGACGCCGCGAGCCAGTCTGTGTCAGACGCGCTCGGTGTCTCGAACTGATCTGTGCGTCACGCGTAATCGCGGCGCACGTACGACGATAGTCCCGACGACAACAAAAGTGTTATCGGGCGTCGCGTGACGTCACGAGTGGTCGCCTACGTGTGTGCGTGTGCAGTGCCGCGAGCTTCGCGCATGCGCCCCGTCAACCTTATATCCCCACCACCACCACCGATGGAACGCGACACGGAGCTTCCACACCACACGCAGCAGGCACACCGTTTGTTCGGACTGGTTGTCGCGCGCGAAACATTTAGGCGACCGGCCTGGCCCGAGCCACTGAAAACACTATCACTTTTTCCTTCACCGCTGCAAAAAGAGAAAGACGACCGAACTGATTAGCATTCAGATTATCTTTACGGACGTGTCCGCTTCGTTCGAATCCCTCCACCTACTGTGCTTCGAATGCAACCTGCGCAACTTCATGCTTCCTACGCAACTTTTCTCAATGATCGAATCGAACGATATTTCGTCGTAAATGAGCGAGGGATAGGTTTTTAATAAATTCACAATTCCCCGCGAAATGAAAAGTCGCATCGAAATGCTTATTACGACGTAACGGCCGGATACCGTTTCATCTCTGCTCATTTCAACGCGTTCTCGCAGCTTCGGATACTTTGTGAACAGGTACCGCTCACGCGCGCGCGCGCCCTTGTGTATGCATAAACACGTACGCGCGAAACTCCGTTAAGGATTTCTCGTAGCTCGTTAATTGCGCCGACGCGAGTACTTTTACTCTGCGCGAATAATGAAACGAGCGAATCTCTTTCATGGAACGAACCCTCCCGCGCGCGGCTGTAACCATCCCTATCCGACTTTAACCCGTTCTCGAGTAGAATCCAAACGAATTTGAGATGGTTCAACGGATTGATTTTAGAAAAATCATTCTCGCGTGCTTTCTCGAATTTCATTTAATAGCATGTCGTTAGAACAAAAATGCCATCTTTTCGTGACGAGTATACTCGACGTGAACAGTTAGTCGGTTAACTGTTATATGAGAAACTTGGACTTACATATGGGTTACAATTTTTGCTTCGCGTTGTAGGAGGATTTACTTGTAAGCCAGGTTTTGTCTCGACTGTCGTAATCCCACCCGATTTCTTTCGGGCTCCAACGACACGAAGTCTACGTAGAAACGATGAAATTGTACGGGGCAATCGTTAAATAGGCCGTGACCATTTGGTCGGTCGACTTTCTCTGGCAAGCCTCGATGGACGAGGACGAGTAATCGGGGGGAAAAAAGAAGCGGTTCGTATTTAGAACGCTTTGTCTCTCTGTGAACGACCGTTACAAGTATCGCGGGAAGTATCGCGACAATGCCGCTACGACGACGACAGCGACATCTTATCTCCGGCGAACGCGAGAGCTCGGCGATTCCTCGAGTCGCGCGGTCGGTGCTTCTTAAAATAAACCGGAAAAAGGGAGTCGGTTCTTCGCTTTTGTTTCCGATTCCGTGGCTACTTAACAACCGACTTGCTTCGGCTCGTGTCCCATTGTTGGGAAACCTAATACCTTATTCTATACGCGCCGCGCGCACCAAACGTTTCAATATGCTAATGTGCTCGAATAGAACTCGAATAGAACGTCGATCGGGAATGCACATAGATGGAGTCACTGTTTACCTCGGGTTATCCGATGCTCGAACAAACGACGCTCATTTTCATATTCAGCGGACGAAAGAAAAATAGTTATCGCCATTGTGACGCGCAGGGAAAGATGCGCATTGTCGCAGGATCACGAGCACTGTGTCTCCGAGTCTAACGAGCCACATACCATACGACTTACGTAAAATCGAATCGACTTTGTGACGCATTTACACCAAGTTTATGAGTAGCAAGCAATGATTGAACGACCTTGCTCTTTCACAGATCGTGCTTGCTTACCTATCGGACACAATTTCACGAGAACGAACAATTATTTGTATTAGCGCACCATCGATTTATAAACTGGTCTGTTATCGATATAGTTCGGTTAGCAATAACAACTGAAACGCGTGTCATTGTATTATAAAAAAAAATACAACAATCTATAAATATATCATGTGTGGATGCAACAGGTAGAAAAAATCAATGGACGAAAAACTCTGACGAAATTTCCAGTTAATTTTCTACTCGTGACCCTCGTGGCTCTCATAACGATTCGGTAATACCGTACGCGAGAAATTAGTGAAAAGAATGTTGTCCCGTCACTTTCTCCGAATCATGAATTTCACGCGACACATGCCTCGGTCTTGGCAATCGGGATCGCGCGAATTCAGAAGCGGATATCGTTTCTGTTCAGCTGGTTAAAAAAGAAAGGAGATATATTAACGTTACCACGGATGTGGGCACGAGTATTGCTGGTACTATCGTGTCCAAATGCAAATTAATTACACAACAGTTTTTCTTAGCGCCGATGTTACGTAACGACGAGCGCTGTACTGTTTTTGCAACTGTGGCTTTCCTGAAACAACTATATAAATAGAAAAAGCATCACGAAAAATATGTGCGAACAATTTTCATTCACGAAAGAATCCCTAGCGAACAGGTGATAATTCAGGTGGTAGGGAGGAGGGGAGACGAGGCTGCAGCGGTTACCGTTCGGGTCTTGTCTTTCGAAAAACAGAGTGTATACGATTATAGTGCTCAAACTCGGCGAATCTCGGTTGGAACGTGGCGACCACGTCGAGCGGTAGGTGCAGCGCAATATTCCGACGGCCTCGAGTTTCACGTAGCAGGAACATTAACGACCGTCAGCTTACTTTGTTGTCCGTAGGCCGCCGCGCGCCGTAAAGCCACATCAATACACGGCAATCACGCTAAGAGCAGATGTTATCCCTACCAACGCTACCCCTCCAGTTTCCTCGACTCTTTGCCGGAGAGATCGGCCGAGATTCGAGTGGGGATGAATCGGCTCGTGTCGCCGATACTCGGCTGTCCCCCCACCCACGCGACGCGTGTGTGCATCCACTGCGAATCAGGGTTGCGCCGTGCGCGAGCACGTTCCCTTCGCGCGCGCGCGCTCGTCCGCCCTCCCGCCCGCGATTTTTACTTATTATCTCCTTATCGGTCGACTTTATCGGAAAACAAAAGATGCCCGACCGAGAGCACAAGACGAAGAGATTCTCCGTTATCGCCGTCATAGTGCTTGGAATGAAAATGATGCGCGCGTGCCCGTAAGATTACTCAAGAATGTATGACACGTGTACGCCTCACTGGTTTTCACTTTTAATAAAATATCGATACGATTGTTTACGGTTCGCGTATTTTTTCGATCGAAAGCGGATAATTCTTTGTTGGGAAAATCTTAAACGAACAGATTCTCGGAATTTATCGATCGCTGAAAGACACTGTGATAACTCACTGTCGCAAGATTATCCTATGATTCACCATTGGCAGTGGTACTCAGTGAAACTCTCAGCGTTTCTCAAACTAGGATCAGCGGCGAGTGATCAACGCTGACAAGAATAGGGTTGAACCTTTCTTCTCGGTACGTCACGAGCGTCGAGTAAATATAGCGTGACGATTCAATGAGCTACTCGCCAATGTGCCCAACGGGAGCTACGGCCCTGACACGTGTCTCGTGCCACGTTCGAAGGTGTACGCGTATCTACGTATAGAGGGACCGAGGATTGGTGTGAGTATTTAGCCAGAGGTTTGGAAGGAGAACGTTCGCTCGGAGTGGGGAGAGAACCGAGCTGTGTATCGATAAAGACCGAGGGGAGAGAACGAGAGAGGGGGGGGGGGACGGCCGTAACGTCGGTGTAGGTAGGCGCGTGACGTCACGCGTTCCACCAGCTGGTCGGAAGACGCGCCACTCTCCTTGTTGCCATGCCCGTGTTTTTGTCACGATAACACTGTCGCCGAGAAACAGGGGCGAGAAAACCAGTGTGCGCTTGTTGGACCCAAAACCGTTTCTCGGGACCTTTTGCCTGTCGATCCAGGGCTATTTCAAAGCAGCTCCCTGGAGCTTAGGGGGACTTGCCCCACTTTGACTTCCGTACTCCCACTTTCCACTTAACAAGGCCCTACCTGTTGACACGCTGCTTCTCGTGATTGCAATTATTTTTCGATGCGTAACAAGTAAAAGTCCCGATTGCGAAATCTCTTTTTGTGTGTATCGGGAATGATCAGCGGTCACATCTGCGCGGGGTACCTATGGCTGTGAGATGCACGGATTGCTAAAAATTTAAACGAGTTTCCCTTCGCAGCTCTTCGGCATGCACAAAAGAGTTCCCATCGAATTAACGCGCAACGGACGTTTGCCCGGCATCCTTGTGCGACTATGCGGCAACCCCTCGCGTTATATTCCACAGTCACGCGTAACCCGAGGAAATAGGAAAACACCTGGCCGATATTCGATCCTGTCGCTCTCCTTCGGAGGCCAACGTCGCTTTCGTTTATCACAATTCAGTTCGACCGAATCTCGATGGAACCGGTGTTTCCCGATGTATCATTTTTGATCCAACTGTTATCGTGTACGAAAGTTATCGGGGCTAATATAAATTAATCCGTAGCCGGACTAATTTCGATGAAGAACGACTTGCGAAACGATGACCCATTTCCGGCGACAAGTAGACGAACAGATATCAAACGGTTCGAAGACACGACGACGTTAATGACGTTAACGCAGCCAGGATTTCCCTAAAGACGGGTGTCGCGTACACGAGCCTGTGACGTAATGCCGGCGTTAGTAATTATTGTGGCATAATGCCGCGTGTGACGACGCGCAGCAACGAGCATTTATGCCCACGCAGATGGAAGGAAACGCGCGCGCACCTAAGGGAATTCATAAAACCGAGAGCAAAGCAATGGCGGCCCGGTGCGCGGCTGAATGTGCTTCGGGCCGGGCTTCCTTTGGATTTCTGCCATTGTGAGCGATGCTTTGCATTCTGAGGGTGTCACATGGTTCGGTGATCCCCGGCAGCATCGTGGATCGTCAATGGCTTTCGTATATCACTTGTTTTCGCTTCTGCGGCTTTCGGTCGAACGCGCCGCGAAAGTAGTAACATTTACAACCGTGTCGTATCAAAGTGCGGGCTCTCGTTTGATTTCTGCGGTGAAGCGTTCCGTCGACAACTCGCCGTGGCCGTGTTACCACGGGTCTGTTCGGTTCAGAGCGACACTAGCTGTGATCAGAATAGCTGTCCACCCCACTTCAATCATCCAAGGTTCATGAAATAGATAGGGAGCAAGACAGCTGTTATGATCGACAGTCGGGTGTCTTCTCTCGAAGAGCGGGCGGTTATAGCGAGAATGATAGCGATTTAATTCGTTGTATTCTTAGGTAACGCAAGGTACATATTGAGAGCGATCTATCGGTCGTGGAACGAGAGAGTCGTAATCGGTCAATAAAAATTCGACCCGCAGCCGTGCAAAACGAGTGTCGCGGTCGGTCGATTGTATAATTAATAACGCGTGCGACGCGCGTAATATTTTGCGGCGAGGTGCACGCTCGCGGAAGGTCAGTGACAGAAAGAAGAGTTCACAGTTCCACGGAGCGGCGCGCCGCGGCCAGTCATCGTCCTCCCAAAATTTCGATTGGCATCGCGCTCGCAGTGCTGTCCGCGGCACCTTCGGGTACTACTCTTGGCTCGAAACTCATTCCAGGAGCGAACAAACGGATGCGCGTACGCACGCTGTCTCTATTTTCGCATGTGCTTTTCCAAAGTAAAGGCGCTTCACATTTGGCTGAATTAACTTCTGTCAACCGCTTTCCAAACTTGATTTAACGCGCACAACAAAAATAATTAAATAAATACAGCAATAGCCGGAACTAAATATATATCGTAGTAGGTCCACTATGTCTTTGGATTTTGCTGTTGTAAAATTAAAAAATAATTTTTTTCACAATCTAAACTAAATGTTCTTCCCCATGAGTGAAATAATTTCTAAAATTTAATATTAAATTTTAAGTTTTATATTTAACTGTAAGCATGTATATTGCTTACATTTTTTAAACTGCATTAATTTAACGTACCGATTATTCAACTAAAGCAATTGTCCAAAAACTGAGGCTAACTTGTTAAATACTAATTAATTAAAATTACCTTCATCACTGCCTTCGGACATCATCAACAATAAATATCTCAATGTAAGTATAAATGGATTTAGACCACTTTCAAAATAAACGGCTCAATTATTGAACTAACTCTGAAAGCTTATGTGTCCAAAATTATCGTATTTACTTGGAATATGTGTAACCTCAAATGCTTTATTGATAGATAACTTGATGTTGTACATGTAACCACGGGCAAACCGGAAATAATTGACAAATGGATTTAGGCCACTTTCAAAATATGCGGCTCATATATTGTCGTGATTCTGGTGCTGCATCGATAATTTTCGTAGCAAAGCGAATGTCTCAGGAGCAGTGCGACTCGAGGGGCTGATAATCGCGGCAAGTTCGTAAAATCCGAACTACAAGCGGAGAGAGATCGAGAAGTAAACGTCCGCTTTCAACGAAAGTAGACGGAAAGATTAAGCTTGCACGACGGTCTTTAATAAACTTTGTCACGCACTCAAGTGTTTACGCCGAACTCCGTTGCTCGCGACACTAGCGTTTTCTTTCTCTGTGTGCGTATACTAAACCCGTTGAGTATGAAATCAACAGCAAAAGATCGAATAAGAATAAATCGTGAACGGATCGTAGGCAAATCATCGACGGGGAAGACGCGATCGACGGCTTGCTCGTTACGGCGTGCGTACCTACCTAAACGCAGCTTAATAACCTGTCCACGACAGCGTTCTATTTCCGTCGAAGGATTCACCATAGAATGAGATCAGTGCACTAAATTTATAACCGATCCCTCTCCTTACACGCCGGAATGTTATCGTCTCTCCGTCTCTCTTCCTCTTTTGCAGCTATGCTGGTTAAATCTCGCTGACAGACGCGTTTTAACTCTCTAACGGTCACCTACCTCGTTACGGCGCGGGAGTCTGAGGACGGGTCACTCGTGACCCATGCTGAAAGTTTTGTCAGACGTGTATTTGGAAACTCTGATTGTTGTTTCGGCATCGCTACTCGCGAGACAACGATGATACGCGGATATATGCGAGAGTTGAATGAAGTCGAAAACTAAAACAATGACGCGCACTGTTGACAAACCGGAGTTGTCAATAACGCATCGCGGCGCACCGTGTGTAAACAAAAACACGTATGCTCGCCAACTACGTATTTACTGGTGTAATCGAGCAGCGACGTCTCGTCTTCGACCAGACGATACGAGAGTCGCGACCTATGACTGTTTGATTGTTCCTCTTAGCTGCGACTCAAAGTTCAACTTCGATTTCAGTCATGAATTTTTGATCGTGCGCACATAGGTGACTGTAATCGAAATGTAACTCGGTAAATGGATTAACAGAGTTGTTTCAGGCTGCTCGGTTCCCATCGAACGATCAAGGATTCGAAAAGGATTCGTGGATAAATCGGAAAGTAATTAGAAATCTAATCGATTCGGGATTCTGTTTTCCCGTCATTCTTTTTGCGAGGAAACGGCCTACGGCGGCGTAAAGTTTCAAATACGGGCTCGACGGATCGAGAAATCGTGCGAATTATTCCGAACGAAAAAAATCGCGGACCGAATAATATTTCTAGAAAATTCTATCAAGCCGAGGCAAACGGCCGGCGTCGAACAATGGTTTCGGTTGATCGGTCGCGTTTCGAAAGCCCCTCGCCGTACACCTTCTGCGCCCGTAATTTCCCACGAATTCGCTTTCGAATTAACCGACGCGGCTTCGGGATTGTAACTTATAAACGAAAATTCGCCTGCGATTGATTTCCAAATGTCGAACGTAGCGATGTAAAAGTTGCTTGAACAAGTGTAGCAATTTTTAGTAGCGCCTTAGAGTCGCCATTCGAGCGCTACCGGTTAATTGGGGGAAACAGGAGTTAGAAAAAAATTGATTTCTAGATCGTGAGAACTGTCATGATGTTCTTCAATCTTTTCTTAACGTCGCCACTGTCTTCCATTTCACTTTCCCATTTTTCTGATAAATGCATAAAAATTTATTGAAAAGTGACGAACGCGCGGTAGACGATTCTCAAAGGGCCGAGAGACGGCACACTTCTTGCCGGTGCAAAAGGTTCGAACGAAATGGACTCGGTAATATCGCAACAATCGCGAATCACCAAGAAGCCATCCTCGACGATGGCGCCGTGCCAAGTAATCCATTCCCTGACGATTTTATTCACAAAGGTCTGAGGAGATGTATGGCTCCTTCGTTCCCATTGTCTCATCATTAGAAACTAATTTCTCGAAACGCAGAAGGTTACAAATATGTATCACACCCGCGGCATGAACCACCGTTACGAGAATTATTAACTACCCTAGGGGCGGTTAGGATGGGCTTCAAAGACGTTCATTCCTGTTCCCCCACAAGATTCAACGATCAAAGGCGCGACGCGCGAATCGATGGGAAACACGCGAAGCGCGTTACATATTTATAAACTGCTTGCGACATCTCTCACTGTCATAATTGCGGGGAAAGTCGTGGTCGGTAAACGTTGCAACTCGCTGACAACGGGAAATCATGAATCATCATTCGACGAGAGAGGGAGGGAGGGGGAGGGAGAGAGAGAGAGAGAGAGAGAGAGAAGAACACTTAACATTTGGTCAAGGAACCAGCGACGAAAAAGACTTTCAATTTCGACACAGCCATCTTGCGGGAGTCACGGAAGCGTAGCATTTCGGCTCGCGTTACGACAATTGTAGTTAATTGGGTTATTTTTCGCTCGACCCTGGGAAGCTGCCTCGCTTGATGCTCGTATTGGTCGCCTCTTCGTCCCGCCCCCTCTCTCTCTCGCTTTCGTCGCGACTAGGATGAAAGAACGGCCGCTGCAAAAGGGGATAAAAGAACGAGAACTCTCCATTTTGCCCGACCCAGGTAGCCTGAACTCTCCTAACCTTTTCAACGCGCGTTAGTAGACGCCAACATCAAGGATTTGATTTTTAGCATTCGTCGAGGGACAAGTCGTTTTGTCTCGTAGTCATTTCTCTTTGGAGAAATCAACCGCTTCACACATTAACGATTTGCATCGCTAGCGCGTGCACAAGCGGAAGGGCATTACATACTTTTCACCTGGATTGAATTATTTATCTACCGGAAGCCTATTACTATTAACCCTTTGCACTATAATATCGAATCAAACTCGATTTTAATAATTACGCTGTACCAGAGGGAAAATCATATTTCATCTAATAATCTTAAGCAATACTATTGGATTACTAGGACCAAGTTGTACGTTCTTAAATATTATAATCCCTATTAGAATAATCCCCAGCCATGGCTTTCAAGAATTGCAAAATAATCGCCGGTGGACGTGGACGTGTTAATTGGACGAGAGTTCGTCGCTCGATAATGCGAGCCCATGAACGACTGCACTCCGCTTCCCAGCACATCCTTATTGTTACGAATATCGAGGCGATAGTCGTAGGCATTCACGCGCACGATAATCCGAGGAATGCGCGCCGGGACAATTTTCAATGTTGTCGTTCAGTGAGGTTGATACTGGCCCCGGGCCAACCTCGTAACAATCACCTTGACGACAACTTTCTAGAATCTCTGACGGAATACAATCAATTTGCATTTCAGCGACTTGGGACTCGACTCGACTCGACTCAGTTCAACTCAGCTCAGCTCGACTCGTCTCTCGTCTCGACGAGTCTACACTGTTGCGTTCGCCGGTAAAAGCGGCACGCAGCCCGAGACCGTCGTGGAAAATTGCGCTCGCGCGCGCGAGTCGAATCCCCCGATCGGTAATCGATAGCCTTTCAAGAAATTAGCACGGGCTTGTGTTATCCGGAAATCGAGTGTCGACCGACGAATAAATTAAAACGAATAATTCCCTTCCCCCTCCCAACGACTTCCAGCGAATTTCTTTGGCAACCTCTTTCGTCGCCTTCATCGTTCGAACGCGTTGCCATGTCGATTGCAATTTTTCAGAATTTTACAACGGTGGACAAGCTACAAAATTAGACAAGTTTACAAATTAGAAAATTTAAAAATTATGTTTTGTAGATCTTCGTCAATTCGTACGTACATTCGGGAAATATCATCGAAATGTTTGAAATAGTCATTTCGAAATCGTAGCACAGGGGGTTCATAAAATTAAGATCTACAAAACATAACTTTTAAATTTTCTAATGTTCTAAAAGTAAACTAGTTGTTCTAACTTCGAAATCTTCACCGTGAGTCTGATCCGATGCCACACACGGTGCAAGGGGTTAATTAGTTCTGGGCGAAACAGACCCAGTCACCGGCCGAGGTTCAAGATGATTCCCCGACAATTTCCGATGGCTCCTCCTGAGAAGAACGAAAATATATTTGTCTAATTAGATAGACCCTTAAGTGGAAGTAGCATGGCGGTCGAGGGTGGGGGAGGAAGGTGAGTACTAGGTTGAACTGTACTTCGAGCGGCCCACTTTCTTTACTTTCACGCTGGCGTCGTTCTTCTTTCGACGCGCTCGCTACTCGGGCTTCGTAACTCGACGACGAGAAAGGCCCTATGGCGGACGTGCACACTTGCTCTGCTCGAGTACAGATACAGATGTGCAGGCGCGCGCGCGCGCGTGCGAGCAGTGCGAGAGCTACCAACACCAATGGTCCCCCACCGCCGCCAGAACGGCGTTGACTACCGAGTATGTATGTACGGTCGTTCGCGACACGCAAGAGTAGCATCGAACAATTTCTAACGGGTTTCCGTTGGTTCGCGCGCCCTCGGAGCAAGGAAAACGCTTCACAACAGTCGTCTGCTTTTCGTCACGTTCGATCTAATTGCTTCCCCTCTTTTCTTTTCTTTTCGTCGGGAACAAGATTTACAACTTTATCTGATGCATACGTAAACTGGACGGGCAGATCGGATTGATTCGCACGATGAGAAGCGCAAACATCTAACTTCTTTCTCTCTTGAACGATAATAATACTTTATCCACCGGAATTCTATTAACACTTTGACCGCCAAATTAGGAACCTCAAAAATTCCGTAAAATCAAAGTAAGTTATTTGATAAAAAAATTAAATGTACGATATCGAGTAGTCCTCCAACTTTCTTGCATTTTACAGATTCTAATCAAATTTGATAGAATTAACATGTTAACGTAAAAATTTATTTCAAAACCTGGACAAACAAATCCGTCATCCACATATGGGTGACATGGCATTCAGCGTATTAATAGGATTTTCAGTAATTGTACTGTATCTAAAGGAAACTTAGAAAATTTATTTTACAATCTGAAACGAAATTCTTCGACGACGGTACTGGAGGTAAATTATTGATTCATAATTGAAATTGCTGTCGATGGATCCATTAAATTTACAGATGAACCACGGGTTTCTAAAAATTATAAAATACGGTAGATAATGCGTTAAAAAATTCTAGCAGCCTTCCTATTGTTAGAAGGTTCATTAATTTTTATCGTAAATGCCCAAATTCCAATAGGAATCCTCGGTGATCCTGGCAGTGAAGATTGATAGCTCCTAGCTATTTCCGTCGGGCAACAAAAATCGTCGGAGAAAAACGTGTGCGTCGAAAACGGGATTTTTATACCGTTAATTGTTGGACGTTCGCGTGCGTCTATTGTTCTCGGGTTCTTTTGCAAGCGTTTACGTGGAGTATACGCTTCGTATGGTGGATGCCCTTTCGTAAGTCACTTTGTAATTCAACGCAGATCTGGTATGCGCGATAATACCTTTGTTTAGCGTTCAGATCGTCGTCTACGATGCAGGAGCGCTCGCGCGCGCGACTTCGAGTACGAGCGCGCACAGAGAAAGAGAAAAGCTGGTGTTGCGTGTGCTCGTTTGTGTGTTCGCTCAGTCCACCACCAACAGCTGCGTTCGTCGCGTAGCCCTATGAAAGTAGCTGTACGCTACGCTCTCTCGACCGAGACGTAAATAGTTACGAGCCTCTTGCCGTAGAATTTTAAAGCGGAGTTAACGTCTGCCTCGCGATACGTTTAAGGCGATATCTGTACGCGCGCGCACGAAGCTTCCGTGAACGCCGCCGGTTGCCACTTTCAATATACTCGTTGCCTTGGTCCATGGCTTACAATTAGCTCGCGTTACATCCGCTCCTGTATCGCGGACGCGTTCAACGCAGGGCTGCGCGCTACGGTCTTCGCAGACTTCACGCATTTTTGCAGTCCGATCATTTCTTTTGATCAATCCTACTAGGCCTTCTTTCAACTTTATTCGCGGCTAATTCTATCAGTATCTCAAGGGGCCGGTCTCCGTAGATTTGCGGTAAGGTAGAGTGACTACATTACCGCCAAAAAACGGTTTTACGTGCTTTCAAGTTTTCGCCCTTAAGTAAGAATATTTTGTCGCTGGTAAAAGGCTCATTCGAAAGAGGAAGGTTCAATCTAGTGCGCGCTGGTCAGGAGCTGTCGAGATTATGCAGATATTTGGTTCGAAGTAAAATATCTCTTGAAAAATATGTCTTGATTCTGTTGCGATATAAAGGCGAAAACTTGCAGCACGTTTTTGGCATCAGAATTCATAATATCGATAATACAGAGCAAAAAATGTGACAAATTTGAAGAATGTTAAGTCTGTGTCTGAAGGCTGTGGATGGAAATTATTAATTGAAATGTCACGTGACTTTTCGAAAGTGCCGCTAAAAACGAATATACTGTAATTCAAAACAATTATTACCTTACTACAGATCTCCGTTTTTAATAAATTGTTAAGCGTTCCAGCACGGTACAAGTAAGTATACTCGATTTCTTGTGGGCAAAACGAAACGTTGGAAACATTGAATATCATAGTAGTATTGTCAACTTGTTAAAATGATTAGGACAGATTGATCTCCCGGTCCGTAACAATTTTTCGAGAGAAAATCGCTTCGAGTGCAAAGGGTTAAAAGCTGTTGAAGTCTCGTTGCGATAAATGTGAACTTATTTGTATCGTCGCGAGATGGAGCATTACAGAGGATATCGCGATAAAAAGTTCGCGCTCGTTGTCGATTGGTCGGTGAAGCAGGGTGTACGATCAATGACCGATACATTATCTAAGAGACCGGTTATGTACGCGAACCTCTATCTAGTGTTCACCAAGTGTGGGTAGTCGCGAGGGACAGTCTCGATGGAGTCGTAAATAGTTACGTTACGAATTTCAAGGAGGACGGAGAGGGGCACGCATATCCAATGAGATGGTACATAACATGTAGAGTAATGCAGATTAGTCCCGACGTGGCAGAAATAGGTCAGAAATGCGGCTCTAATCCGCTGCTACTCGACCGAGAACATCTACTTTTTCTCGCGGGCTGTTCCGACGCGAGTGACTGTAAGTAACGTATTTAACACATATTTTGTACAAATTCAGAACAGTTTTGAAGGTAACAGTTGAAGGTAACGTTGACTCAACTGTGGCCAATATTTTGCCTTTTCCGTTTCATTTCCAGCGACTGAAATTACGTCAAGAAAATTGTGCGAGCATGAACGAGAGAAAGATAGGACAGTTACGTCTAAATCGTCCTTGAATGTAAGCGAAGACAACACACCTGCGTACCGACTGTAAGAATGTAGCGCGCGTATGCAGGGTGTTTTCAATATATCGATAGACTGCGGAAATTTATACGTAAGGCTTGATTTTACTCACCGGTTACCTAGGGCATTGAAACCATACGTTCGAGAGGGTAGTATAATTCCCTATAAAGGGTCAAGTGGTTAAAGCTTTCGACGCGCGACCCTAGGCTCGCTGGTCGTAGCGGAGCATACGGCGATTAGCGACCAATGACATTTTAGGTTACGTAAAATAGATTTGGACAGCCGGTGGTATCCGTGGCCCTTGTTACCTGTCGAGCAACAGTAGTCGGAGTTAATGTGGTTCCCGCGATAATAACTCGATACGTTGGCTCGGTACGTGTCTCTATTCCGTAAATCTACCGTGCATACGTTGCCCCTATGGTGGGGGAGGGGTGGGGGGAGTGTCGGAGGACACCGCAGGAACGCGATGAGAATCGAACCAAGTGCTCGTGAAACTGTATTAATCTGGATTGCGTCGAACACCGGTAACAATTAATAAACTAAAATCTTCGAATCAACGATTTAATAAAATATACAACGTTGTTCCGGAAGTAGTGTACGAATCGTTTTCGACACACGTTTCCGAAGCGGTGCACGATCCGCATCGTTCCGAAACGATGTTCTGACTCATCGACTCTGGAAACGGTTAGGAGAAAAAGTTATCGGTATTATGGCGACCGTCCTGTCCTCGCTGCGCGAGCGAGGCCGGTCTCTGGAAATATCGAAAGATTTTCAACATCGATCCCGGAGTCGGAAACGCTTCCCAATTATTTATCGGTTTTCCATTTTCGTCGGGCACACACACACTGTGTGTGTGTGTGTGTGTGTGTGTGTGTGTGTGTGTGTGCGCGTGTGCGTGTGTGCGCGCGCGCCGTATCAGAAAATGAGATACGAATTGACCATGATCATACGTTATGGCCGTAAAGTGGACAAAATCGATAGCTGCCGAGCAATCCACTTAACGGCATTCTCTAAGCAGCCGCTGAACGTGATAAATCGAAGGCTGCGGACTATTTAGATATGCCGTAACGATACATCGAACGGTCGGTGCAATACGAGATAGAGAACAGATTAAACGCTAAGGAACAGTTCCTCGCCCTGTAACAGCGGATCTCGACCGGCAATCGAATTCGTTCGATCGACTTTTTGGAACCGCGCGCGCTCCGCTCGACAATCGTTACGAGGGCGTTACGACGGTCACGATAATTATTAAACTAACCGTGGTCGAGCGATGCTCGGCACTATTGTAATACCGAGGCCTGGCTACGTAATAGCGGAATACCCCACATCTAATCTAGTGGTATATAAAAACATTACGACTCACAACTGGTGGATCTCTAAAGAAATTGTTCAATAACAACCGGCATTCTCAACAATTTCGTTTGGGATTAGTATTCGAAAGATTTTTCGCAGCACGGTCGCCGAGCATCCTATTAGATTAGCTTCCGGTATAAGAAACGTTCGAACGAGATTATCTACACGGATTATAGAAAATTGGACTTTGGTAAAAAGTTCATCAAATCTTAGTAAATCTTAGCCTTGCAAAAGTTTGACTCAACACGAATATAGAGTCAATCGACTATCGACCCGTGAAATTCTATGGAGTCGAGGAGTTCAGAAAAAATATCGCGTGGGGAGGGGGTCAAGTAAGAGAACGAGAGGTAGGGCCTCTATGTCCTACCGTGACGCATTCCTCGTACACGACAACAGGACGCATTTTAATAATTGATATCCGCGCGGAAAGAAAAAGATAGTTGTGCAATATCGGCGCGAACCGAAGCCCGCATGTCGCAATATCGAGGTTGAAACGCGCCACCCCTTTTCCGAGACGATTCTCCGGTCGGAAACCGTTTCAAGGAACACAGCCGGCACGGGGTTCATCAATCCTTGGGAGTAAACGCCCACGCGCAAATCCCCGAAACCCGACGCGTTCTTTTTCCCCGGGAATTACGCTTGCCATTGACGATAGATGCTGTGTCATACGCACGGTACGCGCAATATCGTTTCTGTCGCAAGATCGTCGGCCGCGTTACTTACTGTACAATGACAGTAGGAAGGGGAGGGTGGAGAAAAGCCGGGGAAGATACGGGGCTGTGGGGTGGGGGATGGGGCAAACGTAGGAGAGAGAGAGAGAGAGAGAGAGAGAGAGTCGCGAGAGCCAAAGGGAACAAATAGGTGACGCGCGCGTGTGGATGGAGGTTGCTCAACTTGACATCGCTTTCGTGACGTCATACGAAATCACTTTACCTCGAGACGAAAGCAACCGCGCTCCCGGTCCGCTGTCTTCGTACCCGTACGGATCCGCGTACGTCGATGGAGTCGAGAACAGAGAGTGATAAAGAACACACGGACGACGAGATGATGAGAATCCCCGGAGAGAGAAAGGGGTGAAGAAGGCACCGCGCGCGCATACACACTACACGCGCGCACACACACAACACACAGAGAGCGAAAGAGAGGGGGACACGATGGTGTAAGTCTGTTGGCGAGCGGTACCCGCTCTCCACTCCGCCGACTGCCGGAGGACGTCTCTTCTTTGTTCTTCCTTCCTGCTCTCGCAGCCACTCTCGGAGCTTCGCCACACACTCGGCTGACTAACGGAACGAAGTTAATCGGAGCACGTTAGAGCTTCTCTCTGTCTCTCTCTATCTATCTCTCCTTTCTTTCTGTCTGTATCGAGTCCCTTCGTGTCACTGTTGCACTCTTTGATTTCTATGCATGTATGCGGACAGGTATACTAGACAATAGTATACAAGATAGGCTTCTTTCTTGGACGAACCGCTATTAAATCTCATCGGTCGTTAAAACTGCACTAGCACGCGACAGCTAACAGTTCGATTGCCTGTGTATGCCTCCTCGCGAAACGATTCGACCGAAGGACGAACGCAGACTGAGATGCACGTATGTACGTGAGTGTGTGTGTGTGTGTACTTGTCATGTATAGCTGTCTATAGCGGGTTTGTGTGTATACAGCAGCAGCACACGGTCACAAATACGTGGGGACGGATACACACGTACACGAGCGAAGAAAACACTGCGTACCCGTACTGTTACTCGAAAGGAGTTGCTTCCGACCGACAACGTTCGTACGCAAGCAAGGCCGGAGCACGACTGAGCGCGTACGCGAGCCGACATTGGCCGAGCGTGTGGCCCACGACGCGGAGATACCCGACCGAACGTCGTACCGCTACGACACGAGTTCCGAGTCCTTCGCCCCTCCCCACCCCACCCTCTATCTATAGTTTGCCCGACCCCTCACTCCACAGCGGACCGCCACGCCGTACCGACGACGCGCGCGTTGTTCCTCCTTCGTCCCCTCTGCACGATCTCTTCGCTATATGTATCTCGTGCTTAAACTCGTACACGTCCTTCGGTGTACCAGAGATACGTAACGCGATTTTTCCAAGCGACGACCGAACCCTGCGACCGATGCGTCTAGCCGACACCCGAAAAAGCCTATCCGAATTGTAATTCTCTCTCTCTCTCTCTCTCTCTCTCTCTCTCTCACTCTCTCTCTCTCTCACTCTCTCTCGCGCGCTACCTGTGCTTCTTTCTCACGGGATCCAGACCGGGGCCGGCTGCGGATCCATGCCGAACAGGTGTGAGGCAACAAGGTGGGGGCCCCGGGGTTAAAGAGACTAGGGGAATGCTAAGTGATTCGCGCTCGACGCACGCTCTCCAACCACACAGTGCTCTTGCTATTCGCTCGTGTTATTGCGCGAATTTCACGTTCGACCGCCGCCACCGCTGCACCGTGCCGCGCCGGTTTTCCGCGGAGAGCGCGCGCGTCTTTAATGTTATCTGCTCGCCACTTTGTTATTAACCGGTCATGCGATGTCTGGCTGACCCTTCTCCCACCAGGTCGAATAGAGAACCGACAAAATTACAGATGTAAATCGTACGATACGAAATTATAAAGATTATTATCGAACTTGTAAAAGAAATCGTCTAGCAGACGTGACGAGGCTTCAGACATATTAGACTGGAAGCTAACCTAGCGCGTTCTTCTGATAACGAGACTGCGGATTTTAAGCATTTACGGCAACAAGAAGTTGAGCTAAGTATGACGACGTACTGTTTCCAATTTATCGCTTCTTGCAATTCATCCAAACAATTGTTATTTTGCGTAAAGATGCAAAGTCCACTCGTAACACTCCGGTCGGTTGTGTCCGATACAAATGGCGGTAGAGGAATCGTTTCAAGTATGATAGGAAACCACATTTTACAAATTATCTCGGTAATGGTCTTTTCGTAGTAAACATAGTGATGCAAATGTTTAAACTAAATTTTACATTTTTTCCACGATCTACCACACTTAAAAATTTCAAGGTTAGGGTAAAGTAACTTTTAAACTACAAAGTGGATTAGAATTATCTTCCAACCAGGAAATGAACATTCCTTGTTGATAAGTTGTTAATGTAGAGGGTAACCCGAAATAATAAAGCCTGTTAGAATACGGAAGACGGTGCGAGCCAACCGGCCGACGAACCAGTAGGTGGTTCGCGCTGGATTTAATGGCAGATAGGAAGGGTACATTATACCCAATGGGTTATACGTGGAATTTAGTGGATGTACGCGCGTCTAAGTACCGTAATGCGATATGATAATGCGCCGCGCGTGGTTTTGCGCGTACGTCCACGTGAAATATCGTCGCGAGCGTAGGGTGCGCACGCGCGCACCTTGGAGGGGAAAAAACGCGTGCACCTATCGAGACATTAAACCTGTAACCTGTAACTTGTTTTGAATAATGTAATAGCTTAACTTTCCTCACAATTTTATGGAAAAGTTGATGAATTCACCGGATTTCCTGAAGTACGGTTTTATATTTTGGATTGCCCAGCGTTCTAGTCGATCTCGAACTAAAATCGGTGTCTTCTGTTCAACATAGTTACGGCTGATCAGCTGAGCAAGACGAAAGCGAAAGTGACTCGATACGTTTAACTTATCAGCGATTAAGCGCGCGAGTTATTAAAACGCCCCCTCCGTGCCCGTCATTCCTATCTTCTCGCGCGTTTCTTCCTTTCACCGAGTAAAAGTGAACAATTTAATACTGGACAGCTCCGTGCACTTAAATCGCCTCCGCCGAGTCTAGGATATCTTCCCGATTCAAAGATATCCAGTCGATATCGCATCAGATTTCAAGCGAAACCGAAATTGAAATCGTGAGAAAGAAAATCGGGATAAAATAGCTCGAGCGTATTAACGTAACGCCCCGTCCCTCCCGTTGGTGTTGCGTCTAGGGCACCCATGCTCAGAAAATGCAGTAGGCCAAGGTGAAATTCCTTGAGACAAGTTGCATCGGAATATAAAAAAGGTGAACGATGGCGTCGGACACTGGTGTGTTTCCTCCATGCAGGAGGAAGAAACGAGCTGGAATGCAGTTGAAAAAAAATGGTGCACGTTTAAAAATAGACGGTGGAACAAGGAACTTATCGATCGTTAATTACGTAACCGACTGAGGAAAGAGAGACGTTTCGAAAGAGTCACGTGATCGACGATCCTGTCCGCTCCTCTTGATGCCGGCCACTTTTGTGCACGGCTCTACGTGTAGGTACTATATCAAGCATAATTCCCCCATCTTGAACGGACTTAATCTACTCACTATTCATGACTGTTTCGCGTTCGCCGATTTCATTTTCCTGTTCCAGATTATCAACGGCTATCTCTCTGTTTCGTACACCACTTTACGCGGCTAATCTTATCTGCCCCGATCCGTTAACCGGAACTTGTGTACGTACAAAGGGAATTGTGTCGTGCGACATTTTACTTTATTCCATTTAACTATCCCCCCCCCCCCATTCGCTTAGTACTTGACAATTAAGGTGATTTTTATATTTTAAAATTAAAAAATTTTGTACTGATCACTTTAACCTGTTCGGGTAGCTCAGCATTGAAGGACAACGCAGTTCGCAACTGTGTGTCAAAACGGACCCAGGTAGCGTCGTCCGAGGGCAAATCGATACGAAATGATTGTTTCCTATGTTTTCTCAGGTTCTGCTTTCTTCTTGCATTACAGTCGAATCACAGAGGAATCAAATGAAACAATTATGCACAGTGTGTAAAGCGCTTGTACTGTAGAAACAATCGCGGAGAAAGGTGGGGGAGAACGCGCGGGACACGTCGAATCTGGAATTTGCGACGGATCGATGTTTCGGCTTAACTTGTCGAGCCACGCATTAGCACCGACAACTATTTTTCGGGTTAACGAATTTAAAATGGCTCCGTAGGGCGAGGGGGAACTTTGGCTCCACCTCTCCTCCCCCTCCCACTCCACTCGATCGAAACTTCACCATTCAACTGCTGGTCGAATTACAAAGCAGACATTTCGTTGAAATAATCGTAAACATCTGTGAAACAAAGCTGACACATACTCGCAGACGCATTCGCAGCAGATTCTATGGCAAACGTTTCGGGGAAAATGTAATTAATTTATTTAAAAATGATCACGAGTTGGTGAAACGGTCTGGTCGATCATTAATCGATTAAAATTTTCCGTTCAATCGGTCGTCTAATACTCGTGACCTGAGATAAATAAATAATCGTAGCATGACGACTTTTACAGTTCATTTTTATCCGGACAGTACGTGAACAAGCGCGTGAGTCACTGTGCTCGACACGGCTCTGTATTCATTACTCATATATATATGAGTAACGTATATCTCATCCAATCGATGGTTAAACACTTATTTCGGTCGACTGCGATTATACATTGGTTGAATAAAAAATACGAGCATCGATTGCAATTGATAATCAAATATTTGAAACGAAACCGTTGACTGGCATCGAACAGCACGATGTCCAATTGTGTGGATTGCGCGCGGGCCATTTGGACAGAATTTTTTCGGAGAGGGGACGTTCGTTTGCGTTTAAATATTATTCTCGTTAAGTGGATTGATAGCGGGGTCTAGGGTGTCTAGTGCCCAGACCAGGCAGGCGGCGTGAATTATTATAAAATACAGAGGGAAATGGCAGGAGGATAGGCGTAACGTTGCTCCTTGAAAAGGATGCATTATTTAAGGAACTCGTGTTTCGAATGGAACGCCACGAGAGCAAGTTTCGGCGCGGCTTTTGTCTCGGGTTTATGCCGTAACGTTTCAGTCAGCTCAAATGAAAGTTATCCTCTGTTAGGACGAGGAAGGGTCGATCGGAGGTGGGGGAAGATGCTCGGTAGGGGAAGAGACTGGCAACCTGGCGGCTGGGATGACGCGAGGGAGGGGAGAAGAGGAGAAACGATGCGCAGTACAGCGCAAAATAGACGCACCGAGGCTCTTACTCGTTTGTATTCGTTTTGCCTCGAACCGACATACTTCCAGCCGATATTGGCTACCGACTCTTCTTTCTGCCTAACCAGTCTATGTTACTTTCATTGTTTCGCTCATGGCTGGCCACGGCACTCGAAACATTTGCCGAAGGATCCGTGTACAGTCGAACGAAAATTCGAAGGTCGATCGAATCGAATCGAAACCAAACGATAAGAAGGGTCGCTAAATTTTAGAGCAATCTATCTACACCCAGAAATCGATTTATCGTGGCCCACATATTAGCACTTAACACTCGAATGGCCACTCTGAGGCGCCACTATAAATTCCCAGATCATTATTCAAAATATATTTTACATTATTAACTCCTCGGAATGTGAGATTATTAGAAGCGATGGGTTTTCATGCATCATTGTTCGCTTTTTAGAATTTTAAGATAGCTATCGTCCCCGAAAGGTTTTTGTTCGTGTTTAACACGTTCGCGGACGTGAATGCTATAACACTCATTTTTATAGTGATGCAAAATGACATGAATGCTATAGCGTTTAAATTTTAAAGCCAAGTTTTTATAATTAATATACATTTCAAAGTAATGATCAACTGTCATTACTAATGACAGTTAACTTATTTCTTATTGTTTATGTCTAATTAGATTTCGGATAGTAGAATTAGTTTCAAGAAAAATTGCCTGTCTATTTTTGCACCCCACTGAATTTTTTACTGTCCGTGAACGTGTTAATAAATTACTAAACATTTAAGTATCGTATGAATAAATTGCATGAGTTTCATATGCATAAAATGAAAAAAATCGTACACAATGGAAACATTCTAGATCGGAAGACATGTTTGGTTGTCTGGTTAAATCACCCCGTGAGTTGTGTCGTTTTGTCTGTGTAAAATAACGTAGACTTGCTTTTAGTCATCAATGTATTTTTGCAACAGGCGAAGCGCGACGAACGATACAAATTCTATCGGTATTTATTTAATTCCATGTCAGCACCTGTCAGCAGCCGTTGTGCAGCCCGAGTAACAAGAAGGGGACACCGTGGACTAGGACTAGCGCGGCAGGCCCGCCATTTTCAACCCTCGACCGGTCACGTGCCACCTCTAAGGTTGTACCGTTTGCAAGCCTTTGCGAAGAAAGGCTTTCAAGAGATTCGAATCCTCGAGATAATCGGCGAGAGAAAGATTGTTTACGAATTCAGTTTGTATCGAGAAAAATTCCGGTGTTGTCGAAAGTCGAGTGGCTGAGAACCACTGGTCACGATAGGGTCTAAACGTAAACGTATTCGGCTACTCGTTCCGCTCTCAGATATCTATAAATCAGACGGTTATCGGGCATTCGGTCGACGTGGCAGATTGAATTCAACCTTGATAATACATTTATCGTAGTTAATTTATCGCGTAACATCTCTTTTAATAACCGGCGCGCGACGCGACGGCCGCAACGCCGCCGCCACAGAGAGAGGGAGAGAGAGAGAGAGAGAGAGAATCCGTGTAAATAATCGTGGAATAAAAGGAGGGTAAACAAGGTCGGACGTCGGGGTAAAGGCTCGGGATCCAATGCATTGAACGGTCAACGACGTTCTGACTGGTGCGCAGACGGGTCCGCGCAACACGTGACCAAGCACCTAGCCAGCGAGAGCGTGCCTAGTCGAGTGGGGAAAGCCTTTTCCCTAGAGTTTCGTGCACGAGTAATGACAATCGAGGCTGCAAGAGAGGAAGGTGTATGATTGCGACGTGATGCGAATCGAGACTGCCGCCGAACTTTCCTCGATATTACAGCGGCGCGCACCGGTCAACTCCATTTACCCGCGAATTTCGGATGAACGGCCATTCGAGTTACAAGCATTTTCCGAATCGCTATTCAAGTTACAGGAACGATCACGGGAGCGTGAGTTCTTCGCCTCGGGAGCGCTGCCCTCCCAGAGCACATGCATGCGATTCTCTGTTCCAGGGTAGTGCATATCGATGGCTCTTCGATTTTAATCCTTTCTCGAATAATTTTATTTTGCCAATACGATTCCGGTTTCGCGGATGTCGTCGGGACCGGTGTTTAACGTAATAACACGGATTTTTTTTAATACGCGCTCAACACCGTAATCTCGAAAATAAACGTGTGTTTGCGGGTATGCGGCCGGAGGAACGGGCAACAGAGAAGCGAAACGGCGAGGAGGGAAAAACGCGCGTCAGGACTCGTTTCGTAGCGGAGCTGTCGGGAGCGTTACACTCCGGGACTAGGGCGGCAAATGAAGTTCGAGCTTCGAGTTGTACCGACTGGCTTCGATTTTTTTTTATATATCCTTCAGTTTCTAAGCTACGCTGTTCCAAAGTTTCTTTATACAGAGTGTCACATTGAACTCTGCCACCCCTAATATTTTTGTTATTTATGCAGATCCAAAATGATGAGCCTGTGCGAGGTAAGGTCATTCCAAGGCCATATTTTTCGATATGTTACGAATAGTAAGGTTTTTTTACAATCGAATGATATGGTTTTCTATTTATAATTTGATAGAGCGTTTCAAGACGAATACAATGTCCTGTTATGAAGGTCATTTAAGGCAACTCAAGAACAATCGATTCTAAAATCTATATCTTTTATAGCATTTATAATATTGATGCAGCTTTGGAGGCATGAAATCTTTTCGAAATAGGGAAAACCATGTAGGTTCGACACTTTCCATTCGGTCGGTTCGAGGAGCCCTGCCCCTTACTCGCTTTAGGGTTCAAGATTGCAACGGTATCTTGTTTCCTCAGACTATGGATGTCGAATCGGGGTTTTTCGTGACCCTTGTAAAATTTTCGAGGGTTTAGAATACCATTGCAGGCTACTCGTTAAGACCTGTCGAATAATTTGCAATAATAGGTAGAACTCGAACTAGGAGGATTGAAATTTTTCCAGTGCCACTTAGGATGTCCCGTAATCGAACGGAGGAGACTTCCTGACGTTCGCAAGGGTGAGGACCCTATTTCTGGCCTGTGCCGAGGCCTGATTCTACGGGCTGCGAACAGCCTAGGATTAGAAGCTTGTTTGTCCTCGTGGCGGAATCCTCGGATTTCCGCTTTCGAGCAACGTTTCTCGGTCTATTTTTACTTGTTGCGACAAGAGGCCGCGATCGTCGTCGTTGCACCCCCGAAAACTAATCCCTCATCGTGTGCCTAGCGCCCCAATGTATTTTTCCATACGGTCACCTTCGATTCCGTGCCAGACAAAATTCTACAATAATATTTAGTAAATAGAATTAGAACTGGAATACTTCATTCCCGCCTGCCTCCCGGCTTTACGGTGACTTTCGCTTTACTTTATACATCTAATAGCTTGCCTACACAGCATAAGAGTTAAATACAAATTTTTTAATAGTAAAAATTAAAGATATTTAAAGAATACTACAATTAGGTTAATTAGTGTAATTAAATAACCACTGTGTGTCAATCTGACAAGAGACGAATCGAGTTGGTAATAAGTTTCAGCGAAAGAGGTGGTTTGCAATAACTCCAGAGAGTCGTAGGCGAAAATTAATTTCGGAAAATGCAGTTTGCAGGGTTGAAATGTTGAATAGCAAATCGGAAGAAGATGTTTTCCAGGGGTGGATGACCGAAAGAGAATCGAAATCGTCGGTATACGTATTCGACGCGGCACGGCTACGGCTATGCGGACGATAGGCTCATGGTGACAGTGTTCTTCTGTTGAAGGCCACGGTTTCGAGGCTGAGAACACTTGGACTAATTTATTCGGAAATATTCATGCGGTGACGAGGATGCTCGGCTTGCTCGTGACCAACTGAACGCGTACGCCAGAATTTACGATAAACAATCTCGTTTCTCTGTCCGTTCCAATTGAAACGTAACAAATAATACCCCGAGACAATCCGCCAATTAAAAAACCGGCAAGGAGACCGGGCCGAAAAACATCCTTTTTCGCTCGGTTGAACCGGAAAGCGGGAGTCGTCATCGGCTTTTTAAAGCGAGCTACAAGCTTTGACCGTATCTTTGTGAGATCGTGGCGGGATCACGGAAGGGCCAAAGGGGTTAAACAACCAAGACCTTTCGAATTCGAGGGCTACGGATTCGCTCTCTCCCTCTCTTTCATCCGTCGTGAATTCACAGGACGAGGCTCTGTTCGTTTACAGGAAACATCGAGATTTAATATCTCTAGAAGGACGTCGCGGCGCGGCGTGGCCACTCGCGGAGAAAGGAAGTTCGCCGCAGAGAACAACTCGAAAGTTGCACACCGCTCGCTTCGTAACCGAGCGTATCCTGCTTCAACAGCAAGCGTCGCCGCCGATTTTTCGTTCGACGGACTTTAAATGCCTCGTTGATGGACCTCTCGAACATCTATCGCTGTGAATGGACCCTCGTTCAAATTACGATTTATTCGATGTTCTCGCGCGGAAACACTTTCGGGATAAGGAATCCGAAGGCAATGGCCTCTTTCGACAGCCCTACCGTCGGAGCTAATTCAATGCATTACGTATTATCGTATATACATATAAGATTGTTCTATTATTATCTTGGAAAATTGGCTAAACAAGTAAACACGTGTGCGATGTTCCGAAACAGAGTATTTAATTTGGTACAAATAAATATTATTTACATTATATACACAAACATTTTATCTGAAATAGAGAAACGACATTTAAAGTTTATTGTCCAAGTGACAATTCCCTGTTACCAACAATTCTTTATTAATTACTTTGGTTAACGTTTTGACATAATTTTTCATCTGTCTTTCCCCCACATATCCCCCCCCCCCCCTCTCTCGTTATAACGGATCTCACTGTAGATTGTTGTCTCGATGGATATTATCGCAGTTTAAGTTTGTTTTTGCCGTAACGGAAAATTAGGAATATATAATGAAATAATATGAAGTAATCATAAAGTTTATTATTACAAAAATTGCTGAAAATGTTGCCCATTCTGCCGATCTACAGTAAGATCCGTTATAACGAGACGTGATCAAGTGCACGCGTACTTTGCGAAAATTCAAAGTCGATTTTCTCGAAAACAAAGCCTGAAACGAAAAATTTTGATTCTATATTTTCGACTTCTTTTTTCGCGTAGACTCATCCCCTTTCCGCTTTTACCACCAGTTACCACCAGTTAGTTATATATCGTCTGAAACGTTCTTTACTCCACCGTCACTTGAAGATGTGCCGCCAAATAATAAATTAAAGAAATACATTTTCTTTACATACAAATTACAAACATGGACTTATTGAAATTCGAATTGCTCCAGGTTGGTGTAAGAAATGTGAAACGAATAGTATAGCCCCCTTCAGCAGCCCTATACCATGAAAACTAATTCGAAGATGGTGACCCGGTAGGATTTGATTTCATCGGACAAATAACAAGCGAGGACTGGTGAAACGAGCCCGGATTCCGAGGCTCCTTTTCGTTCATCGTCGGAGCTATTTCGAAGAAAGCCTTGGTTTCGGGAAAGAGGGTAGAAAAAGGACGTTTCGTCACGGCGGGGACGAAAAGGTGCGGCGCACGGTCGGGAATCAGGAATTTCCTTGAAGTTTGATTTTCATGTTTGGCCTCAGCGACCCGACGCGAAGCGACGCGACGGCGGCGCGACCGCTGCTAACCGAGAAAAATTGCAGTGTACTCACGAAGGACGGTCGAGGAAGCGGAGAGGGGTATACGGTATATAGCAATGGCAGGAGGCGGCAACGGAGGGGAAAGAGAACGCCGTCGGCTCGCCGGCGACGCAACGGAGACGAAATCGAACGGCGGAGCACCGGCGAGATAGGGGAACAGAGCCGCGCGAAGGGGAAAACGACTCGGAACTCGTGTCGTAGCGGTATACTCGTTTTCTTCTCGGCACCCGCGTATCTCGTTGCCACGAAATTGAACAACCGCGACACACCGCACTGTGAGCACCGAACGCTCGCAGAATTTCCCCTCCGCCCCTAAACTACCAATTATTTATGTATTTCTTTTTGTCATCGTGTCGGTCCATACACCGGCTTCAAAAACCGTTCGCACGCCGAGCAATTCGATTCCATTGAACTTTATCGGTGTTTCTCTGGTCGGGTATTGATCCCGTTTAATAATAAGAATTTTCTGCAATTCCACGGCTTCGACACGCTGGAAATTATCGGATTGTTTCTCCTATTTTTCTCGAATTCGCTGCATCGCTTAACCCTTCTGTAGCCAACCGAGTACATACCCGCATTTACGGCATTGTTCATGTTTCTCTGAATGTTTCATGTTTCTCTGAGCAAGAGAAAGAGAGAGAGAGAGAGAATGAATTTCTGCAAAAAATGTTAAATTACTGTACTTTTAATTGGCTGTTAATAGTAACACCGATTTATCCCACCATTATGTTCACGACTAATTTTTTCACTGATCCGGGCTTCCGAAAAATCCAAAATAATTCTTTAATACTCGATTCGAAGTCCCTATTGTAATATAGCCGGAGCGCCAAACATTTAAAGCATTGGTGCGAAAATATAAATATCGAACAGAAAGAAGTTCAAGAATGAAATTTGTTTTGATGAAATTCAAAGAGTGAGAGTAAGTCGAATTATCTAGAGATATCGCGCAGACACTGTTTTCCAATATTTGAATTATTGAATATTTCCGTTTTGTTCTTAGGCAGCCACCCTCGAGGAAGTTCGATAAATAAATAAATAAACGGACACGTGATATTTGCGGTGCGTCTTGGGTCACGGGAACGATATTCGCGAAGGAAAGCGGCTGGCCGTAGGGACGGTCGATCGGCAGGAATTAAAATATCGAGCGTCTCGAATAGGAGAGCGCAGTACTCGAAAGCTGCACGGTGCAAGAGGAACGAATGGGGAGGAGAGGACGGGGAAAGCCATAGAGAAAGAGAAAGAGAGAGGGGGGAGAATGCGGGCGAGGGAGAGAGAAAGATGAAGCGAAAGAGAGGAGGACGAGGACCCAGTCTGGAGGAACGAGGACAGCAGGACTCGAGTAGTCCTGGCTGGTTCCGTCCTCGTTTTACTCTTTCGAACTGCGCCGGGATCCCCTTTCCTCTTCTCTTCCGTTCGTTTTCTCGTCGGGTTGGCGAACGAACCAACCAACCAACCAACGAACCAACGAAAGACAGAGGCTTTTGTTCTGGCTCGTGTACCGGATAATCCATGTTTATACGATTTTGGTCGATGCCTTTCGTGTAATATTATTGGACGGGCATCGGCGCACAGTAATCTTTCCTTGGCAAAGAGAGAGAGAGAGAGGGAGAGAGAGGAAGGACCCTCGTCACTTTCGAACGGCAGATGTTGTTCGATTCCTCGCGGACATGCTAATGAATATTTCGACGCCGCGTTATCGGCTGCACCACCCCGCGTCAATTACTTCTCCTTTTTTAGTTTGAGGTAGGTCCGGGGGAGCGCACCGCGAGCATAAGTCGATCACTCGACTTTGCCGCACCGGTCAGCCAGAATCGGCAAAAACCTGGAGAAAAATCGAGGCGGAATGTCGTGACCAAACACCGTGCACAAATTCGAAGTAACCTCATCACTCGACGTCGGACGATTTCTTTCTGTGTATGCTTTCACACGGACGATTACTATAGTGCTATCTATTAGGCCTTTGCCTTTGGACACAATGTCAACTCGGAAACCAAACATTTCTTCCAACCTACAACATTTCCATCCTATATGACTTCTTCAATTTTCTCGTACAACACTGAAATGTTTAGTAATTCATTAGACGCGATCAAACGTAATAATGTAAAAAATGATACGGCAATTTTCGGTGTTTGCTCCTAGGAGATTCTTCGAGCAAAAGTCCAGTATAAAGAATATCGAATACTACTTTATGTGATAGTATAATAGCGAATTACGACTTCAGTAAGTGGTGGAAATTTAAATGTTTTTTATTGGAATCAGATAATTCTTATCCATTCTTAATTGGCGAGAGAACATTCACTTAGAAACGGGCATACATTGCTTCGGGCGCAATCGAGAACTCTGCTAAATGTGTTTGTTCTTATTCCCTTTAAATCGAAATAAAATATTGTTGTTGTCGATACATAGCCGTCGGAGAATACATAGTCACACAACAACCGTAAACCGTCTTCTTCGTTTACGAAATAATGGACGGGCAAAGTAAATCACTGTAACCGTAAAGTGAATCGTTGAGCAAGGGATGAACAAACGAGATCGGGTATAAGTCTGTGTCCTTTCCAGTCTATCTCGATCAAGCATTGGCTTACGAAAAGACCTAGTCGACTCAATTCCATGAGATGAACATTTTTAAATTAATTCCACCTGTTTTACAGAAACGATGCGCGTCGGCGGCGGAAGAAAGGGGAACCGAGTTAAAGCGGGAGCATGACGAAGAGGATTGGCGAGGGGGGTGAAAAGGAGACGAGTTAGCGAACGATAGAAACAGGACAGCATAAGAGAATGGAGTAGGTGTGCGCCGGTGAAGGAGCGAGCGGAGCTGAGCGGAGCAGAGCAGAGCGAAGGAGAGAGTAACTGAGAATGAAGCTCGATGAGAGGAGGATAAGAGCGTGCGCGTGAAGGGGGAATAAAATCGTGCGAGCAAGAGAAAGAGAGAGAGAGAGAGAGAGAGAGAGACAGAGAGAGAAAGAGAAAGAGAGAGAAAGAGAGAGAGTCGAAGAGAAAGAGTGGGAGAAACACGGCCGGCTGGAAAAGGATGGGGATAGCCGCGTGACAATCGTAGAAGGAAGAACGGTAGACGAACCAGAACAAAAAAAGGTGCTCCCTCGTTCTGTCCGCCGGAGAGAGAGACGCGAAAAAAGGAAGGGAGAAGCGACGGCGAAGTTCGAGGGACGAAGTGGAACGCGAACGAACGAACGAACGAACCGTGGTCCATGGACTCGTCTTTGCTCTCTCCGTTCCTCCTGCCTGTTCCCTGTTTCCCTGTTTCCCTCTGCGCCACGCAGGACACGGTCCACCCTTACACTGTATCGCGTAACATTCTGGACTGCGCACTACACACTGATCCCACATCAGGATTTACCAGTTCAGAATCAATATACGCTCGCCCGAAAATTTCTCAACCCTTTGCACCCGACTCTCGACTTTCGATGACTTCGACCTAGAACAGTTTCATCGCGAACGATTGTTTTCGTTCACGACTCAGCCGTTCAATGCAAGAATCGTGTAATCGTTTGTTTGGTTTTGCAACAGGTCTCAATGGTCCGACTCGCGTTAAGCAAAATACGGTGTTTTCTCTATATATGTCGCCAAGGACCGGATGATAAACGTCGCGGAATTATCCCTACTACAGCGCGGAATACACCGCGAGGGGCCGCGAAGCTCGAGGGACCTCGGACGCTGAGGAGCATGGTTTGTTATTTTTGCAACTGTTTCATGGCCCGAAATATGTGGCGGATAACACAAGGGTCCCTGGCGTTGACCAAGTATTATTACTAGACTGCGAAGTTTATGAGTTCGTGGCAAAAACGAGTAGTCGAAACAGAAAATGTTATTTCCAACCTATTAAAGTATTCAGAGAAGAAATGTTGTCAATGTTATGTAGCTCCCCTTTGTTGTAATTGATAGGGACAATTTTGATTTCGTATAAAGTTCCGCAATCTAATTATTATATATCCTTTCCTGGACAATCGATACCCCCTGTATCGCTCTTTTAGCTTTTTCCTTAACACTAGAACTACCGAACTAGTCAAAATGACTGGTGGATGATTTTTTCTTTCACAATTAGTGAAACTATGAAAACGTTTTCACGAGAATATGTCTCTAATTTTGAATACATGTTACCATAAAAATCGTATGAAACCTGAGCAAATTCAATCTTTCCGTTATTATAAAGGGATAAGTCTAAGTCACGTTTAGGGCTCGACAGTTCTAGTGTTAATGTCTGCACAAGGCGATTCGTCCAGCTCGATAATCTAAAAATTACTTTTAACCTATTTACCGGGCGTCGGTAGCGCTCTGTCACGGATCACCGTCTCACATAATTTCGCGCAAACATTCTGTAACTGTCGCACACAAGAATGAGAAAACGACGAATCATTGTTGCCCCAGTGAACGAGCATAAAGCGTACGAGTCATCGATCTTGAACTGCTAAACACGATCAGATATAAAATTTTCGGTGACTAACAAGACCGCTTCGAAAATAAATTACTAACGGTAGGAGTAAGTGGCTGTCCAACAACCGTCGACAAATATTGATTTATCCTTTAAATATTTTATCTATTTATCTTTTTCAATTTCTTTGTAGAACTTCTTTCATGGTTTCTGGTAACGAATAGCAAGAATATCGTAGACTTCTATGTTCTTAGGTGATCACTGGACAGCGGATCTTTATGGAAAATAAATATTTTCTTTGAAAATAGGATTGAAATAGATTTAACACTAAACCTACCACGGTCAAAATTACCGGTTTTCTATTTCACAACTATTGAAATTATAAAAACTTTTTCATAGGAAATTACGGAACTAACTTCTTCATTTAAGCATATATTGTAATGAAAATCGTACAAAGTTTAAACAAATTCACTCTTCTCCCGTCTATAAGACGTTTCAGTTTTATATGTTTTGAATGAAATGAAATGATGTTATGATAAGTTGAAAATAATAGAGAAAAGTAGCCTAATTTCGACCACTATGATATCCATACATTGTTGAAGTCTGTGCGATTTTTGATAGGCATCTGGTTATACGTAGATATAGACGAGGTTAATGCAATCGTGTTTGTGAACAAACGCCTCGTGGTTACATTGAGAGAAGAGCTAAGTTGAAAGACTAAGTAGACTAAGTAGAAAATTAGTTATTTCGACGTAAGAGTGAAAGCCGTTAATTCATCTAAACGTAGCTTACTTATTTATCTATAATTTGCAGTTACAATTTTAAGAGGTCAAATATTAAACATTAAACATTTGTTCCAATTGTCGTTAAGAAAGTTAATGGTCCAATTTAGGAAACTAGCGGTTCAATTTAGAAAACATTCAATTTAGAACCGGTTTCCTTATTTGGACCGATGTTTTTTATAATTTAATGGATGGTATTATTTTGAAGGTACACTTAGTTTCTTTTCTACTACCTAATTTTTATTGACACTTCTTATGTATATACTGAAACATATAAAATTGGTCCAAATTAGGATACCTTCCCCTACTATAAGAGTATTTTGAAATTCTTCTAATCGTTTCATTGTTTTAGATTACATCCTGATCAGAGATTAGTTTACGGAATGAAAATACGTGTTCAGATTGCAATGTAAATGCGGCATCGTTGAAGATCAAAATTTTGGTGATTGGCGTAGGGATTAATCTGTATATTCTAATCGATTGTGGATGGAACGGTTGGTCCGCCACCTTGCTTCTTTATCGGAGCACCTAGAGTCGGATCGCGTGAATCACCCGGTGAATATTCTCTGGCTGCCTCTCTCCCTCTCCTTTGTCTCTGTCTTTCTCTCTCTGTTTGTTTGCCTCCCTTTGTCAGTTCTCCTCTTCTCTCTGCCGAGAACGAATACACGGAAGGGCGAATGCACAGAAAGAGAGGGAGAGAGAGAGAGAGAGAGAGAGAGAGAGAGAGAGAGAGAACGCAGTTGCGTTGACGGCGTGTCGGTGTGCACCGGGAATCTGTGAACAGCCGGTTTAAGCCGGAGAGGAAGAGGAGGAGACGGCGGTCGATCGATTTTCATCGTGTTTCAAAATTCTCTATGCGCGTCCTGACCAGGAACTAACCACTTATACCGGCGCGGCGGCCAAGTATCGGCCGCTCTTTTCTACAGGTTAGCAGCTTCGTCACCACAAGCGGTTTTCCGAAAAAAAAAGAAACTCCATTCCTCTATTTCGCGCCCGGGCCCTTAATCAATTACTTCGTTCCTCTCGAACACATATAAGGCCATAATTCGCTCCAAACTTGATTATGGAGCAATAATTTACTCCTCTGCAAGTAAATCTACACTCAAAACACTAGAACCGATTAATAACACTGCATTGAGGTATGCGATGGGAGCATATCATGCAATCCCAACCATCAAAATTCTACTCGAAGCCTGTGAAATGTCCCTTACTGACAGGAGACAACTACTAATACTAAATTTTGCAACAGCAAGAGCGGCAACTAGTACCAATCCAGTCTTCTCAAAGACCTTTTGTAACCATAATTAAAAATCCTTTGCTTCTCACCCCCAAGCACCTAAACCTATCTATTATATACTAAACCAAATTCTAAAAGAATTAAACTTTTCCTTCCCCAAAATATACCAAAAAAAGCTCCACACTTTCCCCGCTTGGGTCAAAATGAAGTTTGAAACTAATATGAGCTTGGAACAATACTCTAAAGATTTGACAGATGCTACAGTATTTCAATCACTGCATTCAGAGATTCTAAATAGTGACCCATCAGCAATTAATATATACACGGATGGCTCTAAAACAAAGTATGATACAGGATGTTCCGTAGTAAACCCGACTGTAACAAATTTTTATCGACTAAATAACATCTGCTCAGTTTTCGGTAGCGAGATCCTAACTCTATCTACAGCACTAGAAGTAATAAAAAAGTCCACTAGGTATAGATTCACAATTTTTACAGACTCAAAGAGTGCTACTATGGCCATTGAAGATTTGGATACAACTGATGAATGTATACAGAAAATACAAGAAAGTTATAACTCGGCGGTTGAAACCGACAAATCTATTACTCTTTGCTGGATTCCATCGCATATGGGTATACAAGGTAATGAAAACGCTGATAAAGCAGCCAAATTAGCAGCATCCAACACAAAAATGAAACAAATCACCCATTATACCGGACTAAAAGATCTCAAAAACCACCTAAATGAAATTTTTAGGATACAGATATTTGACAAAATTAAAAGGAACTATATACAAAAATATCATAATGGAGGAGTGGATTTTGAATGTCATAAATTTCCAAGTCCAATAGATCGTTCAACTCAAACTTCAATTTCTAGAATCAGAATTGGGCACTCAGAAATAACACATTCATTTTTGTTAAATAAGAAAAAAAAAACGATCTGCGATATATGTAAAGTACCAGTTAGCATAAATCATCTAATAATAGAATGCAAAAATGCTAAGTTGCCTAGATCCTTACCTATTCTGTTAAGTTCTAAGGAGTATATCTCCGGTCTTGCTAAGTATATCAAGGATACAAATATGTATAATATATTATAAGAAAATGTACCGTGTTGCTAATGACCATTGATGTTGAAGCAACATTAAGCAAAATAAATAAATAAATAAATAAATAATTACTTCGTGGCGGATTTTCAATCCTTCATCCAGCGACACGACTTCAAAGTTGCCGAACAAAACCATCGAAACCATTGTCCTCCAGACGTTTCTCGACAGGTTCAAGATGTTGATCCAAATTAGGCCGTTCCCCCCTATGTCTTTTTCATTAGCAGACTGCGGAAGAAACTGGTGGATCACGAAATATGAAACCTCGAGCGAATCTGATATCACTGGTACATTATTCACAACCTATTAAAATTGTTCAGAGAAGAATCAATTTTGATGCGACTCCCCTTTCTCGCGATGCAAGCGATTTCTATTTTGCATAACGAGCCGCTGTCTGTTCGTTAGTATTTCGGTATGAAATCGTGTCAAGAATAAAATACCGTAACTACCGAATGAAATGAAACAGAACGAAAGTATTAATCGTTTTCCAAAATAAATTGTCTGCTGCTTAAGAATTTTGGGACTCTGTCTACGTAAATACATGGTTTTTGTTTCAAGAAATAGTTACGTTAGTTTAACACTAAACGTACCAAGCATTAACAGTATATGGTAAGTGTTGCCTTATAAAAATGGCAAACCTAGGTTTATTGAGATTGTTCATAACTTTCAATATAAGAAATGTTTTGACAAAGAAATTTATTCCACTATTTTCTATATGTGAATTTTTATAGTTTCAATAATTGTAAAATATAAAACCGGTCGTTTTGACCGTGGTAGGTTTAGTATTATTTCGTTACTCTAATTCCATGGAATTGTTAAACTGCAATGTTGGCACTCGAAGTGTTAATTTTATATGTCGCAGAGTTTGTTGCACGATTTTGATCCGACGCAAAACACTGTGTTAGTCGTCATTCGCAATTTCGGTGAGGGTTTTCGAAAATTACCGGTGACCCGTCTAATTTTTTAACGGAACGCAATAATGGCGGAGTTTCTGTGTCGAACACACGGGGATATTGTTGTAGCTTGCTCGGTGGCGCGGCCTCTTTGCGATTCATTGGTCTCTGTTACATTACACGGGGCGCAACGAGTGTTTCGTCGGGGGTCAATTCACCCCCTCCAGGCACGTGGCCGGCTCGAACAGGATTTACTCGTCCGCCTGTCGGCTTTTTGGTTAATCGAGTGCGGTTATTCGTAAATATTGAAAAGCGCGTTTAGATCCTCTGCCCCCGCTCCTTCTTCGACAACCACCCCGTCCTCCCCACCACCCTCTTGCCAACCCCCGCCTCGCTCCGCCCCGTTCGGTCCCCCTCCTCGACGTGATATCGATCGTTTGCTTTTTGGGTAACGAATTAGAACTGTTTGCCACAGGGTCGACTAATTTGATAATGACGTTTCGCACGCGACAAATCTCGCCGATCATCGGCCGCTCGAGCATTCACGTATCGCGATCCGAAAGGAACGATTCGGGGGATTAATTTTACGACCCGCGAAATCGTCGTTTGACCCAACGATCAATCCTCAAAGTTCCCATAAAATTTTCGTTGAACGGCGGTTCTCTGCTCTGGAACATTGAAAAATCGATTTTTCTATTTTTGTAAAAACATATTTCCGCAAAAGAATTTCTTTCGGTTCATGCCTTAGCTACATTTTGACCAATTGAAATGCTCCTTTTTTTTAATTATTGAGTTTAAATGTGACTCCCCGTAGGGGGTTATGAAGCTTTACAGTAGGATTAATATGAATACAGTGTATTTGACAAATGAATTAGTAGATTACATTGTTTGAAAAAGTTCAAAAGAAAATGACACGTTTGACTGTTTGGTTTGCAAAGCAACGATCTAACATTCAAAGGTGGGAACAAATTGATCTTATTCAATCTTTTCAGAAGTTCAACACGTTGTGATTCCCATGAGGTACACTGCCAAATAATATGGTTAAGATCTTGAACCTCATTACCGCAGTTACATTTGGAATCATTTATAATATGTAGTCGTGAAAGGGATCTGATCTACAATGATTAAATGTTACAACATATTTTCGTGACAAACCTCTGTCCGAGAACCATGGTAAAACCCCGTCCCTAACATAATACTGAAAGTACTTCTTGCCCTTGTACTGACCCTGTTGCATTGTGAAATCATTAGTATTTTTTCTACATTTGTGTTTAAAAGATTCTCGTAAATCGGCGAAGGGAATGACAATACGCTTGTCAACTTGTTCTTGTGTTGCCAATTTAGCTAAAGCGCCAACCTCATCATTTCGAACAATGCCTGAATGGGACGGAATCCAAACAAATTCTATATTGCTGTTATTCGATGTGGTTCGAAATGCTACTTCTATCGGGAAATCATGTCAGTACTTTGTTTTCATACGCCCCTGTTCGAAGA
Source organism: Halictus ligatus (assembly GCA_028454255.1). Taxonomy (NCBI): domain Eukaryota; kingdom Metazoa; phylum Arthropoda; class Insecta; order Hymenoptera; family Halictidae; genus Halictus; species Halictus ligatus. Next base: position 3,118,403 of record CM052134.1, read on the forward strand.
ATAATAACGCCTACAGTTTCAACTGTTTCGACTTGAAAAAATTATATAGGACGGTTCAGGTAATGGAAAATATGTATGGAATATTTTAATTCAAAACTGCCGTCCGATTTCTGTACAAAAATTTCGAAAAATAGCCTACGGAATGACACTGTAAACCAGGGGACCTTGAAAGAAATGAATTATGAATTATCACAGATGAATTGCAAATATTTTTCTAGGAGAAGCAAATTGTATTTAATGTTTAGAAAAACCGGTAAACGATTGTAAGCATTTCACAGTTGTTCGAAAGATCCGGTGTGCATGGGTCGAAGGGATTTCGGAGTGAAATATGGTGTCGGGGGAAAGATTGTAAAGTGAATTTAGGGGCACTCGGCGCGTCGAGTCGGGGCACGCGTTAATAGACGAGAAGACAAGAGTCCCGGTTTCACTTTCTATGGGAGCTGTTCGATCTCTGGTTCGGGTTGCGTCGACCGGGCCCTTACCATTCCAGTTCGAGACTTTCACCTAACGTTATGCAAACTACTGAAAATTCGAGCAGCGAAAGACTCGCTGTCCCTCCTACTTTTAGACTATCGTTCTCAGGGCCGCGCGTGCCTCGACCTATTTTTTCTTCTAATTAGTTTCCACCGCCCGTTCTCGCATTTGCAGTTTCGAACTTCTGATCGATCAGCTGGAAAACAAATATTAATTTCCCGGAATCTAATCGTTTCCATTTTATATAAATTACGGAACAGTCGATACAATAATAGGTTTTCGGTAAATAAATCGTTAACTAAGACGGATGGTTTATTTTATGTTGACGGTGAGAAAGTTTCTTTTTACGGTGTGGAATTTTCTGAATTTTCAACAATTAAAAATTTCCACAAATTCTGCATCGAAAATATCGTGCGATGTTCCTGTTAGGAATCCTAATTGTTCTTAAAAATTGAAATAGATATTAGCGGAAGTAGATATTCGCACATTCGACGTAAACACAGGAAGTCCGCGCGGTCTAATAATAAGGACGGGGAAAGATGAGCGATAATTAATAAAAAGAAATATTTCGGAGCGAGGCGACGCAGGCTGGCGGCCATCCAAATTGACGAATCAGATTACGGGAACTAGGTGGACCGAGGGTTCATTAAAACTTGATGTCCAAATCGGTGGGTAAAATACCGCCGACTGAAAGAGGTTAAGAACCTCTTGCGCGTTTTCCTTTCCCGCCGCGCCGCCTTTTTCCACGGGCTTTTCTCCGTTTCGTGCTGGGCTCGATAATCGGATTATTTTGGTGTGGTGCGTAAAACATGCTCGTTATCGGACGACGGTGACGACGTCGTCGACGTCAGTGGCGACGGCGGCGGCGGCGCTACCGGCGCCGACAGCTTTTCACAGTTAGTCGCGCCACGCCGGAAGATCGATCAGCATGGATGGTCTCGTGCATGATATGCCTATTACGCTTGCATTACCTGAATCACGCTATCACAATCTCCTCCTAGGCTTCGCACGACCGTGTCCTTCTACACCGATCGTACACGCTTATTTTGCGTTTTGATGACCATCGCTTTTTTTCTCTTGATCCGTAACAAACATATCGATTTTTCATGAACTGGATTTCTTCAATTGTTTGCCGTCGTATCGGTTGAAGACGCGCGCGTCTTGCTTCTCTCGTAATCATCTTTTCCTCGCTTGTCAGGCGACCCAGGCGTCCAATCAATTACTAGATTTTATGCGCTCACGAGAAAAATGAGCAGGTGCATTTAAACATCATGAGTCGCTACTACTCTTTTAAATGACAGTTCAATCAAACCTGTCAATTCGGTATTGTTTCGAGTTCGATGATCTGGATCTGTTGCAGGATCGTTAATGTTGCTGTCGTTTCTACGTTGGTTTTCTGTTCTATAAACAAAATGCAGATCGAACAGTCACAGTTCCGCCACAGTGAGCCCGAGATTTCGTATTATCCCTACATTATAATACTGTAATTTCATTTGTTTTTCAATATTTAACTATGTTCCACCAATCCGGCCATCTTGAAACTTTTGTATATATTAGATAGGTAAGAGAACATTGTTCTTGAATTTTTTGGAAATGGTTACTCAAAGGCTTGCTTGCAACCCCCACTCCTAAAAAAATTAAAAAATTTTTTCTACAAAGTTCGACATTCCTTCAGAGATCGTTTACATTAATGTATCGACGTAGACGGCCACAATTTCGAACATTTATAAAATACAGGTATTCTTCTTCCATATTTTAGTTTTATACGTTTTTTCTGTACTTGACCTTGAATGATCTTAGAATAATATAATCACTGAATTCCTAATGGAAGGGACTATCATTGTAGGTGTTTAAAAAGGGGTGGTTCCATTTAAAAACAGTAGGGAGTGTCTGGCTCTGGTCCGAAATTTTTATTTTGCAGAATTTAACACTAAACCTACCGACACTTCTTGTATACCTATTCCTACCATGTGCGGTCAAAACGACCGCTGCTTTAAAAGAGTTATTGCTAATATAATTAAACGTAGACAATAGTCAATTTGTGGCTCAATGAATTAGTAGATGAACAACTTCCGTAATATGACGATACAAATTTATTTTTATATGATTTTCATTATACAAAAAATAATACGATGCTCTCTCCTCGATTTACAAAATTGCGCTGTGTCGTCTAGCTTTGCGGTTTGGACGGACAGTTGGTGTGGAAAGTATCGTATTTGTGCAGTGACAAATTGAAAGTGTGTATATTCATGCCAATAATACATTTTATGAGGAAAAAATTATTAATAAATATTCTTAGATGTTTGTAGAATAAATTTTGCGTAATCAAAATTTTATTTCCCTTCAGCATTGCAAAAGAATCGACAAAAACAAATAAATGTGCTCAATTTTTAATTTGTCACTGTACGAATACTTTCCACACCGACTGTAGTTGTCATGAAACGTGCGTAACTTGATAGCGTCTCTTTCAATAAGGCGGCTCATTTATTTTGAGTTGGCCATGCCACATTCAGAACAGCCTTCCTTTTATACTGATTGTGTAGGTTTAGAAGAGCTATTAAAATAGAAGAGCTATATAAAATACCATATTATCTTGTGCGGTCAAATTGACCGGTCGCGGTAGGTAGGACAGGCTACAAATACTTCTTGGAAAAAAAAACAATAAAACGGGAAATAAATAGTGATGTGATAAATGAAAACTAGCGATGTGATCATGTTGTATGTACCAAATTGTACGCGGAAGTTTGAAAAGAGCAATTTGACCGGCCGTGGTGGGTTCAGTGTTAATATTTCCATAGAGAAAATATTGAAACATAGTCTCCATTTTGAACAGACGAACCGTGAACTGGTGAAACGACCATTGCGAATAGGCCCCTTTCAAAGTACAGGGGTTTCCAAGATTTTTCGCAGGGGTCTGGGTTCGACGGCCCCGGGAATGAGTAATCGACAAGAAAGAGAATGAAAATGTAGTACACAGAGTGCAGCGGAAGGTGCTAGCGGAGAAAAAACCCAATGTCGATGTCTCCGGGACGTCTATTTATCGATTTGCGCAGCGATGGTGTGTACAATGCCTCTTACTACAGAACTTGTGTTGCCACAGAGCAGGAGAGAGGTGGCAGAGGGGAGAGAGAGAGAGAGAGATAGATAGGTGGGGATGAGGAGATCAGATTTCGAAGGATCGAACTGTAAGCAGGTATTCTCGCGAGCAGATTCGATCCCGATAACCTCTTCGTATTCATTTACGAGACGTTTTCGACGTCTCTCGAACGATTCGAACGCGATGCCCGGACACAGTCCAATTATCGTGGGACTAATCGACGAGCCAAGGATTGTTTAAATACATTATTATCGGCGACGGGCAAACGTTGATCCCTCTGCTGGGACTACGCGCTCGATATCCCCGTTATTTAACCCCCTTCGCGAAATTAGTTGTGGAAAGGACCGTCTTATGGTTCTCCCGTTTTACTCGTAATCTCGTTCTTCGAACGAGCAAGATCATTTAGTTGTAATCAGACTTCGGATTTTCTGTTTTTACGACAAAAATGAGTGGGTGTGAAACCGTGAAAACATTAGAAGAATTGAGAAATATTATATTATTTCGAGAAAGAAAATAAATGTTCATTTCACTTAAGTTTGTTGCAATTCGGGAAAATCTTCGTTTTGCATACTATCGAGTCAAGGTGTTAGTCAACAATCGATGTTTTAGGACGTTATTTTAGTACTCGCAACAATAATTCATTTCTGAAAATACTTTCGTATTAACCCAATGAATGACTCGCTAAATAGCATGATTACGTATACCAGTTACGGGCCCCTATTATTACACAGTATAACATAAAAAACCTTCGTCATTTTTGCAATTTTGAAAATTTTAATGAAAGAAGAATGTCATGCTATGCGTATTTGCACAAACTAACGATTCCATTTTAATTTTTTTGTTTAAGATCATTTTTGCGAATTGTACGCCGCACGGCGCATTTCCAGGATGCCATATTTAAGCCGTCATTGCACCATTGATGTTAACGATTAAAACTTATAAAAAATATTTTTGTTTACATTATAGCGTTAACAAACGATACCTCAATTTTTAAATCAATCTACGCATTACGTTTGTAAAAAAAAAAGAATTCTTGAAAAACAACCACTTGCACAAGGTTCCCCCTTAATCTATCGTCTGTTTTAAGTTACACGCGCTCGTTTTTGCCATAAAAGCATAAAAAGTTAAAACGTTGATTGCCATGTCACTCATATGTGGGTGACAGAATTATTTGTCCAGGTTTTAAAATGAATTTTTACGTTAATATATTCATTGTACCAAAAATTAGGGTCTGTAAAATGCAAGAAATTTGAAGGGCAACTCAATATCATACATTTAATTTTTTTCAATTTTTATTTCATTAACACTAGAACGACCGGAGCAGCAAAATGACTGGTTCCTAATTTATTCTTTTACAATTACTGAAATTGTAAAAATGTTTTCATTGGAAATTTTTTACTGAACCTCTTCATTGAAGCTCATATTACAATAAAAGTTGTATGAAGTCTGAATGGGTGCAGTCTTGTCATTGTTACAAAGCAATATACGTCAGTCGCATTTATTGCTCGGTGGTTCTAGTGTTAAATAGCTTACTTTGATTTTATGGAATTTTTGAGGTTTCTAGTTTGGCAGTGAAAGTGTTAAATGGAATAGAGTATAAATCAATAATCGCGTTCAGGGTGCTGATCTAAGAAAAGTCTTCGGGTTCGATGGAAATGAAACGACGATCGTGAAGTTGCTGTGGTTCTTTGTTCGACAAAAGGTGAACGCAAGGGGCGAGTGACAGCAAACAGGGGGTGACAGAGAGGGAGAGGGAGAGGGAGAAGGAGAGAGGGAGAAGGAGAGAGAGAGAGAGAGAGAGAGAGAGTGAGAGGGGGAGAGCGACTGAGGAAGGGCGAGAGGAGGAGGAGCGGCAAATCCAGCGTCGAGAAATCGGGGATACAAACGAACTACAGGCTTTCGAGCAGGATTCTCGAATGTCCGAGCTGTTTCTATCGGCAGGAGAGGTTAGTATCTATAGTTCGGTCAGAAAATAGCGGTTGGCACGCAGGGAGCAATGGAGCCGAGGGTTTCCATTGAGAACCACCAAAGCGGCCCCCACAATCGCTGGCGGAGGCATGTCGAGGGTGGTGCACCTCGGTTAACCCTGTGCATACGCCATTCGAAATCATTTTCCACGCGTTATTAACCCGTTCTACGTGACCCGGTCCTCTGCACCCCCGCGTTCTACATTTTATTTCATCGTCAAACATTTTCAAAACGAATCGGCCGTATTATTAACCTCTGCCACCGTTCTCTTTACCCTTCCTCCCCATTTTACATTTAATTTCGTTCCTTGAACATTTGCAAAACGAATCGATCGTGTTAACCCGTCCCGTGTGTCCCGGCTCCCTCTGCATCCCGTCATTCCGTATTTTATTTTCTTCTTGAACATTTGCAAAACGAGCCGATCGCGTTGTTAACCCGTTGTATTCCAGTCCTCTTTACCCATTCGTTTCATATTTTATTACGTCCTTGAACATTTGCAAAACGACTCTAGTAACCTGTACCGTGTGCCCCGATCCTCCCTCGTTCTACAATTTTATTCGGTCGTCGAGCATTTTGAAAACGGATCGATCGTGTTGTCGACCCGTTCGGGGGAAGGATCGATCGTGCGAAGGAAAAATTCGATCTCGGACTCGAACACGCGCGTGGGCCCGGGTCCACTCGGTAGAAAATTGAAACGGGAGTGAGCGCACAATACGTAAAACAACAGCCGCACGCTCTGATAACTCGTGTTTTCCGATAGGTTAGGTCAGGGACGAGACTAGAAAGAACCTTTCGAATCGCGGCCCGACACACACACACATACGCTTTTTGCCTTTCCTTCCGCGATTTTTTCTTATCTCCCAATTATTATCACCGCGGTGTCAATTAAAAAAAAATGTGTCTCTCGCTGCTTCGCAATCTCTTCGAAGGGATTCGCTCCGTTCCCTATGTTTCGTCCATTGTTACAAATAAAAAATGTTAAAATACAGTTAAAAGTTACCATAATATGTGCACAAATTTTCACATTAATAAACGTAAAAGTCATCTCAGAAAAAATTCTTAAAAAATCGCTTTTTTGGGCCACCTGACTGTACATAACCCCTTAACCACTTCGCGACCACGGACGAGTTATATCGCGACGGAATACCGTGCATACGATAACTCGTCTGTGGCACAGCGTAAGCGATATTTTTACAACTGAATGCTAATAGCAACTGCCTGCCTCCTACGAGATATAAACTTTTCCTGAATGTCGTGGCAAACAATTTTATACAATGTATACTCTATAATGTAAACAGTTCGTTAGGAGTTTTTAGAATCAGTCTCACGTTTCACAAGCCTTTGACGATAGATATGTATAAATGTAGCAATAGCATATAAAAACTCTTATTGTTCATCATCTTTCTTTGATAATAAAAAAAAATTATTTCTTTAAATGGCTATATAAGTTACTTCAGGTATAAACGTAAAATTATTGTAAAAATGTACATATTTAAAGAACATTTAAGCTAATATACGAATGTATACATGTACTGTAAGACGTGTCGCGAAGTTTGAACAACAATAACTTGTAAAGTGGTTTGAAGGGGTTAACGATTTTTGCATAACTATGTAGGGAAAAATATACTGAAAATGTTCCGATTTGTCCGGATACGGAACTTTTTGAAACATAGAAGATCTGTCTTTTTGAACGTAAACAATTTTACAAATGTTCCCTTCTGTATTCAATATTATTTTTTAAATAGATTATTTACAGTAATCATTATTAAATGATATCAATTTTCATCGCAAAAGTCTGCTCATCAATTTTAAAAAAAAATCGAGAGAAAATATTAAATAGGAGCGTCAGTCCAAGTTTCAATGTTTATTACAACTGTAATATTTATTCAATTGTACTAATTTTTTCATTTTCATTTTTCATGGATATTTCAGAAATAATGTTCGTTGATTAGATATCGATTCGAGAAAGTTTGTTTTTGGTCTAAATGTCACTTACTTTTCCGATTCGGACCACTGTGAGCCGGTCCTCAAAGACCGGCCACAGATTTTAGGTTCATGTTGCAGCACCGCGCGGGTTTGCTCTTGCATACTGATTGTAACAATAAAGATTTCGCTTAGGGGACATCGGTTTTTGCTCAGTCAATGCTTCGAGAAGAAGAATATAATATAAAAAAGTCAATGTAATTGATTGAAACAATATAAACAAAGGTATGGATTTTTAAAAATCCGTTAACACTGCCGAGTCTGGGCCTGAAAGGACCGGCAATCAAAACGGGCAAGGCACTTAACGGGTTAAGAAGAAGTCCATTTAATATCATAGAAGAATCAGATCAGCGCAATCAGCACGCTTGTATGAACCGAGTGTTCCTTGTGTTCTTGTTAATAGTTGATTCTCGATACGATTATGCGAAGCACGGGCAGCGTCCGTCCTGCATATTGATTTCCCGTTTATTTCATCGTTCGCATGTTATTATCATATCGCGTTAGAATCCTGACTAGAAAATCCTGTCGTCTTTTAAAAGTCGACAACCGACAGCCCAGTTTATTAGTTTCTCGATCGAACCTTCGATCGCCAACAGCCATCTTCCTCGCGTCTGAAATTTTTCCCAGGCAATTTACGATCAAGAAAACGAAACAAGATACGACGTTCTTTTAGGATTGTCATCGAGAGGGAATTTATTAATGTCCATTCCAGGACAGCGCCACTCTTCGGGGTGGATGAAGCGTTCAATTTGCCAAGGGACAAAATTCAATTTCGCAGACGAGCATACTAAGTAATAGTTCGGCCCGCACCGTTATATTTTCGGTCGCGTGTTTCGGCACTGATATCGACACCGTGAAATATTCTAAATATACAGGGTGTCTCGCGGCGCGTGCGGCCGCGGATTTACGAATGTAAAACACGAACGTCGCGCGCCGCTCGCAGGTAGTTCGTCGATTTTTCTGGCGCGATATAAACATCGCGGGCGCGCCTTTAATGAAAATGGTCGAACGCAAATGGAAAGCCCTCCTTCGTGTCGCCCCCCTCCCCAGCTTTTCTTCTCTTTTTCCCCTCGTTCCCCTCCTCTTCCCTCAAGCCCTCTTTCCTCACCCTCTTACTCCGTCTCTCTCTCTCTCCCTCCCCCTCTTTGTCGCTCGGTCTGCGTCTCTCTTTCTATCCCGACGTTTCCCCCCGTTCTCTTTCTAGTCCCTCCATCGACTTTCCTAGGGATCTCACGGATAATGTATAGCGTTCATTCCTAAACCATACGCATCACATTCTCGACGATAAGCTTGAATAAAAAAAAAACGAAATGGCTCCTGCCGTTTGCGTCCACTCCCTCCCGGCCCCATTTCTCGAATGTGAAAAGCGAAATTAGCTTTGCGTTGTTTATGCGGAAAGCAACCAGCGACAATCAATTTTAACGTCGCCGTTATTGGATCGCAATCTTAAAAAAAAAATCCCACAAAGCCAAAATAATCTAGATCAATCCCTCTGCATACTCAAACCTGGACCTGATTTGAGACAAACCAAAATTGATTTTTACGTCCGGTCGAAGAATCCAACTTGTTAAATAATTTTTCACCGATCTATTGCAGATGCCCAAAGAGCTCACAATATTTGATTTCGTGAAACTTACACCCTACGTCAAGTGGGGTACTCTCTTTCAATTTCTCCTTAAAACTTCTTTAATACTATTTGTTATAAATAACGTCAAAATATACGTTGAAGCTATAAAGTCATCGCCCCAGATTGCAGAAAATTTTGGTCATCGACCCCAGGGTTATTCTCCCGCAGTTGTCCGAGTCAAAGACAAATTAATAAATTGAGACTAAGAAGATTCCAAGATAGCGCACACAGTAGAAAAATGACAGATAACGCTCGTGAACAACCATAATCAAAAGAACAAGTCAATAGTGTATGTATTATCTACCGTTACGAGTCCTTCCAAAATGGACATAAAACATCCGACGAATCGATCAACACTATCATATTCATTTTCACTGAAAACGAAAATTTTTGAATAATTTGAAATCATGGGCGTGTAAGAGTTAACGAGAACCAGTGCCATAGGGAAGGACGGGTTCCCCGCGAATTAGAGCTCGTGTACCGGGTGTCCGGATTATTTTCTGGAACAGTAGGCCACCGATTAAATTAGGCAGATCGAGGTAGATCAAGTCGGCCCGGTGGCTCGGCCGAGATACAGTTTTCTTCGCGGCGGCGCGGAAAGAAGTGAAAGTTCATTTTTAACCGGCCGCTTACAAAAGCGTAATTACACGGTTAGCCAATCGATCCGATCATTGTTTTGTGCAGAATGATAGATCCCATCGAAACTATCATTAAACCGCGCGCGGTTACGTAATCGAGCCGCGTCGCGCGTTTGCATCTTCCTCGCGGACGGGCGCGTGTTAAATTCGCGTGCGAGCGTGTGTATGTAACGCTGACCGTGCGGCACAAGCGTTATTAATACATGTCGAAGAACGTGTGCCAACAATAGTGATTTATTTTACGTCGACCACTGCCATTTATGCGTATCCCTCGCTGTCTCTCCGTCACACCCCCCCCCCCCCCCCCCCCCCCCCCCCCCCCCCGGGTATTAACTACTGGAACAAGTTCGACAATATAGCGATTCAGGCTTGTCGATTATGCGTACAAGCAGTGCTCCCTCGTTAGCGTCCCGCGGTTTCGACGAACGCTGTTTCCTATTGGCTGGCGGCAAGGCACGGTGCCGCGTGTGGACAGTGATAAACACGAGTGCCGTTGGCCGAGTCTTGAGGGGGCGGGGCCAGAGGCGCGATGCAAAGGGGGGAAGACTGCAAATCGCTGTATCTCTGGTAATTCTCGATTTGAAAAGTTGAAACTTTGGAAATTCATTCCTCGAGAGATGAACTGCCGCGGCTGCAATCACGATAGTTTTCAATATTTGTTTCCACGAGTAATTGGAAAAATATTTTTCGTGTTCAATCCTTAGGGCGATGAAAAAACATTTTTTTTTCTTAAGAAACGAGAGAGATCGAAAAGTTCCTTGCAGTTTGTAATGGTGGAAGTTCGATTGAAACTAGGCGAGAGTCTTAGCGAGGCACGGGTGTCAGGCTAGTTTATAAATAAAGTGGTCGACGCAGCGAGCACCGAAAGCGGACGAGATCCGTTTTCGATAATTCTTTAGCGTCCTTTTTTGTTACACACAGTTTCGATGGGAATGGAGGGTCGAGCCCGAGACGGTTGAACGCATCAAAGCAGAGCAATCGTTTGTCGAATGAGCGGTACACTCCCGTCTTTATTTTCAGTAGCAGGCCCGGCTATATTTAGGCTGCTTTAGTCACCTTCGAAAGTGCCTCCTCGTCGAACACCGTATGTTCGACGTGTATCGATAGCCTAACCTCGTCGAGGCAACGGGTTTCATCGGAACGAAACGACAATCTCCTCGGCGCGATGCTCGCACTCATCGAATCGATACATAATCGATTATTACACCGATCGATACATAACACGGAAATCGCGAATATCTAGTCGAACTGATTCGACGGAAAACTTTCGCGGCGAACTGGTTCTCTCGTTAGCCGGCGAGTCGCGGTTCCATAAGAGCTGTAACCATAAGCTGTAGACCGGACTCCTCTTGCATCCTTTCCCGTGATTACGATCCGCGAGGACGTACGATCAGCGCCGCGGATAACTGTGTTTACAGGAGCTGGCCCCGGCGTTATCTTCGCCAGCTTCCGCAACGTCCGTGCCTTCTTTCGTAAACCCACCAGGAATTCGTTAACCCTCCCCTTAACGTCCGCCGTCGCGGATTACGGGACTCCCTCCCAACCGTCTTCGTTTGCGACTGATCGCAATAACTACCATAGACTGCCGATCTCCGTGCGATTAACTCTCTCGTTTACGTCCCTATATTTCTTTTTACCCATTAATTCTTTAAACTAGGCCTGAGCAAGTTGCGGCTCGCGAGCCACAGACGACTTCTTTACCTACTCCTGGGTCCCTCCATCAAGCTCCTCTAGAGTATAGATGCATACGCTTACGTTCGCAGTCACGCGAGGACGCGAGGCAAATCATGAAATAGTTGATAGTGGGGGAAACGGTGTGCACACTGGCAGTGGGAGTCGTAAAGCGACAGAGGGGAAGAAGTTGATCACCTCGAATAACTTCTAAATTCCTCGAAAACGGATGCGTTTAGGAGATTTAAAGGTCAACTTTGACTTTGTAAAAGGAACCCTATGTTTGTATATGCACCAATCGATGCAGTTTTCTATTCTCTATAAAATTAACCCATGCATATCGAAAAATGTTTAGCAGATATTTTCATTGAAGTATTCAGCTAAGAAAACGTTTTCGTCGGGGTAGTATCTCGAGAGTTAGGTTCTCTTCACTCGACACGATGACGGATTCTAGCATTCTTAATTCACAATTACCAAAATTGTAAAGATGCGTGAATCAGAAATTATTCAATAAATTGTACAAGGGTACAAAGGTAACCTTTGTACAAGGTTATATTTTTTGAGATTTCAAGGTCATCGAAGTTTTTTTAAATAGAATGATATATTTTTATTATCGCTACATGATAGCAAAGGTCAAGACGATTCCAACGACCTGTAATATTATGTGCTCCACATGAACGCTGGTGTGCAACTTGTCGAAGCCATTTCGGATTTTCAGTACACCAATAACGAATATTATGTATATTCAGTTGTCCATGGCTAGAAAAAGTAGCTTTGTCAGTAAAGAGAACGTCATAAAAGAAGTGTTCATTTCTTTATTTTTGCTGCAATGTCTATGCATGTCCGAAATCTTTTGAATAAGTCGCGAAGATTGAACTTCGTAAAAATCGATTGTTGATAACTACCCCGGTGGCCGAGGGGTGGAGGTTGATGCAGTTCGGGGCAAATGGAACTCACGATGAAGCAACTAATCAACTATTTCGCGTGGCTCGGATACGCTCGGCGATTTATTTTCGTCCGGCTTGGCAGTGGCTGTCATAACGTGATTAACCACTTGCCAGTATTAATTCTTCGGGACGTTTTTGACCGATCGTGTCGACAAATGCGCCGAGTTGTAGCGATAGAACCGTTCCGCGGATACACGAAGGATAGGTTACTTTCTGGGACTGTTTTCGCGTTGTCATAGTGCGAGACAAAGTTCTCGGAAAACCCGACGAGCTTCGTGGGCGCAACAGGCTTGGTACTCGACAACGTTCGGACAAACATTATTTCGGATTGAAATCGAATTATTAAGTAATTAACAAGCTGGTTTGACACTAAACCTAGCACGGTTAAAATGACCGGCTTTCTATTTGACAATTATTGAAATTATAAAAACGTTTTCATCGGAAATTACTGAACCAACTTCTGAATTTAAGTATATATTCTAATGAAAATCGTACAAAGTTTAAATAAATTCAATCTTCTCCCTTCTATAAGACGTTCCATTTTTATATGTTTACTGCTCGGTAGGTTTAGTGTTAATGGCACAATAACGGGGACAAATGTCCAAGCTGGTATCAATTCTAAGACTAACTTGATACGGATAAAATTAAATAGCGGGCTGAGAACATTTTCTAAAATGAATAAAATGATAGAATAAAAATTGATCTCTACGTAGAACGAGATTCGTTAATTTTTGTGGAGCATTTCGCAGATTACGTCACATGGGGAATCCAAAAATTACTAATCCTAATTGTCCTCTTTCTCGAACAGTCCGGAAAGGAAAGTTTGTGTGTTCCTCGAAAGATTCTCGAGTGGAACTCGATTCGGAAACGCGTTCTCCTCGATTCCGCGAGATTTCTTCCATGACAACGCTGTCTTCCGGTTGCTTCGGCGGCCTTCTACCGAGGCTGGCCGTTTTCGCGAGGAAACGCGAGCCACCGGGAACGGTATCGGGACTGTAAGATCGGCCCGCGTGGCGAAAAATAGCGCATTTAATTATAGGTCAAACGCAAGATTCCGCGGAGCAGCTGTTTAAATAGCGATCCGCTCTCGCTCGTCCCGAAGACTATACTCTCGTCGAGCCGGTTGTAATCGCGATCGACTCGCCCGATCGAATCGAAATTTCGATTTCTCCCAACCTCAAACGAATCTGCTCGCCGACAGTGAGGTATCTTGCAAATAAGGCAGACAATTTTTATTATGCGTAAAAGTTGAAAGAAAATGGGCAAAATGCTCGACTTATCGGAGCGAATCTGTCCCGCCGACGTGGTCTCATCCACGAAATTCGGGGGCAACCATAATGTCTCCGAGTGCCCGAAGACAATGTCCTTCGGTGGTTTCTGCCTTCGGCCCTATCGACTCTTGCATCATAACTCGCCGGACAATGAAAACAATGTGCTCGGCTGAGTAATCCTCCTCCTTCGGATACTCTCGGACGGTTAATTGTGAGTAAAATGACAGAGAGGGGGAGAGAGAGAGAGAGAGAGAGAGAGAGAGAGAGAGAAACAGCAAGAAAAGGACGAGGAGAGCCGGTGACCTGGCCCGTTGTTCGATGGAGACGCTGTTAGTCATACGCATACCTGCCTACTTAGGGAATTCAAGAGCCAAGTATGGCAAGACCTTGTGTTATCCAAACCGATAATATTCCGGGTACACTGCCGCAGTGTTTTGATCGGTCCTGGCAATAATTCACGCCCCGTAACGTTACAGGTAGCCGACCCTTTCCACTGCAATTCCATTTGCCGGCCACGTTTCTTAAACTCGCGATTACGTTTCTTTGGAACAATTGCTTGTTATTCGACGATAATGCGCAACAACAGCGGCTCGTCATCGTCTATTTGGCACGGAAAGTTCACAATGACTTATCCGCTCTTCGTTTAAGTGGAAGGGATTAAAATATTCGGCAAGGATTGTTCGTATTCCGCGACCATTCGCTTGGTTTCGTGGCTTTCTTCCGGCCTCGGTGTCTCGAGGACACGTCATCGGACTCGTGACCGGCCGCTAGCGGATTTTTATGCAATCCCGACTTTCTCGAGAAAAAATGCTCGAAGGGCGATGTCATTATAGATACGAAACATACGTACATACGTAAATTGTACGTCAAGTTCTACTTAAATGTAGTAATTATTTCCGTAAAAATAAATAAGATAGATTTGAGACAAATCTCCAAACGCAAATAGTTATTGTACGGTAGCACAAATTCGATATCCAAGTGTTAGAGTCCACAAATAATCGATGAATAATTCTCACGATTTATAAATACGCAAGAAATACATTGCATAATACCATTGTCAGGCTTAAAGCGCAATCGGAGATCGATTCGAACGATCTCGCCGTTTCCAGATCTTTTCGCGGAACAATCGATCGGTTCCTCGAGTTTCGCGCAGTTGAATGATCGCGTTCCGAGTTCCCCGGGTCGCTTTCGCGGCTAATTATTTTTATCCACGCCGGCAAGTATATTAATTGAGCCACGAGAGCGACGCGTGTTTGGCCAGTACTCTTGTTTCGTCATCCTCGACTATCGTTTTAAATAAATTATTCCGTTGCGTAGGCTCGTCGCGAAAGTTTCAGGCCCCGGTTATTAGGCGTGCAAATAAGTTCGGTGCCTTTTTATTCGAGCGGCCGTAACTTTAGTCTCAATTATACGTTTTTCCCAGTGACGTTTTAAGGTGACGATTTTCAACTTTAAAAATACTATCTTACGTGCAATCGATATCTATTCGCCTTAAAAAGTTAAAGGTGAAATTAAAAACTGAACTAAACGAAGAGATTAAAAGGTGCAGAATTTATACAGCAGCGGGGTCCTATGTGACCAGGGACCAAAAATAAGTTATTCTAAAATTTTCTACAATAAAAATTATTAATAAAAAGTTGTTTCTTATTGAAATTTAAGATAATCGGCACAAAATATAAACAAAAAAAGTCGAAGAACAAAATGATTAAAAAATATTGGTTTTTATACTTTTTGGATACAAATAACAGTTATTGGTGTCCAAAAAATTGGATTCTCCTCGGTAACAGTTATCAGTGAAGAAAAACTGTTTCGATTGCTCAAAGCAGTTATCGATGAGAGAAGTTCATTTCGATCGTTCATAACAGTTATCAATGAGAGAACTTAATTTCGATCGCTCATAACAGTTATCGATGATCGAATTTCTTTTTATTTGTTCATAATAATTATCGATGAGAAAATTTCTTTCAGATTTATTTCAGTTGCTTATTTGATGACTGAGTTGTCTACTCTTTTTCGGACAGAGCAAGCCTGTGAAATTCATTGAGAAGGTTTCGTAAACGAGGCGAATCAACAGACCATAAGAACAACACAAAATCTGAAAAAAGTTATTCAAAATTTTTTCAACTGAGAAAATCAGAAATAGACTCCCGTATTTATCAAAACCAACGTGCATAATTCGCGCTGTGCCCGCAACTCAGGTTAGCGTTGAACGAACCTTCTCTGCTCTAAAATTAACGTTAGATAATTTGTGGCATAATTTGTCAGGAGAAAATTTAGAAAAACTCATATTTTTGTCGCATTAAATTTTGATTGTAGCAATTAATTTTATGAATAAAAAATTTATTGAATAATTGATTGTCTACCATTTGAAAGTTGTATTATTTAATAATAATTATTACAAATTTCCTCATCAATAACTGTTATGAGCGATCGAAATGAACTTCTCTCATTGATAATTGTTATGAGTGATCGAAATAAATTTCTCTTATCGATAACTGTTGTGCACGACCGAAATAAACTTCTCCCATCGATAACTGTAATTACCGATCGAAATGAATTTCTCTCAGTGATAACATTTACCAACGCGAGAAAAAATTTTCGGTTCCTTAGAATCCTTATTTGTAACCACTATGATTCTAGTGGTTGATATACTTGTTATTCTATGACTTTTTTTCTTTTTGGTTATAACAGTTGTGGTGTCTGTATTTGACAATCCAAAACGAAGAAATTCATGGGGTTAGCCCCGGAGAACCTTCCACACAGTGTTGCAAGATTAGGGGAAGGATCACACGAATGAAAGAGAAAAAGTTACCCTCTCTCTGCCAGTACGTTTCATTGAATCATACGTTGCGACATATACGCGACAGAGTCGAAACACGTCACGTGACCGAGCCGCGGCGGAAGCGTGAGGAATAACGCGGTAGAAGGGTAAGTTAGAGTGGGGGCACAAGTCTTGATATGGCGAGAGTGGTGTCACCAGATAAAGACTTGACTTCCGCTCTATCCTTCCCCTTCTACGACCTTATTGCCCCATTCTTCCGCGACGGCTCGGTCACGTGACGCGTTTCGACTCTGTCGCGTATATCTCGCAACGTCACGTGAATAATCCGGTACTGACAGAGAGAGGGTAACCGTACTCCCCTCGATTAGAGTCAGCTCAAGTCAATGAAGGCATATCTGTAATTTATCAATTAGATGGGAAAAAGTGCTAAAAAATGATGGCGAATTTATCGTATTTTTATTTGCAGACCTAACGACCGACTTTATTGTTCTCGCAGTCGACAATGAAACGTACGATTACACATCTCGGATCAGCGGATCTGTCTCGTTTCGGAAAGGACGGGGTCGCACGAGAGGCTGCGGGATTTTGTCATTGGGAGATGGAGAGAGGGCCTGCGAGCGCTCGACTGGTAACCAGAGTTCCGGATTATCCGTTTACACGTTTCCGCGTGTAATTAACAATTCCGTGTATCGTCGACGGACACTTGAAAATTCGTTTATCAACGTTTACATTCCGCCCGTTTCAAACGGGTTGGCGTTTGCATGTCCGAAGTGTAGAAATGTTTTCTACACCCCCCGGGACTCGCGGGACCACATATTTACGCGCGAACAATCGGAACTGCACGCAGAACCGAGCAAATTGTCCTTGGAACCGAAATACATCGTGAAAAGGACAATGCCACGGTTGGATCGTTGTCCTTCCAAGGTTCCAAGGATGACAGGCGGCTGATTGTCAACCAGGAAAATCCCTTGGAAAACTTTCCGAAGTTACCTTCCAGCAGGCAATCGTTTCCAGTGAATTCTACTACTACGAGGATAAAAATCCACACAATCTATTGATCGCAATGACGCTGTCGAACAAGCTTCGTTTGAGAAAATTTCATGTTCGTTCAATTCCAGTGTCGGAAATCAGACAATTCCATATGCAGCTACCTAATATTGTTTAACACTAAACCTACGAAGCACAAAACATATGAAAGTGAAACGTCTTACAGAAGGGAGAAGATTGATTTTACTTAGACAAACAAATAACTCTTCTCTCAATGTAACCACGAGGCGTTTGTTGACAAACACGATTGCATTAACCTCGTCTATATCTACGTATAACAAGATGCCTATCCAAAATCGCACAGACTTCAGCAATCTTTGGATATCATAGTGGTCCAAATTAAGCGATGCACAGTGGGGTATTTGGCCCGAAAAGCCGGAAAATAGTCAATTTCAAAAATTTAATGTAAACTGTAATTTTTTTATTGCTCGAAGTTGTTGAATGTGTGGAGAACATTGTACTAAATTTTTTTTATTCATTTGTAAGTTTATGAATCTTAACCTTAATCGAAAGTCAAGAGATTCTATGACTTTTATTGCCTTTCCAATCATGCTATAACATATCCTACATTTATGAGTGATTTTTACATGCTTCACAAAAGCTGTGTAATTTTTTGCATTATGGATATCCTTTAGGTAAGTATGGACTACACTTTCAGACTGTTTTCATTTTTTTATTATACTTATTTACAAAGCTATTAATATTTGTATATGATCAATAATTCATAAATAATTTTTACAATCATAAGACTTCATTAACGATTTTATTATGATTCTGAGTGAGTCCCGATGATCTTTTTGGACTCATTATATTCGATAGAGATTTGTGATTCCAAGCTAATAAAGTTTGGTTCCGGATTTGTCCGGATTGACATTTTATAGCTAATTTAGTATTAGCGTTTAGAAGTGTTTTACGTACGCCTATACACCGTAATTAATGGTAACAATTTAAAAATATTCTTAAAATGCATATCTACTTATTAAAACATTTCATGATCTACATATTTTGTATTAAAATAATAATTTACATCATTTTAACATAATTTACGTGTAAAAATACTTTTTCCAGCTTTTCGGTGCACGTACTCCACAATCGCCATGATTTTTCAAGGGTTTCCGATAATTTGAGAAAAAAGGTTTTCGAGGTTTGTACACCTCGAATAAATCGAAGGTCGAGGTTACAATGTTAGAATTACCTTTGAGGAATTCGTTTAATTCATAAATTTCCGGAACTGCTGTCCACGTTGTTGTAGCAGTAATTGTGCTCTTCGTTCTAAATTCCTTCGAACCTCTTGTAATGTGTAATTATTATGTTGCTTTAAGCGTTCAAACGCTATCACAATTTTTTGTTGTAATTGTTCGATGCTCGTTCTGTTATCACAATACACAATCAATTTCACCTGACCCCACAAATAAAAATCTAACGGTGATATATCCGGAGGTCGTGGCGGCCAAGGTATTCTACCACCGCGACCGATCCAGCACTGATAATTTTCACTTAAAAATCGTCTTACTTCGCAACTGTAGTGCGGTGGTGCTCCATCCTGTTGAAAAATTAGCGTTCTTCAAATCCCAAGAGGCACATGTAAACATATGCATGTTTTTAAACATATCTAGAAGTACGAAGGCAATTTCCGAGATATCCAGACGCGGGGCAGTGGAATCCGTTGAGCCGCAAGTAAACTGATTGTGAGTGTACGCGCACTAGACAAATTTTCGAACTCATTTTTCTCGAAAACAAAGCCTTGTATCAAAAAATTTTATTCTATATTTTCGACTCAGTTTTTCATGTAGAATCATCCCCTGCTCGGTTGTACCACCAGTTACGGGACACCTTGTATAACGGTTAAATAATTTTTTCCGGCTTTTCGGGCCAAATTAGGCTACCATCCCCTATCATTTTCAACCTATTAACATTAAACCCACTAATCACAAAACATATAAAAGTGAAAAGTCTTATAGAAGGGAGAAGATTGATTTTACTTACACTTTGTACGATTTTCACTATAAAGAAGTCAGTTTAGTAATTTCCTATGAAAATGTTTTTATAATTCCAATAATTGTGAAGTGGAATACCGGTCATTTTGATCGTGGTAGGTTTAGTGTGAAACGAAAAACCGGCGGAGCGACGATACAGTGTGCGCAAGTGTAAAGTCTTTTCGGCAAACGATCGAGAGAATTTTGCGAACGATCGGCGGATGGTAGGGACGCGTTAAAAACAACGTTTTCGCGAAGTCCGGCACCGAGTGTCGAAAAATGAAAAAAAAAAAAAGAACGGCGAGCGCGGCCACGAGACACAGCGGAGCGGAAAACAGGATCCAGATATGAGCGGAGGGTTAGGAGCATTGTCCACCTGTCCACCTTCGTTCCCCCAGCCGGCCGCGAGGCACCTGCGTGACGTCACACGAGGAAACAGCTGGTCGCTCCTTTCTTACCTGCGAGTCTCGGTGTCCGCTGCACTGCAACCTTTCCCCGTCTACCTTTCTCGTTCGCCTGCCCCCCCCCCCCCCCCCCCACTCTTCCTTCATCACCGCCAAGAGCTCGATCCTCGTTCCTTTTAATCGCTTCTCGCTCGCGCCTTGTTTACTTTTCCCCCCACCCCCCTCTCTCTCTCGCAAATACCGCCGAGAATCGTTTCTGCTCTGTTCTTTACCCGATCGCGCGCGAGTCGCATCTCGTTTCCATTCGTTGGCCAACTTTGTCTCTCTCTCTCTCTCTCTCTCTCTCTCTCCTCTTCTTCGGCTTTCTACTAGCTGCGTCTTTGTCCCCATACTTGTTTTCTTTTTATCAAGCATCTGGAACCTCCGACGAGGTTCATTTTAGCTATACCGTACAGTTAGAGCGAGACACATATTTTTCAAGATTCGAGCGAAAACGATCCCCGGCCGACTAACGAATACGAATATCCTGTTCTTGAAACCTTTTGGTGGCCGATCAATCGAAAATACGTACACTAGAAAGAGTATCGACTTTTTTTTATACCTTTCGCATCGCTCGATTTTATCATTCGTATTGTACTGGTGTTATGAGGTGTTTAGAAAATTTGTGTAATACGAAATATGAGGAAAAATATAAGAGAAATATGAGGGAAAATACGGGATATGTATTGTGCGTTTATGAATACTTGACGGTTGTGCGTCGAGGGCTGCAATTTGTGGCAGCCATCCCGTTCAGGGTCAGATAATTTGTTGCAGCTTTCGGTCGAGCATTCTTCGTCGAAAACTTATTAGACACCCTCGGCTTCGAAGGCTTCCACGAGACCCTTTAAAACCCCGTATCTCCTGGCTGGCCTTGGGACCACCGAAAAACCAATCGATAGACTCGACAGAAGGAACTCGTAAATCCGCGTCGTCGTTCGGCTCGGCTCGAAAGGTAGAAATTTTCGGCCCATCAGGAATCTCGTGGCGCGACGCGACCAAAAGAAAAGGAAAGAACTTCTCCAGAACCGCTTATTCAAAATTCTTCTTCCCCCTCCTCCCCCTCTCCCTGCTTCGAGACTGGACGTTCCGGCGCGTTCCCTTTTCATTCCATAGCAAAATACGAGTCTCGGCGTTACAAGTTATCCGCAACGTTCTCGGAACTTTATGAGCCTACGGCTCATAGAGCCTACGGAACTTTATGATCTACGTCATTAGTAGACTGCGGATTTTATGCATTTATGACAAAAATGGGTAAGCACAATTTAAAGTAGTGGACATATTAAGAAGATTGAAAGACATCAGCGTGTTGGTTTCAGCTTAATAAACTAATGAAAAGAGGAAAAAAGATTTTGTTTCGTTTTTGTGTGTTGCAATCAATGCAAACATTGTTTATTTTGCATAAATATCCGCAGTCTAGTCATTAGTATTGGGAATTATTAGGTCATGGTGAAATAATTTCTTCTTATACACAGATTTAAGTCTATGATACTTTATTTAAGAGGAAGGTATATCCTTTCTCTAACTGACTCTCATAAGCGACTGACTTTATTCTCGCTGCAGTCACAGGGTCTAATTCGCTGGGCCACGGACCCTTATCTCTGTTTATATAAACAAAGAACTCCCCATCAAGGAACCAACGTTCCAAGAATCGATTCTCCCAAACAGAGATTACTTTTTTGAATGTTAAACTCCTTGCTAGAAGGATGATATTTCAACAATTAGTATTCCCTAGAATCTTCAAACGATACTTTGAATTTTTTCTTTGTAACGGATAATCAGAAAAAGAGTTCCCATCGGAACCCCGACCAGAGGCGACCCGACCCGAAGCTCAGGACCCGTATGTTCGGGTACCTGCATATCCCTAATTTTCACGCATTATCATTTGCTTTCTGGAAACCGAAGACAGCCAGGGTAGGTATCAAGAAGTCTAAATCATCATGACCTTATCATAACATCATACAACGTCGATCATACAGGCGCAAACCGGGAATCGATCGTTCGAGGGGTAAATCATGCCTAGATTGCGGCTTTCATGCATTCGCGACAGAAACAGGTGCCATTTAAAACAGTAGAAATATTACACTAGTAGTATTCATTTATTGTTCCCCTCAGGGTTACAATTCCAATTACATCTCCTTCCTTTCCCCGCTTCTATCCTAACCTTAACCTAACTTAGTAGAGATATTACAAGAATTTACTAAAATCAATATACTTTCAACTTATTATTTCGCATAAAAATCTGCAGTCTAATCATCATCGATACCAATAAAGAATTTGATCTGCGGAAACGCGAAACTCTTGGAAGTAGCCTGCGAAGCTAACGCTGCTAATTCCGAAATGAATGACTCCGGGATTAGGCTGGCGAGGAGGACGTGCTTACGAGTACACCTTGTTACTAGAGTTCCGCTCGGTTATAGAACTGCATTTCGGAGGAAAGAGGTGGGTGTTGCAGCAGGAAGAAGTA
This sequence comes from Halictus ligatus, assembly GCA_028454255.1. NCBI lineage: Eukaryota > Metazoa > Arthropoda > Insecta > Hymenoptera > Halictidae > Halictus > Halictus ligatus. The sequence continues at coordinate 3,140,791 of CM052134.1, forward strand.
GATTCACAGGAGACTAAAAACCGCGCGCGGGGCAGCAGTGCTTATCTCGAAAATGTGGCACACGTTATTCGCTCGGCGTCGTCCGTCTTTGTCCGACGGTCGTGTCACCGTGGCTGGTCGATGTTCCCCTCTCGTTCCACGGAGTTCTCTCCGCTGGATGAAGCGAAACAGAGGAACAAGGGCCGAGAGTTGGCAGCAGGGGGGGGGGGAGGAGAGGGAGACGGTTCGTATATCTTCGTTCCGCTCGTGCGGAACTCGTTCCTCCTTCCCGTACCTTTCGACCCGCAACACCTCCTTTTCCATTCGCTCGGATCTGTCTCCGTTGCTCGGCCCGAGCCCGAGCCCGAGCCCGAGCCCAAGCCCGAGGTTTCTCCCCTCGATGGAATAGTGCGACTGCATACATATACACGCGGCTCGCACACACACGTCCACCCAAACACAAGCACACACATCATACACACACACACAGGGTGTCCCGAAAATTGCTGCCGACTGTCGGACGCTTCTAGCAGTGATCCCGTACTACCATGTATTCCCCGGTTTATGATGGAAAAGATTTCAGCATCTAGGTTGCATGCGACTCGGGGAGAGCTAATCGATCGGCGTTGACGTAAGTGTACGGATGCTTTCTGGATGATATGGTCGCGGGAACACCCTTTGCTAGCCTATACAGAATTCTCTCCGTAACTGTGAACAGGATCTCTACCGTAACTGTTAAAATGTTATCTCTGCCATTGGGGGGGGATTGGGTCCAGTGACCGAGCCAGCAAGGTGTCTCAAATGTCGGCGAGATTCACATAAGCAAGCAAAGGAAGCAAAAGCCTGTTCGATTTTTTTTTCATGAAACTTTTATCATCTTATTCGTTTCGTTTTCTGATTAAAACGACATCCAACACGATACAATTACGATTGTAATTACTCGTGTACCGAGCGATTCAAATTTCAGCAGTGAAAGAGAACGGAAAATGGAAAAGAAAGCGAGGCAGCTGTCAGGCCTTCACAGCAAAAACAAAACTTTCTTATTTTTGGTTTCTCGTGAATCAAACTTTTACTGTCTTCTTGGTCTCGTTTTTCTGATTAAAACGACACCAAACACAATACACTACCGCCGTTCATTGCTTTCACGAAATAAGTTGCACGCGCTTCTCAGTTTATGATTTTCACGAGGGAAGGTTAGGAGCAGACTAAGGAGCGAAAGGAGCATTTTGGTCGATGCGAGAAGAGCGACGATACGGAGGACGAGCAGCGGTGGGTTAACCTAATTCCGAAGGCATCGAGGAAGGAACGAATTGCTGCGGACAGAAATAAACGTGGAAAGGGCGGGTTCGGAAAGGGTTCGAGAGCAATTGCCGTCGTCGGTGGGCTCCCTACTTTTCGGACGCCTGTTGTGCATCCGAGTAGAAGGTTATACGGAGTGCGGCCACGTTTACACGTATACACGGGTATCGTTGTATGTATAGCATAGCAGTCGCTCGAGCCACCTTCAAACTACAGTTAATTCCCCGATGGTCGCGTGGCGCTGCTGAACCGTGTGCACGGATAAACGCGACGATGACGATTCTTCTTCGATAACAGCGTCGTTTTCTAAGTGATTTTCAATGCACGGCCGACGCAGCGACTCTCAAACGACTCTCTCTGCCGATATCACTGGCAGCGAATCAGACCGCGCATGACAGTCGCCTGAGAATCGCGCGATTCCTCGAGACTCCTATATCGCACCGTTGTTATCTTTCAGCGTCGATGATCGCTATGCGACTCGAAAGTTTGTGCGTTCGCAGTCTTTACGACTCGGCGGTCTTACACAGCTTCTTGCAAGCGGACATAAACAATTTCGTATCGAACACAATATATTATTAGGTCAGTGTTTCCTACGTCCTGCACCTACTACGAACAATTTTTCTTCTTGCGTAATTTACTGTATTTTTCTCAGAAACATTGCAGAACGTTACCGAATAAAACGAGCAACAGCGACATAACGAAAATTAATTCCCTAATTGGCCAATTATGTATTTTTTATTGTATTTACGTCGAAAGAATTCACATATCAATCATTTAGAAATAACGCAATCATTGGTTGGACACGATTCGATCGGTTTATGTCGTACTCTCCTTTTAAGACATCAAAGTGACCTTGCGTTCTTCCTCAAGGTCGATGCATCTTTTTCAATAGCAGACTTAAGATACGGTGTGATTCATTGCAACGTTTTTTATACACTTGATTAGCAACGAGACAGATCTTGTTGACCAATTCTATACGCTCCAGCGATAGTGAACAGGAAAATGCGCATGTAAGTAAGCTAATGATGCAAGTCGGTTAAGTATATCTCGGACAGCGTTTTGCCGGCGCGTTCGTTTTCAGAAACATATCCAGATTGACTGTCGATGATTTTTCCCATGGGCCCTGGTGTCGTGTTCGGGTTAGGGGTAGTCCAGTGGTGTCGTCGTTGTCCAAAGAAGCCTAATTCTCGGTCCCTGGCCTCTTGTGGAAATAAATTCATCAGAGCAAGCAAACACGGTAGCGATTCTACGTCTTTCGATTTCGGAATTCGGTGCACGGGGGATCGAACGACCAAGCTGCTGAATATTAGCTACAACTTTTTAAGGCGAAGAGATATCGATTGCAGGTAATTAATAAAGGCCGGATATCGGCACTTTAAAACGCCACCAAGTGCGGGAAGAAAGCATAATTCGGACTGATGTTACGACCGATTGAATGGAAAAGCATCGGACTTATTCGCGCACCTAATACATACGACGGTGTACGTAACAATTTTTGTTGTCTGGAGCCCGCGAGCCCGATGAATCGATAAAAGCGACGGCGAGCGAGCGCCGCGCGGCGCGTATTACCGGCCGATAAACGTAATTGAAATTGAAAGGCGGATGGATATTTGTTTGTCGAGAGTTGGGCCCGGTCGGTGATTCGAAATGGCTGCGTACAAAGCCCCCCGGGGCCGGCCCCCCTTTTTGATCTTACGCAGTCGAGGCACAAAGACTACGACCCCTTTTCAACCCGGGGAGAGGACCGGGATATTTCTCTCTCTTGACGGGGTGTGCCCCGATCTGAATGCGTCGGCCATAATAGAAGGGTGCAGAATTACTTAGGCTCGATAATGCTTCTTTTTTTCTCTTTCTTCGCTCTCTTCGCAGCGTGGACCATCCGATCGATATTGTTTTATTTCGCCAGACCTCTTTCTTTTCTTTCCACACGGTGTCCCCTCTGCGTGCTCTCGATCATCTTCCGAAACTGTTCGAGACGCAACATTGTCTTCTTGTCGTCATCTTTAATATTTTACCTTCGCCGGTAGCCTGTTGCTTTAACAGCTATGCTGTGCTGTAAAATTATTTATTCGCGATTACCCTCATGATCGTTGAAAGACTAATCCAGGATAGTAAAATCTCGATTAAAATGAATGCATAGAATCGTTTAATTATTTAACAATTTTTTCAATAGGCTATCGGTAGATAAAGTATTAGCACTTCTAAGAATTATTTGCATAGATTTGTACTTTTTGTCTGATTGAGTGTAGCATGATTGTCGATGTTTGTCGATGCAAAATTGTACTATTGGTTAACAACTTCGACGGCACGTTTCGAAACAAATTCCACAGGCCATTAGACACACACTGTAGCGAAGACGCTCTCTATATCATTTATCTCGGTGATTCTTTATCTCTCTCTCTCTCTCTCTCTCTCTCTCTCTCTCTCTCTCTCTCCCCCTCCCTCTCCCTCTCTCTCTACTCTCTCTCTCTCTCTTGCGCTCTCTCTCTCTCTCTCTCTCTCTCTCTCTCTCTCTGTTTATCTTTCACTCTCTCACTTGCTCTTTGGAGTCGGGGAAACGGGTTCGACCCCTCGATTACGAAGATTATTCCGTTGCTAGTAAATTGCTTATATAATCAGAGAGTTTCGTAATATGCTCTCCGAAGGTCGATACCGAGAGCTCAAATAGTAGCAATAATGTATTCGACGGTGGCCCTTTGATAGTAATGATACACGAGATCTTTGTGCGAGCGGAAATTTCAACAGATTCATTTAGCCCGACTGTGCTCCATACTCGATATCGATTGTTTCACCGAACTCGGGCAAAATAAATATACAGAAGGTGATATTCCACCACGAACAGGAAAAACTGCAAATGGAATCGGTCGATTGTTTAAAAATCAAAATAGATTAAGCGGACTAATTGTAAACGGCGCGAAATGATGTTAGACGTATGGTAAACGCATGCAAATGAAAATTAACATTCGAAACCGTCCTTACGCGTACGTGATTAGTGCTGATAATATAATAGAATGAACGCTGGGAAAAAGTTTCTTTTACCACGAGCGGATATCACGGAATGTCTTTTACTTGGTCATTTACAATTCCGATTGAATTTTGTGTGATGCACGAAGCTGCCCGAGCAAGTCTTCCGGCGTGATTTACAAGGGCAGCAGTTGCACATTCTTAACAATTTTATTGCTCGGCTTTCTGGGGCATGGCAAACCGTTACACGTTCGTTCTTGCAATTTCTTGATGCCTACTGCGATTTTACCATTTAACTCTCGAGATCACGCACTGTCTTTAAAGGCTGTTTCGTTCGCCGTTCGTTCGCGGGATTCTTTAACTCGGGAATAGTTGCATAAAAGATCCTAGAATGATATCTCATTTATTTCTAATTTTTACTTTAAATTAGCAAACTCTGAGACAGATCGATTGTTTCACAGTACATGAAAAACGTAAATCGGTGAATTTTCACACTGTAAATTAATATCGAAAATTTCATATCATTTATATCAGTTTTATATCACTTTATCTCCTCCTCTGGCAAAGATTTTGGTTTCTCGGAAACTGTAGAATGTTTAACTCCCGACGGCGCACAGTGATCGAAAATGACAATTTACGCGGACAAAATGATTTCAACATTATTTTAACACTTAAAGCCCTAGTAAAATAGCTTATTGGATTCGTCTTGACGTCAGCTACAACAATATATAAATATATAAAAAAACAAATATACATATAATATAAAAAAAATATATAAAAAACACATAGTTGCAATTAAAAAGTTAAAGTAACTATAATTTTTTATTAAGAAAAAAATGTTTTCTAATTATTTTCTCCGGGAGTTTATAGAAAAGACTGAGTATCAATTAACTTTTGTTCCAAACATTTTTTGATTGTAGGTGAAATTAATTATAAAGATTGCAATTTCGAATATTTCTTAAACCAAAATCATTTTAGGTAATGCTCTAATTTATAATAACTTAACAGTATAAATTTGAACAACTTATATATTAATAAATAATTGTTTAATCTCAAATGTAATAATTTTAAATAATACAATAATGAAATATTACTAAATAATAACTGAATATGAATAAATAATTGAGAATTGAAAGTCCTACGTTTACAGCTGCAAGTCGCGGCAGATAAATTTTCACTTAATCATACTTATAATGCTTACTGAATAGGGTACTGTAAAAATTTTAATATACCTACTCATACCACAAAGAAGTTATAACATTTTTATCATGAGCCTACATAAGAAATAGGATCTACTATCATTACCTAACAGTGTAAATGTCAAATATGAAATTGGAAATTCCGAATTTTTAAAAAATAACAGATAGATACCTGTATTATAAGAATCCATACTAAATTTCAACAGATAGAATTCACTAAGTAACAAATATCGTATCTGAACTTGAGACAAAATCTGAAATGAATTTGAAATGTTTACAAAATAAGCGATACTCAAAGCCTTCCAATCCCTTATGTAGAACGTATAAGCTTGTCAAGGACATAAATTCGAAGTACTTCGTGAACCGAAAATTTTCAAATTAATTCGACCTATGTTGAGGAAATAGATCGTTGAGCATCGGGGCCAGGGTCGATTTCGACCCAAAACATTAAAATGTCCCACATCTCTCAAACTGACGGATTTTCGGTATACATAGGTTAATAACTTTTTACATGGAATGACGTGCTCGTTTTATTTTGTTGGGATATGGGGTTTATTATAATAAACACACTGTTGATTTTTAATAAGAAAACTAATTTATTCAAAGAGACTCGGAAGGATTCTTTTAACTCTTGATACCTCGATAATCTGGATGAGGCAACGGAAAACCGTTGCTTAGGTCTTAAACCAGAAACAAAAGAAAAGGCCTGGGCCTGAAATGTGTTTATGACACCCCCTCCGACCCCAGAGACCCATTGCTAAGAATAATAATCAGGCTTCGCGTTCCTGGCACTCTAAAGTGTTTCTCAACACTGAGATTATTTTTGCTTATATATACAATTAGATATGAAAAATCTAACATATTTAAATAAGAAGTAAAGTTGGCCTTCATATATCCTCTACTACTCCACCAGCAAAAATATTATTCGACAACAAATTATGTCCCCCCTCGATACCATTCAACTTTTGTTTCAAACATTTTTCTGTATCATAAATAATTCCAGATATATTGGAGGGGATCGTTGTGAATGGGATACCCTGTATACATGTAAGAGTCCACTGATCGAGGGTCAATTTCGGTCTGTACGCGTGAAATTTTTCCCGTGCGAGGATCGAGCGATGTTTTCACCCTGTAAAATCGAAAAATGGTGGGAAAAAATTATTCTACGTTGCCATATCGAAGTCCACTAGAAACTCGCCAAGTCTGGAAAAGATCGTTCCGTTCGGGCAACTGAAGTTCCCTCGTTAGACAGACCAGATAGCAGAGTATCGAAGAGATTGCGATTGCGGGCCGGACTTAAAATGGAATTCGTCCGAATACAGATGCAAATCTATGGTCTCGGCGAACCGCTTCGCCGAGAGAACAATAATTCCGTCGCGTCGCTCTGCTACGAGAGGTACGTATGTATATATGTAGTACTACGTGCCGCTTATCGCGATCGGCCCGTGTGTTGCAATGTAAACTCGCCACTTAAACCGTATTGTTTAACTATTCCGCGACGATTGTTTAGCAAACGTTGCTCGCCACGCGATCGCGCCGACAATTATACGGATTCGAGGCGACGTCCGACCGCATGTGTGCGCGTACACGTGAGCCACGGTAATCGTTCACTTTTCAAATTTATTTATCTCGAGCCGCTGTTTATGTTCGCTCGAAAACACTCCTTATCGGGCCCCGATAACTCGGAACGCGGACGTTCGCGCCAATTTACGGTCTCGAACGCTAATTTATGAACAAGAACATTCTCCATTATTCGATCAACTGCTTAGTTCCATCTCGTGTGATTCCCTAAATGTTTCATTTTGCTGGTCGTGCTAGACCGTGTATCGCCGTGCGAAATAAAAATACAAGTACAGTGTTTACCGTATACACAGTCGCCGCGGAAAGTATGTGGACACCTTTTCAAGCGGAATAACTTTTTAAAAATTGGTCCAAATGACTTGAATCTTTTTTAGATGTTAGACCAACTAGTTTGCTAGAGAATGACTAAACAATTATTTTTTCTTAGATTGCAATTGGTTGGAATTTTTTATCTGTGCCAACTTTTTTATGTGTGCCTATAACGATAATTTAAAAAATGCATTTGTCGAAATTGGTCATCGTTGCAACGAGCTACAAACGTTTCAAGATGAGAGTTTAAGGATGAAAGTCGCAGATTTTCCACCCTATAAGGGAATTTCGTCCTTATGTGATGATCTTGAAACGTTTGTAGCTCATTGCAACATTGACCGATTTTTATGAAACTGCCAGTATGCATATAAGTTATCGAAATCTACAAAACGCATTTTTTAAATGATCAAAAACATAATTTTTTAATTTATTTATCATTCCAACCAATTGCAATCTAAAAAAAAACAATTGTTTAGCCATTCTCTGGCAAACTAGTCGGTCTAACACCTAAAAAAGATTCAAGTCATTTCGACCAATTTTAAAAAAGTTATTCGGCGACTGTATGTCTCAAATACCTAGCCGATAAAAGTCCCAGAACTAACCCCACTGCCGCGGGGTATGCCCTGCGAGGGCGTTTTCTACGTTCGGTGTGGCTCAAAGAATAGCATTTCCTGTCCGATATATGTCCCTGACTAGGCTTTGAGTGCCCTAGTCGGCAGCCTCAAAACCCGCAAAATAAAAGTAATTTATTTAACGAAATAAAAATGGGAAAGTTAAGATGTGTAATACTAGAGTACTATTCCAAACTCCCATTTTGTTAATCCTAATCACTAGACTATGGATATTTATGCGAAATAAAAACTTTCTGCACCGATTGTGGGAAGCACAGAGATAGAAATATATTCCCACGAAATGTGCTGGCTTTTGTCACAAATGTCTAGCAATAATATTGGAAAGGTTCCCCTCGTTGACGGAGCCCCGATCCTTCCAACAACAACTATCCCAACCCATATAGTCTCCTTTATAGTGTTCCAGTTCCTCGGATTATCATGAAAGAGGAAAGAAGCGGCCGAAGGGCCAGGAAAATGCCCGAGGGAGCCGTGCGACCCACTTGTTCCCGTTGATAGACAATGAGACTCGGGTCCCGATGCCGACTGGCTCTCTCCGAAAGGTTAACCGGTAATTAAAACTCGATTACCGTCGCCGCGTTTCCGCGGGATATCGAACAGGAGCCGTTCCTGGTATTCGGACGGCTCGCCGATAAGTTTTTGGCCGGTGCATTGACCTCGCCAATGGCCTGTCGTTTGCTAAAAAACTCTTTATCGGCCGCGTTACGTAACGACACGGCCAGTTTCCCGCGAAAGCTATGCCGAGGCTCCTCGATTAAACCAACAGAACCCGTTTCCACGATCTACACGATCGTTCGGGGGACGTCGATCGTTCATCCTTATTACACGCTTGTCGTTAAAAGCGACAAGTACGATGTTTCTGTTCTGGGAGCGTTCCGGATTGCCCGCAGGGGCACGGCATGAATCTTTCGATTTGGCCGACAGAGTAGAAAATTGCCTAGCTTGGGTTTTCTATGTATACCGAGCCAGGTAGGCGTTGCTTTGTGGCCCTCGATTTCAACAGAGCCAGAGTGGGCGTGGTCTAGTTGCTCCCGGAGTAAAGAAATTGTTTGAAAATCCGTAGCCGAGAGCGAACTAGTTGCTTCTTCATAATTTTACGATGGAAACTAAGAAGAGACTTCCTCGTTAACGGCGGACAGAGTAAGGAATGAACTTTTCGACGGAAGTCATGCCATTCCGTGAAAATGCTGGGAATGTGAAAGTCCGAGCGCGCTGGGAGGCTTCGTTTTCTACAGAAACGATTATCACCGTCGCCGACGCCGACGCCGACGCCGACGCCGACACCACGACGAGAGTCTCCCGGTGACCTAGAAGTTCTCGGTAATCGCGGATCACAATAGTGTCACCACAGGATTATCCTGCAGTTGACAAACTGCCTGACGGCTACCTGGCGGCTACCTGGACGATTTACAAGCGTCTCGTACCCTCGGGACTCACGTTCGACTTCTTCGTCCGAGGGGCGCGATTAAAAGCGACATTGAGTCTACCCTCGGTTAAATAGTCCTAGTCCAGTTCGTAAATCACTCGTAGGAAATTTTCGTCCGACCGGGAAGCCTCGCCGCCCCTTGTTTCGACGCCCCTGGCTCGTTTCAATTCCCTTAGACGAGCGTGCTGCTGCGAACGAGAAAATCACTGCACCCTTTAACCCTTCTGAGGGCAACCGAAACTGGTGGTCGAGGCTCGGGCATCGATACTTGAAAGCTTTCAGCATTCATTTCTATCCTAGGAGTCTAGGAAATATAGGACATACTACACGAAACGGTACAGCCACTGAACGAAGTTATATAATTACTATACTACACTATACGGAACTATACAACTACTCTACTATACTATACGAATACTATACAACTACTATACTGTACTTCCTATACGAGATTATACAAGAGAAATTGAATTGGAGAAAGTGAAGATTCCATGATATCTTAAACAATGTATTTTCGACCCCCTCGATTCTGAGGGTTGTTTTCTCTCCTTCAACGCTTTTCGAGTGCCACGTCCACCAAACATGGGAGACGGAATTATTTGTCCATATATGCACACGAATGTTCACATTAATGTTTCGAGTGTAGCAAATTCAATTCCGGTCTGCAAACTTCTAGAACGGTGACAGAGTATTGTCAGAGTGATACCTCAACTTTTCGATGTTTATTCCATGCAATAAATTCTTTTGATTGAACAGAATATTTTGGACTGCTGGATAGGCAATGCTAATGGGTACGAGCAAGGCCGATTTTGAAATTTCATCGAAAACCCAAGATACATACATCGTTTCCACGCACAAGGACATATGGCGATTCGTAGAGAGAAACGAACGACAAAGAGGCCCCGTTTTTTGAATCGGTATCGATAAAACAAGAGGATCGCACGTTGGCAAACGCAGGCGATTCGACAAAGTTCTTTCAGTTTTCAGAGCGTGTTTTCGCCGGAAAAGCAATTTTCAAGGTGGCGTTCTCGCTGCTCGGATACGAACGACGAACGACGATCGACAAAGAGGAGTTCGCCGCGAGATACGTTCGCGAGAGTACTACTTTCTATCACCGGTTGCAGAAAAATCGACGACGAACGCAGTCAGAAAACACCGGCGCGTAGAACCGAGATCTAACTGTACCCGGTCGCGAACGCTCCGAACGGGGATAGACTAGTAGGATAAGAATGTCGGGCAGCACACCGGTTGGGAAATGAATTGTGACGTGGTCTGGCATTGAGGGAAAGAGAGAGAGAGAGAGAGAGAGAGAGAGAGAGAGAGAGAGAGAAAGAGAGAGACCAGGAGAGTCACGCGCGTGCACGGACACGATGAAACGAGCGCATCCACGACCACGAGCACGGTAAAACGGAGAAACGAGCCTAACCAGCGTCGTCTAATTCGTCGCATGATCTAATTTCACGGGACGCCTCAGAAAATCAAAAATCGCGATCGATCATCTTCCTTTCGGTATTAAACGAAATAGATTTTCTGACCCAGTGTGGAAAGATCAGTCCAATGAGATTTTGGTTTGATTAATGAAATTCTCTATTGATTTCGTGGAAGATTTCTAGGATTACGATCCCACAGAGAGCGGAACGAATTCGTGTCTAGCGTGGGTTTGCGGGATCGATGAGAATGTAATTTTTGCGACGCATAAAGATCCGCGTGGTCCGGTGATATAAACGCGGCCAGGAATTTACGTAAGGCTAAACGCGTGACGCTGGTCCCCTACTTCGATCGAGCCGAGCATTCCATGCCGGAAGAACGTAAAAGTTCCCGTTGCCCCGTCGAAACCCACCACTTTCACTCTCGGCAAAAATGTCCCCGGCGAGAGAACACGGGCCACCGAGTCCATCCTACGAATTTCCTCCGTTGCGTCGCGCGTCGCGACTATCTCCCGCCCCCCCCCCCTCTTCCTCCCGTGGAAAAACGCGGTCGCACGCGTCCGTATGTGGGTCACCTACCCGTGCCACTGATAAACCGATTATCCTTACTATTATTTCACTCTATCGGCCGCCGGTATCTTTCGCATTTTATTCCGGCTGTTTGATCTTCGTTCTATATGGATGTACATCCGAATAGATTACCGTCTGACGCGTTGCTCAGACTACACGTTCACAGTCGAAAATGAGTCCAGACAGGAGACAGTTTGGATCCTATTCACTTGTGTAATTTCAAACAATAAAAAGATTACAAGAATTTAAGAGTACAGTGATTCCTCTATATATGTCGCCAAGGCCTCGATGGTAAACATCGCGGAATTAATTATCACCGAGGGGCCGAGGAGCTCGAGAGGCCTCGGACACCGAGGAGTGTAAACGTAACACGGCTCAGATATGGCTCCTGGACGATACACGACGTTGGCAAGACCGGTGTTGTTGACATATATCGAAAATTCACTGTATCAATGTTTGGGGTTGTTCGGTGGACGTTGCCTCTAGGGTCTTGTGATTTTGGGGTCGCTCGGGCGTCCGATGGGCGTTAGCGCGAGATAACTGAAATTTTACTGCTCCCCGAATAATAGCGATCGAAAAACGGCGTCGTCAACATGTCTGCTCGTCTATGATACACGTATGTGTGCTGGCTAAGAGATACAGCACTGCTCCGAAGAAAGTCGTTTCCTCGAGAGTCGCGTGAAGCCGTTCTCGCCTGTGTGTTGCGCGTATCGCCGCGCGCTCTGACCCAGAAACCCACTTTCTTACCGAATTAAAAGCGACATCGCCGAGCGCACCATGGCTCACGGATAGATATACTCCCGGCCAAATAGATCGCCGTGATCTCCGATCGCTCCCTCGATCCCGGCTAGAAAATCGAGCTCCCTATCGACGAGCGAGTCCACCGCTCGAACCGAAAACGCGACGTGATCGTTCAAAATAAAGTGATCGTCTCGATACACTAGCTCGAGCGTAGAAACGCGGTGGAACAATATTAATGCAATGGCAAAAATTTTTTTTTGTTTTTCATCGTTCCTTTACGAAACTCTTGACAACATATTTGCGATATTTTAGTTTAATTTACATTAGAGCCCCCGTTACTGGTCTGAGTATTACTCGTTCCATTATAAAAAAATTTACCTGATGCACCCTGTATATTGAAATAATTGAGTAGGTATACATAGGACAAATAATTGTAATATTGAAAACTAATTAAAATTGTATTATACATAATATACGAACGCATGATGCGTGGTATCGGAAAATACCAAAATGGATCGAGCAAAAGCTGCGCACACGTTCGGACACAGACCTCATTTCTCTGAACAATTCAATTATTCGAAGCATATTTCGACGAGAAGCCTTACAGAGCGATGATTTTCGAGTGGAAAAAATTACGCGACCGGTCGTGCTCGCGTGAAAAGCACGACTCGCACCTGTTCCACGGCAACGTAAATGTTTGCGGGTACAATATCGTGTTTGGCGATGGCTGGGCTCTCTCACCTGGCCGCAGGGGCGTGTTTCTTTTTTTCTTTCAGCTTTTTTTTCTCGAACCCTCTCGATACCGTGCTCGCCAGTCGCAAGGCGACCTCTGTGCACTGGGACAGAGTCACCTGTGGTCGTTCGTCGTCGATCTCGAGATAACAATCACGCGATGCTGCGCGATAATCCGACGTTTTACCCGGATCGTAGAATTCAAGCAAACCCCCCCGCCGCGCTTTATAAACTCTCTGGCGTCGATCGTTCAGCGGGATTACAAGCCGCAGGGTAATTAACATATTATCCACCGGCAATTATTCCATAATTTTTAGAAATTCATCGCCCCTGGCAGATTAACAAAAACTTTAATCATAAACCAATAATTCACCGTCTACAATTTAATCATTTCCTTTGGGATTACAGTGTTTACTCGATACATGTCCAAAGCACGGGTCCAGCCACGGACATGTATCGGTCAGGAGATACTATTCTTTGAGCCTCGCGACCTTACACTCGACAGTCGGGAAAAGTCTGGGACTTTTATCGGCCAGGCATTCGGAACATATAGAGGGTGTTGGCGATAATTTGTGCCAGCGTCTTTTTCGTAAAAGGTAAACATTAGAAGAAAAAAAAACGGAATAGAAGGTAGTTATAGTATCTCAATTTTTTTGTATTTTTAATATTTTTGTAGAAACAAAGATGAACTTCACATTTTTAAATGGAATGCTGCATATTTGTTCATGTCATATAAAAACGGACATTGAGACGAGTTCAACCATGTAGTATACTATGGTCTTCAGGGTCATACAAGAGAATCTGAAATAGAGAAAACAGACAAATTTCCAAGTACAATTCAGAACAAATGCTTGGTGTGGAATTATTGATAACATTTCACTAGGTCCACAGTTTTACACTGGAATTCTATACACTTTCTAAGTTGTGAATTTCAGAATTACTGGTTATCACTGCCATCGTTTCTTGTACGAGACATGTACTTCCAACAAGGCAGGGCTTCTCCTAATAACTGTAGATCGGTAAATCATTTTTTACATAATATATTTAAGGATAAATGGATCGGAACATACGACCTATAAATTGGCCTGCAAGATCTCCCGATTTTTCATCACTAAATATTTTTTGTGGGGACATATTAAAGATATTGTTTACACTACACCACGGAGAAATTTGGACCACTTGCGATATAAGATAAAAAAAGCCTGTGCATCTATATCTAGTGTAATTAAAGGAGTGTTAATGGCAGTAATTACCAGGAATGCAGTCAGCAGAACTCAGAAATGCATTCTTGTTAATGTAAGTCACATTGAACACGAGACGTAGTCTTATCACTACAACATACTATTAAATTTAATGCTGCAATATGTTAAATCTATTTCTTTTACTTCTGCCCTTGTATGACCCTGAAGACCATAATATACTGCATGGTTGAACCCGTCTTTATGTCCGTTTTCATTCGACGTAAACAAATATGTAAAAAAATTCCATTTAAAAAAATGAAGGTCGAAATATACTACAACTACCTCCACTTCGGTTTTTTCTAATGTTTACCTTTCACGAAAAAACGTTGGTACAAATTATCGCGAACACACTGTATAGAGTAAACTCTGCATTGCGCAAAAGAAGATTTCTATACTTCCATTTGTTGCAGCACAATTATCGAAGAGCCTATTGACACTTTACTTACCGGAAGCCTCTTAATAGGATTTTCAATCACTGTATTTTATCGAAAAGATTAAAGAATAATCCCCGAGGGAATTGGTAGACTGTTACTGAGAGTGCTTTTTTGGCTCACGACTGGAATAGTTATTGCTATAGGAAATAATATAGTTTCATAATAATCGCCGGAAGGTAACGTTGTTAATAGGTTTCCGGTCGACGTTTCACTGTATGGCGACAATACAAATATGCAGTTCGCTTCTTAAATTCAGCTGGAAGCGCATCTCAAGGCAACGCAGGACGCTGTTACGTTCTACGTCCGACAAGTAGACTCCTGTGAATCGTATCTGGGTAAACATGGCGACGAAAATGGCGGACGAGCAAGTGAACGCGATGCTTCCGCGAGAATATGGGTCGTACATACAATAGTAATAGATACACAGGGTGGGACAGTTGCTTTCTCCGAGGCTCTGCTCCATTGTTGACCTCGATAGGATGTCGGTGACCTATAACAGCTGCGACCTTCGGATGACCTTCGAAAAAGAACCGTATTTCCTTCGGAACTCGACCGCGACACTTGTTAGAACTCCGGCCTCGAGCTTGATCACCTAGCTTTCCTCTTCGAACCAGGATCGATCGATCCTTCTTCAACTCTCCAGTCCCCGAAATACTGAATAATCAATCTTGGCGGTCTGAGCCTTTGTCTCGATCAGTCGTTTCCTATATTTGCTGAAATATGAATTTCACTCGTCAAAATGAAATTCTGTTATTCTCCGATTAATACTTAATACGTTTTCCACCATCGTCACACATACGTGACAGTCACAATCTTACAATTTCACTAAAAAGTAGTCTAATTAATTTTATAGAGTTGAAGGTGTCAAGTTTCAGTACACATAATACTGTGTCTCAAATTGGAGTCTCTAAAAAGATTATTTAATATTCAATTTAACATTCGAACTCGCGCAGCAGCATAACAAATAAATAAATTTGCAAACCAAAAATATCGTAGCTCAGATATAGAACTTGCTATCCGAATAAAATTTCGTTTTTATCCGCTTCGGTAAAAGGGACATTTTACCGCGTTTAGGCTGGCTCGTCTGGACTGTGCGTCGACAAGGAAGAGGCGGTATTTGCATTTAAGGCCAATGGGATACACATGGTTATCGTCCTCTTGAATCGCCGACCGGCGCCGTTTCCAAACGGTGGTCTAACTTGTTGCACGCGTCCGAAGAATTCGTAAAGGTCAAAGAATGGCGTTCAACGACCGTAGTAGCCTAAGTGCGCATTGATCACCGGTATCGACGAATCAGAGGTTAAAAACAATCTTTCCGTTTCAAATCATATACATTTTCGCGAAAAATATCGACCTACACTCTCGACCATAGCTCCACAAACTCTGAAACAAAATGCTGGCAAAAATTCATGACGCTGCGTCGAGCATTGTTGAATATACACGATGAATACCGCCAGCGCGAAGCTTATGGTTTCCGTTAAATAAATTCGGGAAGCTAGGTACGAACGCTCGAGCTTTAATCCTCCGAGGACGAAGAGGTCGCCATGTTACCGACATCAGGCCGTTATACATTGTTTACTCGATATAAATCCAAAACACGGGTCTAGCTACGGACATATATCGGCCAGGAGATACTATTCTTTGATCCACGCGACCTTACACTCCTCGGCGATCGAGCTCTCTTGAGCTTCTTGGCACCTCATGGGGTGTACTCCGCGACAGTGGGGATAATTCTGTGACGTTTATCACTCAAGCCTTGGCGACGTATATAGAGAAATCACTGTACCTACTTTCTGATGTAGCAGACAAACTTTAAATTTTCGATCATTTCCATGACGAAAGACCGCCACAAAATTATCCTTTTTCCCCGGTATTTTCGACTTTGCAAAGACCGTGAAGGTCTAACGCGCAATATTCCGGCGCGCAGGAAGTTGGTCAAGCTTACCTGAACGCTCGAGCGGCCAGTGAACATTACCACTGGTTTCCCGAATCGCAGCGATATAAACGTAATATCCGGATAAAGAGTTTCGACGAACGAGCCGAAGATAAACAGGCTGGCTCGCTCGCTGGATCGTTGGATCGGCCGGTAACGCAGCCGCCTCGCCACGCCGTTCTCGTTCATCCATTATTCTAGCGGTCTCTGGGACCGGCAGGAAATTAGCCGATCGAATTGCACGGCCCTGTGTTGTTCGCTGTGCTCGTCCATCGGACGGTCAGTTAGTCAACAACCGACGAGACGAGACCAGTCGAGACGCGACACTGAATAAATAAGAACGATTTTTCGACGGGTCGTCGATTCGTCCGCCGAGGCATTGGCCTAATTGCCGAGTCAGGGACACGGGGCCAGGCTTTTCGACCGTTGTACCCAGCCCGCCATCAAGGACCCACCAGTTCGTTCACACCTCCTACGTACTGTCTCCCCTCTATTTTTAGATCGATACTTCTTTTCCACGGAAAAAATAATCGACCGAAGGAAGGTCGACGTGTTTCGGCGAAAAAAGATCGCGCGGGCAAAATTGAATGATTTTCTAAACCTATTTCGACTTATCATTTGTACGTAGAATCACATCTTATACATTCCATTCCTTGTATATTCCAAGAAATAGATTTATTGAATAATTTAACTTACTCAATTTTTCATGGCGATCAATCTTTCGTGTCTATAACATTCCGTTGCATGTTATTCTGGGTACAAACCTCACGAGCAGACTGTTCAGTCGTCTAGGATGAATAGACTGCGGATTTGATGAATGCACGAGACAAATGAGTACAGTGAATTCGCCCTGTAAGTCCCTTGCGTGGTTCTGGCGAGGGACATTTAGATGAAATCTGTGGTTCTCGCCGAACATTGCATTTGAAATGCACAGAAAAACCAGGAACATGCAAACAAGAAGGATAGGAACAAGAAGCTTGAGAGCGGGGTATACCTCGCGGTGGTGTGGGTATTTACACGGACCGGAAAACGCGAGGCTTGTAGGGACTTATGTCGGAAATTCACAGTAGATGCAATTTGAACCGGCAAAGAGATAATGAGGAAAATAAAGTACTCCGGTCCAGTACTCCAATACTACAGTCGATAGTTAAAACTTGTATTTCGCACAAAGGTCCGCCGTGCAACGACGAATCGCAATTGAACGCAGACTTGCGAATCTTCTTTGTTTCTTCCAACGTATGCCCCCGCGTTGCGTTGGCGCGAACAGAGCCGAGAGCGGAAACGATTTTCTACCGGAAAAATCGAGGAACGTTGTCGAACATTCGGGGCTCCGGCGAGAGATCGGTAAGAGGATCGAGGATCGTGCCAGAGAGTCTTGCGCGATTCGAGGGTCGCGGCGAATGAACAGTAGAAGCACTGTGATCAGTAAGGAGGACGATCGTCTTTCCTGCTGGTGGTGGCTGTTTATGCCTATTCGACCCGTTGAATTTTCATCGCGTGCCAAGATTTAAAATGCATCCGCTCCAGCGGCGCGGCGGCGAGGCTGTACCCGTTCGTTCACCGAAACGTTTTGATGAAAAAAATGCAAACGCGGGGAGCGAGACGTGGCTAAAGAGAAGGGAAGCAAAAGAGAAAGAGAGAGGGGGAGGGGGAGGGTAGAGAGAGAAAGAGAGAGGAGAAGAGGGAGAACACGGAGAGGGAGAGAAAGGGGCAGGGGGGCTCCGGCGGCAGCACTGCGGCAGAAAACTGGTCCAGGTGCAAGCTCGATACTCCCGGAGAGCGTGATTCGCGTTGAATATTCGCCAACTGGAATTCCTTATCCCTGCAAAGCCGGCGTTGCCCTACGAACGCAACGGTACTACTCCGCTTTTCAGCTCGTTCCTCCTCGCTACAAGCACACGATCGAATGTCTCGCGGCGATTAGAAGCTTCGCGACCATCACGGCACACAGTGGTCCTGATCGGAAAAATAGGTGACATTTAGCCCAAAAACGAACCGATTTCTCGTATCGATACCTAATCAACGAATATTATTTCTTAAATGTCCATGGACCTCGAAAATGAAAAAAATTAGTACATTTTAATCAATATTACGGTTGTAATAAACATTGAAACTTGGACGTTTTCAGAACAGCATTTTTCGCCACAAAATTGTTCTCTTTAATGAGATATCCTGACGCACGTATTTAATATTTTCTCTCGATTTTTTTTTAATTGAAGAGCAGACTTTTACAATGAAAAGTCTTGTTTTTTAATAGCAATTCATGCACGTATTCTATTAAAGAAATAATGTTGAATATAGTAGGAAAAATTTGCGAAATTTTCTACATTAATAGAGCATATTTTTTTAATTCCACAGAATTCCGCTTTAAAACCTATGACAATATTTACAGTACATTTTCATTTATATTATCACACAAGAATTAGTTCCCCCCTCGTCCCACTTCACAAATTATTGATACCTAATGTTGTCAATGTTCAGTCCGACCATGTAGTTTTATGAATACTCCTGTGTAGCTGCGGTTCGAATCCATCGCCCTATTATGCAATACTTTGTATGCAATGTATATGTTACGCTACACATTCGACAGGCACAATATATTCAACGTGTTTTAGCATTCAGTTAAAAGAGAATCGTCTAAGCGTGCATAGTGAGATATTAGGAGCAATTGTTTTGTATTACAGTTATTTTTATGTTATAATACAAAGGGCATTATTACCAATCGGGCAGCTTTCTGAGGAAGCTCAAGAAGTCCGAAGCTAAAAAAATCTTCTTTAAAGATTTTAAAGCAATTAGATATAAAAATACCAGAAAATGTTCTCGAACTTTAGCAAATGAAGATACACTGCTTAGACTACTCCTAACGTCCGATCCTTATATATCTAATATACGGATAAAATCACGCACAAAGAAAATTAGAAATTTAGATCAAGAAGCTAAAAAATTAATAATTACGTAACATAAAGTATGTAATAACAAATACAAAGTAAATATTACTAAAATTTTTTTTACCCATTTGTAACATAATGATAATATATTATTGAGCTCAAATTTCGTGTCGATATCTCTTACGGTTCAGAAGTTATATTCAAATGTCACTAAATTTTCTGATCCGGACCACTATGCGACGCCTACTCGCACGATCCTCACATAATTAACCTTCCCGCACGATGGATCGTTTACGTCTAGACGAAAATTTCACTTTTGAACCCTTTCAAAGAACAAGACGTGGAGGTTCTCGTTTTTCCGAATTTAATACGTAATAATTAACTAAAGAAAAGTATAAAAAATAGTTTTTCCTAGCTCCATACAGATAGTCCAGAAAATTTTTGATTGTGAATTTTGAATAACTATGAAAATACTTGTAAGATTTAAAACGTAAAATGTAGGGCGCATGCAAATAGATAATTGATGCATGAGTAGTTCACTTAGGTCAACAACAATGACATGAAATGATATGAACTGTTGTGTGAGTTTTCTCAACGGCAGCAATTCTCTACACACGTTACTATTATCTTGCGCCCCACGTAAGATAATTTCCTAGTATGGGGCTAGGAAAAATTATTTTTTATACTTTTTATTCCGTTTTAAAATTATACTTTTTAGCCCATTTTAAAAACGTGGCTATATATAAATGATTATTTTCTGCTTTTTAGTCTTGTGTGTGAAGACATGTGATAAATTGCAGGTTTATGTAATTTCTGTGGATACCAATCGCAAGCGTTGTGCACTTGTTTTGTATATACCCGTGTTTCGAAACTTATTATACGAAATTACATTATTAAATTATATTTTCTAGTTGCATTATGAATTATTTAAATAATTGTATTGTATCCAGTTCTGAGCCATGTTTAAAGTTTCAAATCTCTAGCTCATGGGTAAGTTGGTTTCAAATCAATTGCAAAATTTGTATCGAACAGACAAACAGACAGACAAGAAAACAAGAAAATAAAAATGTGGTAAAATTGTCATGTTTTATTGATAACGGTATTAAGGTAGACACGCAAATTAATATTTTTTCGATTGTTATGCACATCGTTCGGACGTTGTTGCAGGTCACGAACTAATCCCTGAAGAGATTCTAATATGGAGGATGTGTGTGTGTGAGAGGTTCTACTTTTGCTAGTTGCACCGAACGTTGATGCGAACATTGATGCGATTTATACCAGAGTAGATTTTGGTCGAGGTCTAAAAAGTCGAGATCTAAAAGTCATTGGCATTCTGCTATTCTAACAAAAATTTTTCTGGACTTGGTGTTACTTATTTCAGGGTGGACTTGGGTCTAGTTTCGATCTGAACCTAAATCATTCGTAGTGTTATGCTAGCGACCAAAGAGTCGCAAAAATTAATGGTACAGTGAATTCTTGATAAACGTCAACAACCCGAGACATACATACCTGCGGTATACCCTGCGGTAGTGGAAATAATTCTGCGACATTTATTATCCAGGCCTTGGCGACATGTATAGAGAAATCACTGTATTTATTTCAGAGTTGACTTTGATCTATGTTTAATCTGAACGCCATTCAGTGACGAAAGGGATGCAAAAATTGTAATTTACAGTTAAATACAGGCAGGGTACGAACACTGTCGGAAAAATGTAACTAATTTCTAGGTAGATGTAGCAAGGATATTTCTAATTGAACAGCGTACTTCGATCGACGTGTGTCGGACGTCATTCGCGACGACGACGATTCCACGATTTCACAGCGGGCACCAGGGAATTCCTGGTTTCAACTTTCAAAGATCCAAGGACGGATCCTTGGAAGGAGTGACGCGTTCGCCGCGACGCTCGTCGTTCCTCGTCGCCTATTCGTCGATGGATTCCGTCCGCTTTCGCTCGTCGAGATAAGATTAAGCACGTTTATCGTCGCGATAGATTCCCCGACCTGTGAAATCGAGCGATCGCGCAACGGCCGAGCGCACAGCAGGCCCGAAACCTATTTCTTATAGAAAAAGTGGTTTTTATCGAGATTTACAGTATACATAACAGTAGTGTAAAATTTGAAGAGGATTGATCGATTCTCCATGAAACTAATTTAATCTTACGTGGGCAACCTAGATCACATTTACGACTAATTTTTTTACCATTCTGGGCTTTCAATAATTCTGAAAAGATTTTGGAACGCCATTTTATAATGGTTGGAATGTCAAACGTTTTGAAGCTTAGACCATATATATGTATAGACCCGCCATAGGTATAGTACAGCCGAGAATCCAACGAAGCAAAGATCTCTGAATTTGTGACGTCACAAGATAATTCCTAAGGTAATGCTACGCCACCACGCCATTACACATTGTCGATCGCAAGAAATAGAAACTAAATTGAATGCTATTTCTTCCCTTAATGATTTGCATGGAGGAGAAATCATATATTGATCTTCAATTTTTTTAATTTTTCAACAATTTTGAATTTCATCTACACAATTTTGCTATAAATGCATAAAGATCCCTAGTCCAATAAACTAATCACAAGCGAGGTAGATGTAAATTATTAAAATGTTGTAAATGTGATCGATTTATATGTAAAAAACATTTTGTAACCTGCACAATACATAATACAATTAGTACTTCACACTTCATTGTAATACCTTAATAAAACATATAGAATAAACATTTGTATTTTAAATATACTTTATATATTGATTACTTCATGATAAATTGCAAAATTCTTTGAAATTATCCTGTCCATTCTTTCCGTGTACTGTGTTCACGGCGCGTGAATGAGCATAGCTTATACATCTTTCGAAACTGTGACGTCAGAAATTCAGTTATCTTTGGTTCAAGCAAAATTATCTGTGTCATGTCTATAGGTTTATATGGTTTAAGGTTTCAAGTTTGAATGGGAAACAGTAAACATTTGGAAGAAAGAAATCCAATGGGGTGAAATAACAATACTGCATAAAAAATGTTGAAACACTTGATCCAAAATAACCTAGCCATTTTTGATCCGTTAAATCGTCTAGAATCGACAGAATGGGAGTACCCCCTTAAATCGTCTGTCTGCGAAGGTCCATGGGCGTCGGAGGGGCAAAGGGGTGAATAAGAGGGGGTGGTCGATGCTGAAAGGATTAATGAAAACGAGGGTCCCGAAGTTGGGTCAATGGCGTAACCGTAGGGCGCGTGACTTGCTTCGGATTCGACGGACACACGGACCTAAAACAATAGAGAGCCCCCGGCCGCACCTTCTTGTTTTAGCGAGACGATTAATCGCTGATAAACGGACAAACCGTCGAGTCGCCGGAACACGGGAACAAAGTCGGTCTAATTAAACGGACATGCGTCGCGAATGAAATCCGCTCGATTCTTTCGGTCGGCACAATTTTCCCGACCGCGTCGCACCGCCGAATGGACATAATTCGAAATTATTTTTCTCTTCTTCGATTCTCGCGTCATTCATGGGCCGTTGTTATTCATCGCAACAACACGATCCGCCCCGCGATTTGTTTACAGGAATAATAGAAATCACGGGAAACGCGACAGAAAGGCAAGAATCGGCGAAATCGACGATTTTTAAAACCGTTGACGATGAAACTGGATGAAACTTCTCCTGCTTGGAAGGGTTAATTATCACTTTGTGGTATTGAGTAATTTTTTAAACCACTATCGGTGCGAGGGGTAGGGGGTCACTGAAAATATTTGTGCAAGTTACCCGATGTCAGAGTTGTCCTACAAAAAAATTTTAAATAGGGATAACGGTCATAAGGGTGCATGATCAACGTTCTCCTGCATGAAAGGGTTAATTGTCATTTTGTGGGATTGAGCGATTTTTTAAAGCACTATCGGTGCTTGGGAGTCACTGAAAATATTTGTGCGTGTTACTCGGTGCCGGAGCAATCCTGTAAAAAAATTTCAAATAGGAATAAAAACCGTGAAAGTTTCAATGAAAAATATGCCCTCGCGGCAATTATCGTTTGCTATCGTCGCGGACTTGGTTCTTCGTGCCTAAAAGAGTTAAAGGGAAGAGGATCTTTGGCGAGTGTCTCGTCCGATCGATAGTCGGTCGCCTTCGAGTAGAAACTCGCGTATGAACCGACTAGGCTCCAGGAGCTAATAAGACACATAGTTCGCCGGTGCATCGGGCCTTTCGCAGCGTCAAAGCGAATCCATAATTACATTTTCATCGTCAGGGCGTTCACGCTCGCGCCGAGGGGTGGTGGGTTCGTTGGGAGGACAGTTCCCAATCAATCGTACCCGCTAAACTACGGAATCAGTTTATGCCGCAACAGGATCATTCCAACATTTAAATGATTTATACCACCGCCGTGCATTCTCCTTGCTCGAGGAATTCTCGAGACACTTCATAGTATTCGTGTGCAGGCAACGATATCATCTCCGAAACGCGTAATCTAAGTACAGGTACAATCATTGTTTTAAAAACACTCGCGAAATGAGGATCCTTGGAACGACTTGATTGCAAGCGATTAGTAGCGGATTTGTATGCATTTATTGGATGGGTGAAATATAAAACGATAAAAGATTTAAAAGATCCAAGAATACTATTATGTTGCTTTCTTTGAACTCCTGTTTCCGAAAATAGATGCAGAACATTTTGCGATTCGCAGTCTAACTTGACCAAATGAACGCGATCGAATCGATAGCCTAGAGAAATTTGGGTACAGAGCGACGGAAAAGGGGGGGGGGGGGGGCGGTCTTGAGATGTACTCTCACACGTTTCAAATACGAAAGACTTCAATTCGCCTTTGTTCTAGAATATGGCGACGACACCTAACGCGCAAAGGTGTCATTAAAATATTATTGGATCTCGTCTACGGGATTCCTTTTCTCCAGAATGCTTCGAGCCTCCCCTGTTCGCTTCTTTGTCGCACGGAAAAGAAGGAACCTCGGCATGTCGATAAGATGTTTTCCGTCTTCAAGGGGACGGCCTTAGTTTCCTCTCGGCGGCGGTGTAACGCGCGGCCGATAGAAACGATAAGTGGGTGTTTACGCGCGCCGAATTCGCACGAGCTGCAATAAAATGCAATGAAAGTTGCGGTTCGCACGCCTCCGAAGGATGTATGTATCGCGTACGACGACGACGACGCGACGTCCCGATCGATATTACATACATACATACGCAGGACACACACGGGCTGCTCTCCGCACGGTTCGGTTTAAAGGCCGGACTCGATAGCAATTCGGTGTTTTACGATGTTGATCGACCCGCCGACATAATTACGAACCCGTGCGTCTGACGTCCAATTAATTCCTGCCGGACCGCCGGGTTTTCGCGGACATCTTCCGCGTTATCATTCGTTTTAATCCCTCGGCGAGCTATAAACAACCGAGCCTGCAGAACTCGTCGAGTGTCCGGGAGATTCGTAAAAACGTTCGCGTAATTATTCGTTCGATGGAATTAAGAAATTTTATTTTCTACAAGACCTGTTCAGAACAGAAATCAATCTTTATTTTACTGTAGTTCGCTGCTGCTGAGGTTGAAAGTGTTTATTTTGGGATCCACAGTGTAGTAATCATTACTTTTTAGGGGATCTCCGGATCCTCATTCTTCGGCCATTTTTTATCACTTTTGCCCAGTTCTTATTATCCAACTTGCCATAGTTCGCTTTTAATCAGCTTCCTCTAGTTCTCCCGACTCCTAGTTCCTTGTCTGAAGCACCCGACGCACAGTGGACGACTTCCTTAAAAAATAGGACAAAAATCAATATCGCCCAGGAACTCAATTTATTGGCATCGTAAATGGTTGTATCTTGATTTTAAATTTTGCAGTTTCCGCAATGAATTATGTGCAACAAAGAAGAATTCATTCGGAGACGTTCCAAAGAAGATATGTAACAACATTGAAACTATTGGATTTATTGAAAATTGTACCTGTTCTCTAAATAATTTATGTGTCTCATAAAATTTTGAACATGTCCAGTTCGATAGATGAAAAAAGTAATCTTGAAAATTTTGGTACTTTTTTATTGTTCCAATTATTTTAGTTATAAATAAGAATAAAGAAAAGAAACTTGTCAGTTTTACATATTGGACATTAATAAATCATATTACCAAAAAATTTTCATTTCTCAAAGAGCTTTTTTTTCATTTTTGTCCTAGTATACGAGGAAATCGTCCGCTGTGCGACGTCAAAGGACTCCTACTTTTCGAGACCCGCTGCCAAACGTCAGAGATTCCTGGATTAGCCTAAGCGGACTGGTCGGTACGTCTCGTTGGCTAAAAGACGAGTACAGGTGCAAGTAGAAAGTCAAGCACGGTGAAACCAGCCGAACAAGGTTCGGGGGTGCGGATCGTGGAGCTGTAGGGGTTGCGGGGGTGCGGCTCACCCCGTTTTCGACGGCAACCCCGGAGAAGGTTAAATCGGGGAAGGTGTCGTAACATTATTACGCGGGCATAGCGAGCCGCCGATATAGTCCGTTGCGTAATACACTTTGTCATCCCCATCCGGTTCGGGGCTCTCCCGCTCGCGCATATCTGCTGTAATATTCTGTAACTCGTGGGAGGTGGTATCGCTTCCCGTTTCATCGAACTTTTTATTAATAACGAGCCATTGTTTTCGAGGTGCATGGAAGAGCCTGCTTTCACGGTTCGTTGTCGTTTATTTTCGATTTCCATCGAATCCCCGAGACTTTCACTGCTTTCATTATGGCAATTTATATTAACCCTTGTTATCGATGCTCTTCATTATCCCTATCCTGATCGCTAACCCTTATGCCGAAATATTAAACGAGAACTTGATGTGTTCCGGTTCTCTGAACAACTATATTTGTAGTATTTTCGAACGTCCCGCAAAGGGTTCAATATAGCAACCCTTTAAGAATTTTCTACACATTATTATTCCATTCTATTAACGCTAGGATTACATTAAGAACTGTTTTACATTAGTTTATATAAAAGTAACAAAAACGTGCCTATCCAAATTTTTGCCATTTTTGTACAATTATATACCTAAAAAAATAAATATACACCTAATATTAAATGCAGCGAATGGCCTTATAAAATATAAAAATAAAATTTGTCATAGGCAATTCAAATCGTGGTCGCCATGCTGATAGGGAACGATAACGAATCGATCGCAAAGTATAATCGTTTGGCTCTGAGACGACCTTGGGGAGTCCATTGAAGGTCGCGCTCAAGCTTTTAGATGTAACTCTGCACAGTTTCCATAACGTCGGCTTCAAATTTCGCTTTGAACATTGCAAAGCGGATCGATGCATGAGTGGTTCGCGATTAGGACAAACTGGGAGCCTCTGGTCCGAACATCGACTACGTTGCGTAATGTGTTCGAGCACTTTCGCTGCTCGGATGTAAGTTGTCGGTTCGATGAAACAGCGCGATTTCAAGTCAGCCGACTCCTCCGGGATTTCCGTGGATCCAGGTTAACAAACCAGCCGGGGAACGATCGGATCTTTTATCGGCATAGCGATCGCGCGATTCCCGGCCGAAGTCTTGTCACGCTTGTCGTCTTCTCGAACACCTATCGGCTTGTGCACGGTGTATAGTGTATAGGTGTATGCGTGCACACGGGACGGGGCAGCACAGCATACAGACGTACGGGACCGGCGCTACATAATCGATATCTCGGCGTGGCCAAATGCCTTCTAACACCGGTTATTGATTTGCAACTCCACCTCTGGCCGGCGTGTACGCGCATAACGCCGGCATAATAAACCAGCTCTAACATCCGTGCCGGCGTTAATGTCGATCCAAGAAAGATAACACCACCCGGTTGACCTTGGCACTCGAACACATCCTGGACAAATCGCGTCCCGGTGATCCATAAACCGGAGGAAACCGAGGACGAGTGTTCGGATAACGGAGCGGGTACGATACACGTCGAACGAGTTTTCCACGACCGGAGAGCCGTGTCGATCATTTCCAAAGTGAAAACCCAAGTGAAAGCTGATTCGTTTCTCCTCGAACGTTTAGGGAACTCGCGGCTTCAACCCCTTGCGCTTCGATTTCCTTCGTACATACAAAACAGAAAAAGAATATTATTGCTCTACCGGCAGAGGAAAATGGACGTTTGAGCCGTTTATTTTGAAAGTGGCCCAAGTCCATTTGTCTATTATTTTTTTCTGTCTGTAATTACGTGTACAACTTCCAGTTAGCTGTAGACAACATTTGCGGTTAAGTATATTCAGAGCATATACGATAATTTTGGACACATAAGTTTTCGCAGTTAGTGCAATAATTAAAACCATCACTTTGAAAGTGGCCTAAGTCCAAACCGTACGATATTATCAACAAATGCCGGAAAGGCTCCAAAATGTTTGGAGCACGCAATTTTTAAAAGGATAAAGAATTCTAACAGAGAAACAATAAATTGGTTAAAAATATGCTGGATGTGTTTCTTGAGAGATGAACCATATAAAATTTTCTATAAGATATCAATGGACGAGAATGCAAAGTTTAAAATCCTGGATTTATTTTCGATTTATTGTCGGGGTAGACCAAGAAAGTTCGACAATATTGCATTGACACCACTTTATAAAAATATAAGACGAATTACAACAGCGAAATACAAGGACATGATGGACTTACTACGATACATACCACCGAAGCACCGTGACTTCTTCAAATCCCTCCCGCATACGCAAAATGTAGATGAGCAGTAAATTGTTATGTAATTTATGTAGTTAGAAAATGTCCCGAATTGCATAAATCGTGTTTTTGAAGTGTTGTAAAGATATATAAAGTAAATTGAGTATTGTTTTTTCAATTTGAAGCATTTTAAATTATGTCAAATGGACTTGGGCTCTTTCAAATTTTATAACGATTCTGGTTGTTACCTTTGAAAGTGGCTTAACTGCATTTTTGGTAAGAAAACACATGTTATTCACTTAATAATTACTATTATTTTAATAGGAACTGTAAATTTAACGCTTTTAGATACACTTGAGCAGTATGACACATTGGTATCCTATACGTACATTTTTAATTTTATTGAAACACGAACCCTTAAATATCTAAATTTAAGTATAAGTAGACTTAGGCCACTTTCAAAATAAACGGCGAATTCTGGAATACGTATCGAAGTCCCTGTTAGATATGCAATCGTTGGAACGTTAAATGTTTATGGCATTAATGAGAAAAAATAAATATTGGAGAGAAAGAAATTCAAGAATTCCAGGCGGAGGAACCTTGAGTTTATTTCCAAGGGATCGCATTAACAATGGTGTATTTAGCTTCTAGAAAAATAATGTGTTATTAGGTAACAGTGAAGTACAAACAGTACGACCTAACAAATTTATTTTAGTCGGAAACTTTTACGCGACCTTTGGAACGGTTATTCAATGTCACTTATGGAAATTATGTATTATGATAGATAAGATAGACCATGTACCGATACGTCGAAAGAAAATGATAATTGCTGAACGAGGAGAATCGATTCATGCGGAAAACGTTGAAAAGCGAAGAAAAAGGGAGTAATCGGTCGCCTACACGTGTAAAACGAAACGACGAAGCAAGGACGATACAGATAACGATAGCGTATAACGGACAAGTCTGGGCCCGTGTAAAACGGGCGTTGTTACATTATCTAGCCCCGCGCAAGCAACAGACTACCAAGTAAATAATTAACTGGGGCAAAATCGCGCGACCCGTTGATTAATTAACCCGCTCCGTCGCATCGGCCGGACCCGAACCCCGTTAACGATTTCGAGCGTCGCATTCCGTTCGCGATGCGGTTAAGAAGCGGTTTCCACGATGCGGTTAAGAAGCGGTTTCCACGATGCGGTTTCTCTATACGAGCATCCGCGACTATGCCATTCGGTGCCTCGGATCTTCCCGAGTCTTTCGACTATCCTCTTCTTGGATTCCAGGATGCGAACAGTAGAAAGATTTCCATTTTTAAAAGTTGTTAGGGAAAGAATAAGATTCTCCATTGACTCCCGCAATCGTCTTGCAATCGATGCAGACAATTTTTCTTTCGCGTCCGCAGTCTGCTCGTGACGCGTTCCGATAAGCGAGGTTCCAGCCCGCGCGGTTCCATTTGGCTCGTCGTCAGAGCAGTACGTCGCTCTGACGGCACTCGGACGTCGGAGGCGCGAGTCGTTTCTTCCATTCTGGACATGGCTCGCGACACGACGGTCTTAACGTTAATTGTCAGTGACGCACAGACGTGACGAAACCCCGGTCCATCTAATTATGAGGCGCGGGTAGAGGCCAGAACCCGGTGAAAGGCGCGCGGCTACGGCTACGGCTAAAAATCCGCAATCCGCATCGTCGCGACGCTAAATAAGTCCTGGCCAGAAGGACTCGCTCGTTACTCAACCAACGCCGCGAATTATACCGTAGGAATGCGACCAGAGAGACTACGCGACTCGCGCCTCGTATCGTTTAGTCATCGATTCGTCGCCGAGCGCTGACGAGAGAGGGAGAGAGAGAGAGCCTCGCACACCACCGGTTACAAACAAAAATCAATCGGCCCCCCGTTACTGGCGCAGTCAAGATTCGGGACACCTCGACTTTGAAGCGCAAGCATTTTTTACCGCGCCTAACCCAGATTCTCCCGCGATCGCTTTCGAAACTAGCCTACTGCCACCTTCTTTCGGCGATTTGTCGGTGTGCACTCCAACAAATTACGCTTTCTTCGCCGATGACTGCTTTACAAACGAATGTGAAAGATGAAAATCGGAGTGCTTAAAGCTAAACTTTTTTGAAATTTCGTTTAGAATGTCTTGTATACAACGTTACTGTATCGCCATGTAACTTATTGACTTGAATATGCTGAAAATGCATAAATGTAAATAAAACTTTTCTAAGTAGGAAAAAATATTTTGTTTAATATCCAATCGGCTAAACTCTCTTTCTATATTCAGATACATATTTTTTTTTAAAGCGGTAATTCGACCGCTCATAGTAGGATTAGGTATACATGAAATGTCGGTAGGTTTTGTGTTAAACTTCATCAAGGATCTTTCCGTTTAACAAAATCAAGGTGACCTTGAGACCTACGAAACGGCTTCATACACACAAAAAATGTTTGCACCATAATATTTCCCACTCTACAGCATGCAACTTTTGTACACATCATTTTTTCATATTCTTACAAGTAACGGAAATATCAAAGGTGCGCAAACTTGCGTGGAACACTCTATACAGGGTCCCCCGGTTAAGTTATGTCACAAGTTTTTAGGCATTTCCGATAGTGCAATTAAAAAATGTTTTAAACAAAGGCTTGTCAGTACTTGGAGAGTTACACCTTGACTTTTTTAAATGACACCACATGTTTTGGACATAATAGGATTGTTGCTGACGTTGAGACAAATTCAACAGTGTATTATACTATGATCTTGAAATGACCTCAAACTCGAAAATTTTGTGCAAACGTAATTTTAATGAAAAATTATTTCTTACAAAAGAAAGCAAGTTACATTAGATATTCGAGGATATCTTAATAACAAGATATATATCTTATATATAATATCTTAATAACAGGATAGGAGCATATGGTCCAATCCGTTGGCCACCAAGTTCTCCGTATCTGTCTCCGTTGGATTGTTATCTTTGAGTATATCTGCAATCCGTTGTGTACGACACAAAAGTCAATAATGTTCAAGAACTTCGAAATCGGATAACAACTGCATGTAATAACATAATCCGAGACGCCCTAATTATGGCGACCATGAAAAGTCTAATATAAAAAGCGCAGCTCTGTATCGTAGAAGGTGGATCGCAGTTCGAAGACCTAATGTACCTTGTTTTGTTTTGTAAGAAATAATTTTCCATTAAAGTTACGTTAGCACAAAATTTTCGAGTTTAATATAATTTCAAGGTCACAGTATACCTAGATGGCACGCGACGTCTTAAAGACGTCTTTTTGGAGACATCGTTTTTACGTATAAAAAAAACGTCTTAAGGACGTCTTTTTCGAGACGTTTTATTTCAGAGGTTTTAGGGGTGTCTTTTTCGGGACTACATAACTTGAATTTCTGGGAGATATTATAATAGTGGCCATTATACTGTACAATGACCAAAATACTGTGTCTTAATTTTGCTAATACTTCGAATGACAAAAAAAATAAATTTCATTTAGTACAAACACGTGGGTGTGTGTGTGTGCGTGCGCGCGCGCGCCTGTGTGTGTATGATAATTGCTGACAAATTGTCCCGAGAACCGACGGGCGCATTCGTTGACTCTTGCTTCGAAGGTTACGGATCTTTTTTATGGCCTACACCTAAGGTTGTGCCGCCCTTAGAAGAATAAGGACCACATGTTCTTAAGGGACCTGGTGACAGAGTGGGGAAAGACTTCTCGTCAGTTACCCTAGAACGTTCACGGCCGTGTTTCGTTTAACTTTCGAGCGATTTCGTTAGGTCTAGTTCAGACGCGACGGAAACTGCGCAGATCAAACGCGCGGTGCTTATTTTTCATATTTATTCAACTGCGCTGTTTCTGCCGTGTCTGAACTATCCTTCAGCGTTGTGAACTGGGGACTTTGGACAGCGTTATTCCACATCGTTATTGCAAGTCGTTATTTACATATTATGTTGACAAGTAAGTATTTTCATTTCTATTATTTGTACCGTTGTTATTCCTGCTTGTGCTCTTATGCTATATATTTATTTCAGTGTTGTGTAATAAATTTTATTAATTTTCGTTCATTTTTTTTTTAGGATACAGTTTGTCTAATTGCTACTCGGAGTGTTGCAGTATAAAGTGCCTAAAGTTCACAAGAGGCGAAGATATGCTTGGAAGCCAAAAGGACACCTAGGCAGCTATATAGATGTAGCTGAAGATGGCGGCCGATTGTATTAGATATTATTAATTATTATGTGTTAACAACATATCTTAGAATTATTAACAACATTGCATTAATATTTACATACGCACCCATAGTTATGATAGAATAGTAAAATTATAGCAAATACACATGGAACATTTTTTCTTGATTAAAAATCAATATCGATGGTACTGTGCTGCTTGTGTTAAAAGAATCACAAATTTTAAATGTATTGTTCAATTCTAATTTTAATGTTTAACTTCAATGTTAATAGTTAATATTTAATTTTAATGTTTAATTTTAATTTTAATGGTTAATGTTTAATTTTAATTTTAATGTTTAATTTTAATGTTTAATGTTTAAGTTTAATGCTTAGTTTTAATTTTAATGTATACTTTGAATGTTGTAATAGATATTAACAATAACAATAAAATATTGCTTTATTCATTTAAATTTATTTTATTTTAATTAACATTTATGAACATCTTTAAGACGTCTCAAAGACGTCTGTTTCGAGACGTCTAAACATGTCTAACAGACGTTTTAAAGACGTCTTTAAGACGTACAGTTTTGTAACAAAGACATTCCAGGGACGTTCCAGAGACGTTCGGAAGCCGTTTGTAGGACTTACAAGATGTCTTCAAGACGTCTGAATGTCTATCGACAGACGTCTTTAAGACGTCTGTGTACTATCTGGGTAGTACACTGTTGAATTCGTCTCAACGTCAGCAATAATCCTATGATGTCCAAAACATGTGGTGCCATTTTGAAAAGTCAAGGTGAGCTTTACTTTTTTTACGTAAAAAGCATTGTTTTAGATTTAAGAATATGCGGACATGTAACTCGCCAAGTACTAACAAACTTTTGTCTAAAACATTTTTTAATTGCACTATCGGAAATGCCTAAAAAATGGTGACATAACTTAACACGTTATCTACCGTTGATTATTCCATAATTGTTGAAAGTCCGACTTTCACCTCAGCGTTCATGGCTGAGGATTTTTTAAAAGAATCCTTTAACATTACCAGCAATAGCAACGACTCACCCTCAATAAAAAAATCTAATAATCTCCTTCGGGATTATTGTATAAAAGAAGATTCTTAAGCATCTATTTGGAACATCACAATTATTGAGAATCCTATTAATAGGCTTCCGGTAGATAAAGTGTTAACGGGGGGACTCTGTACATGATTAGGATTTCAATCGTTTGTCCGGACAGAGGTCCAGTCCCATACGGGCCGGTTAACAAGGGAGTCCTACCGTATACGTAGCGATTAGAGAATACCTGGTCGAAATGGAAGTGGGGCGGTCGGGGTCCTTCGCTCGTAAGGGTGAAACGACCGACAGACAGGGATCAGCAGGTTGGTGCGAGTTTTGAAACGTAACCGTGACACCGTTCCGCGCGGACCTTGTCCGTGAATCGGAGTTAGACAGGGCCCGTGACCCCATCCTACGCACCTGTGCGGTGCCCCGGGAACGATACGATCGCGATCATCGGCGAAGTTTTACGACGGAACACGAGGGCGCGATCGATAATCCACGGTGGGGGCCCGTCTCCTTGTTTCTGCTCCGCTCGGCTCCGCTCCGCACCAAGCCGTTACGGTATCTGTCGTACTCCGGCTTGAAAATTAAAGATCCGGCCGTCACGCGGGCAAAAACGTTGTCGCGACAGCGACCAGCAACCTTTGCGACGAATATTCTTCATCGCCACCGGATATATTCCCGGTTTTCGCGGGATTCGCTCTTCCCCGTTCGAATTTCCCGCCTTTCTCAAAAGGACTTCGATGTACGAACTCCTTTCAGTTAACACGTTGACTGCCGCGTTAACAACGACAATTCTACACATTTCCCAGTCACCACCGATCTTTGAAACATTTTGAAAAATAAATTATTGCAATTTATTTGTGAAGTAAAGTGGGTCCTTTAGTGGTAAAGTCATTTAGCGGGCACATTCGATCGCTTTTGTTTCGGACTCCTATACAAAGTGATACATCGTATTTATGCAGTCCGTGTCAAGGGACCCTCAAGACTCGCTTGTTTCTTGGATCGTCGCCCGTTTCTTCCAGAACGATCCTCACTCTTGAATAGTCCGGAATAGAAAAGTTATTTAGAATAAATTCTATTTCATTATTCATTGATAATAGAGTGTGGTTTTATTGTATAACCATATGCCAATATAAATTTACAGTTTTAAGAATTTTTCTGGCTCGAATGCTATTCGAACTATTCTTGCGTAGGTCGATTCTGCAGACTCTCCCGAATGCAAAAATATATTTTAACACATTTAGTGCCATGTCTCCCAGAAACGAGATTATTTTTGTCTAGATTTATAAATGAATTTTTGTCCTAACTTTTTAATTTATATTTCATTCAATATTTTACTTTGATTTTATGGAATTTTCAAACCAACTTTGACGGTAATTTTGTAATTTATTTCCTAAATTTTCCTAAATTAGATCTGGTTTTCGATCATCGAAAACCCGGGACATTTGAATTTCTGCGAAGCGGAACATGGTCGGAGGACGCAAGGGGCGCAGCCGCGAGATTTTCGTTCGAATTTCTTCGTTTCGGCGACACAAGGCGATATTCGCGACGTTGTGCTGCACCGGCGCTCGTTCCGCGCTTTTCGTTTGTTTCCTTGCCGCCCGGTTCTTTTTTTTTGTTTCCTTTAATTTCTGAACCGGGTAGTTTCCTTTCGCTTAAAAGGACCGTGCACCGGCGCGATGATCAAAAGGGGAGAACACGAGGACAAAAAGGAGAGAAGCCAGCTCTCCCAGCGACGAAACACACGGCTTGCTAAAGGAGTCAAAGAATTTTTCGCGGGCGACACCGACACCGGTTTGTTTTCCAGCTCGCATTGTGCTCGTCGCCGTTCGTTACGGCTGGCAATTATCTGCTGGCTAGCCTTGCCCCGTTAGGTTTTAGCGCTTTTAACACCTTTAGGAGCACCGGGACAAGGAAAATTCTAAACACAATTTGAAGAAAATCGACAAACGAAACGGCCGCTTTTGGAACGGAAGTTTTACGCAATTTCGAATATTGAGTTAACGCTACAGACGAATGAACGGCGCCAAATATGTACAGTGCATACAAATTCTAGCCCATTCCTAGGTCTGATTTCTTGTTTTGGGCTATTGAGAAAACTGAACCAATTCTGAGATACTTGTAGTCTCTAACTTAATGTACATGTGTTATTGCAGTCAATTGTTTAAACCTTTTCACGATAAAAAAAACAAATTGGACGAAAACACTCAAGATAAACAAATAATTTTTCCTACACTACTAAATTACTCACTCAAGAACACAGAATTTCCAACCCCCAGCTAGACAGTTTTCATCCCTTCGGTGACGGCTGAACTGCGGGTTTTATTTATGACAAAATGGCCCAAATACAAAACTTTGAAGACGTTCGAAGAATGTTTGCAGTTTATTACAGTTACTAATTGAAGAAATACTGTCTCTTACAACAGGACCATATTTATGTTGCATAAAGATCCGCAGTCTCAATAAAAATTTATATGTGCCTACTTTTTTTGGGAGAACCATCTCTCGTACTAAATCAAATAAATTTCGCTGAAATTTCAGCTGTTAGTTACGTGTCTCAGGGTTAAATATGAGATTGATGCTTCGTTTCGGTGCACGGTCCAATTAATTCTTTTTTCGTTGGAAGCCGATCGGGAAGGTTCTCGATGGAGCAGACTGGAACGCGACGTGTAACAGAGCGGGCTGGGCCATTGAACGGGCAACGTTTGATTCGAGGCATTTACAGGTCATCCCTAACCACCCCCGTAGGGACGAAGTTTCGGGCCGCCTCGACCGATCGATCAGTCGGCCCTGTTTAGCCCCCTCCCCCTGAACAACGTTCAAATCTCCTCGACAGTGTTCGCCAAAGGATTCGACTTACGTCGACGAACTAGACGCGCGTTGATCGATTCTTCACGCCTCGGTCGATTCGCCGAACGGCGCCATGAACGCAAATCTACGCTTGTCCCCTTTTGATGCGTGTACATCGTAGACGAATTACCCAGGACGTACATCCAAAGTGAGAAGCCTAAATTCGCCTTTATCGTCGGCTAATCAACCCCCCGCGCTACGATTCATTTTATGGTTGCGATGATTAGAATTTCTTTGTCGTCCACAATTTCCTGGAGGAAAAAAAAAAATTTATATTTATTATATGTCTGTGTATTCTTCAATGGCTACTCCCAATCCAGACCTTATAGACGTTTCTTTCTCTTAAAAACAATACAAAAGTGCTTCTAAATTCTTTAACCCTTAAATAAAATGTAATCGATAATTTTAAAGCTTTAGTATTCGATATTGTTTGCACAAATTCTTATTTTGAGAGTATAAACCGATCAAATAGTGAAAAGAGTTTCGTAATATTTTTCGCGAAGCACTAACTAAAGAATTGTTGAAAGAAATGCAGTAAATAGGTATCCCAAAGATTAAACGCGTTTACTAGAGAGTGGTATAACCTGCAACAATTTACTTTCTTACTAATCACTTCGTCTGCGGGAAGCTTCCAGCGAGATTATCGGATGATTAGAGGCCCGGTGCCAGGAAACAGGATACGGAAAAAGGGGAGAGTAGCTAGACAGTCGGCTCGGTTGTCCTCAGACAACACATAGTATCGCCGGGGCATCGGTTATCGGCCGAGAAGCTGTTAGAAAGATCCACTCGCTATTACACGCTGGATGGTTGTATACTAGCGCCGGTGCAAAGAGGATTTCCCGGGGCGAGGATTATTCAAATCCGGCTTGAAAGCCGTTTTCAATGGAGACACGCCGATACGCCGAGCCGAGTCGAGCCGAGCCGAGCCGTGTCACCGCTACCCTCGTCCCACGTGTCTTCTGCACCCCCGACTCTTCCGCGCCGCTCCGCGAACCACCTAACGTAAGAACAACGGTCGAAAGGAGTCAAGGTCGCCGTTGTCGAGCCGCCGATTCGCCTTTCATCTTCCCTTTCGAACATGCCGCACGGCGGTGTCTTGCCGTCTCCGAGTTGTCGATTGCAAAAATCCCGACGCATTTATATTCTATGTATCGAAAAAATTCGATTACTCAAGTCCTGAAATTATGAGTGTCGGACAAAATTTTTGGGTCGAGCCCGAACCCAAGCTCGGTGCCGCTTGCCGATAGAAAAATAACAAGGTTCGTTTACGGACGGGCCGAGCCCGCGCACGCATAACCCGCCTCGGAAATCATCGAGTTTAGTAGATCGGGGACGCGTATTTCCGCTCCTCTTGCGCGCGCCTACCATTTAACCTCGTTTCTTCCATATCTTCTGCCGCTCGAGTTCCCGCACCGCTTCACGCTGCTGCCATTGTTCGATCTTCTCCGGTGACCATGAATATGCAAAGTCGAAACTCTCGATCTTCTTCGCTCAAACTTCGCCGCGGTAACCCGTGAACGAGACGAGACGAGACGACCTGCAAACCTTCAAAATCGACATGCTTTCCTCCTCTCTGTCTCTCTCGCTCTCTCTCTCTCTCTCGCTCTTTCTTTCTCTCCGGAGTGTCTCTGATTCATTTGGTACTTCATGGCCGGTCCAACAGTTGCAGTCAATTTATTCTTATCTTTAAGGTCGTTTTAGCGTAAATATTTAGTATTTTTTTCAGAAAAATTATAGAATCTTTCGCATTGGGATTTTGCACACAGATTTATCAGTATTTGGAGCACACGTGTGATTTTTTTCAAGTAAAAATAATCGAAATTACATGAGTTATATTTTAGGGAAACAAATTTTTATATGGTTCCAGTACCACGTGCACGCAGAGAATGTTTATCTCCAACAAAGTTCCGTCGTCTAACGATAGCTGTGGTTTCGGGTGATTTCGGGGAATTGTTAAAAATTCATGAATTTGAAAAACAAAAAGGGATACGTTTCGCCGCGTTTAGACTGCTTCGGGCAGACTGCGCGCCGGTAGATAAAGGTTGCGAGTCAGGACAAACGCAGAGCAGGGCTGTCGCAACGATTGATGCATCGATGCGCCGCATTAAATAAACTTCCCGACGCGTTTCCCTCCCACGCCCCGCAGCGATGCAGCAGGCAGCGACGAGTCTCAATTTTCCCGGAAGCTACGGCCGAATTTAAAAGTCAATTAACCCGCTGCCACTGTTACGCGATCGAAACCGCGCCGCGCCCAAATATTTGCAGCTAATTCCTCCCGCGCCCGCGTTTACCACCCTAATACTCGTCGACGAATGTAACCACTCGTTCGTTAATGCCGCTCGATAGAAAACGATTTGTAGACTATTAACGTTTCCGGCTAAACATGCTCGCCGCGTGACGCCTGCACGGCCGTTCGCTCGCGCGCGTGCTACTTCATCGTCGCACGCAATATTGTTCTCGATTCGAAACTCTCGCTGTGCGCTAGGGTTTTTTTCTCTATAGTTCTACTGCTGCTGCCTCCTTTCACTTTTCTTTCCACCGAAACTTTCGGACTTTCTTCCGATGCCTTCTCCTTTGCATATCGGACGCGCATCGGAACAAATGCATCGCCGCAAAGAAAAATTAGATTCGCCATGTCAACTCTGCGCATAACAAACTTTACTGTAGATGTCATTACTCGATTGCATAAAAGATTCCACGGTAATATCTCGCCAATGTTTGGCTCTACATTTTAAACCAGCACTTCGGGTTAGATACAAATTGGTATCCTGGAAGATTGAGTACGGTCTCGCGAATTTTCGGAGAGAAACGCGCCAGACGGAGATCGTAATTTGCAAGTTGAACGGTGACGCGCAGCGCGTGCGGTCTCGCGGAGAAAAAGGGCGGGAAATACGGTTCCGCCGCGTCGACTCGTCGAACAGTGGTATTAAGGGCATTGAGAAATCACAGTGAGAGCGATGGACGCTTCTCCGGAGGTTCGCGCGGTCAGAAAAAAAGGACAGCGGAGTCGAAAGCCTGGTCCGGAAGGCAGCTGTTCGACGAAAAGGACATTCGGACGACCGAGTGTCGCTTGTCACGGCTTGCCTTTCGCAACACTCTGTGCTCGATTATAATGTTCAGAGGGCACAAAGAGGACCTGGCCTTTTGTCGTTCGATTCTGCAACACATGTGCGATCACGCGACCGAGAAACGCTACCGGAGAAGTAGCGAGTGTCGATATCCCTGCGTACACCATATTGACCGGCGAGTGAAATGAGAAAAAAAGGAAAAAGGAAAAATTTGAGCGCGCCACTCGCAGGGAACCGTCACCGCAGTGCAGCAACCAGCGATTACGCAGTCGTCCCAATCGCGGAGAAACCCGCGCATAACGGAACTATTTGCACGTTCGAATATCCTTCTAATAGACTCCGTTGGTAGCAGGCGTTCCGAATTATCGGAGCGATGTTATTTTCATCTTTCTTCTTATTTCGAATTCATTCGTATGTGTCTTGCATCTCCTACGACGTTGTTTCTTCCGGTTCAAAATCGAAGTCTAACATTATACTTCACGATTTATTTTTATTTTCACGTCTTGAATATAGATCAATTTGTAATCGTACAAGAAAGTAGGGCAAGAATATTTTTTGAACAAGTGGCAACCAGGTATTTGGATGCTGACGTGAGGGTTAAACGCGCGGGAAAAAGAAGTGGCGGTAAGATTGACGCCACGTAGGTTAGGTTCCATTCCACGCGCAAAATTTTATAATTCTAGTGCATGAAATCCGTTCCCGTTTTTACAGAGATTATCATCGCAGGTTCAATAATTTCGATATCTTCATCCCGCGGCTTTATTACTCCCGTTATGACTGATACGATTGCCCTTTGAGCAACTCTGCATGGTTTCTGTACGCTGCATGACAGAGCGTAGAAACATAAAAATATACTATATGTGTGTACGTGCGCTCCTGCGTTTTGACAAACAAAAAAGCAAATTCGAAATGATTTTTATCGATCTATAATTTTACTCGGCCGAGCAAAAGCCGCAGTCACAGATGCGCAAATACTTTTTTCCCTAGCTGTACGTTCCACGATAGAGCGTCTTAGAATACCTAACCTGACCTAGAAACAACGGTCTGCGAGAAAGCGAATTCAAAGAGGGAAAGAGAAAAAGAAATCAAGTAACGTTCGACCAGCGATCGAGGCGCAAGGTGCACATGGCTAATTTATTAACACCCTGTATAGTCGAGCACCGAGCAGGAAAGCAATATGCCTGAAAGGGTCATCGAGTGTATCCGCTTCGACACAGGTTTCACCAGGTGTGCGCCGATATATGTAGCGTCGATACTGCCGTGTCCAGTGCTGGGTGAAATATTATTTCAAATACCGTATATAACCTACTTCGGTTTCAATCTAACGCGCTCTTCTTATCCATCCGTTCGCAACAAATTTCTCGAATAAATTATCTAATGATTGAAATCGGTATATCTGGCTACATCTTGAATCAACGTGTCACCGCGACGCAACTTTTGGCGGCAAATTTCATTGCGAAGAGTATATAAATACAATAGTTGCAGCATCTTTACCCGAAATGTTTCCCAGCTCTGAACAACCGATGGTTTCCGTAGAGATACGAAAATGCGAGACAGGCGAGGAAAGAAAATTACGAAGGTCGTACACTCACCCTCGAGCAGGTGCCAGTCTTCGTCGAGCGATGCTAGTGCCTGTGCCTGATTAGCCTGTTGTTCGAAGTCGAGCATCTTGGCCCAAGGTGTCTCTCCTCTATTTCTTTCCTGTTTCTCGCCTCTCCGCCTCTGCGCGCAGTGTATCTTCTCTCGGGCACGGGCAACAATCTAGTCACTACACCTCGCACGACAAAAATTATCGCCACAGTTCTGCTGTCTCCTGGGTCCGTACAGTTTCGCCCGTACACCGGCGTGACGAAAGGAATACACGGGATGATCGTGTTACGGTTTTGCGAGCGGTACACACCGCGGTGGAATCTCGCCGCGCGGAATCTTCTCGAGCGACAATTGAAAACTGGTGTGTATCAAAGACACGACTTTCCCCTCGTAGAAACGCTCGCTCGGATAATCTCGAACGTCCTTTCGTCACGAGAGAAAGAAAGAGTGGGTGGTGGGGGTAGGAGCGAGCGAATCGGACGGAGCGCGAGGGAGCAAGACTGGGCTTCGCTCTCTCTCTCTTTCTCTCTCTCTCTCTCTCTCTCCCTCCCTCCCTCTCTCTGCTTCTCTTTCCCGTTCGCGAGCGTCTCGCCGAACGAACTCTTTTTTTCGCCGTTTAAAACTCCGCTCTCTGTTTACATCGGAGTGTTTTCTGGTTGGTCACCGGTCCGGCCGGGAAACGGCGCAAGCGTCGCGCGCGCGGTCCTCTCTTCTCCTCTCGAAAGGCCTAATAAATGGCTGGGAGAAGATCAGGATATTTTGACGGTGTGCCCGACGGCCGGGTACGCGTGTTCCATTTATTTCAAAGGGGGGATGATGGTGTGTTCGCGCGGGTCTTCACGGAAGAAACCGTGTCTCTCTGGCAAGATTACGAGACGAGCAGGCTCGCCCGCGTGCATACGTGGCGGTACTCGAACCGCGACTGATTTCCCCTATCACTACGTGCTCAGCTGCCACCCACTACCCTCCCCCCACCAGGCCATCGACTGCCCCCACCTCCGCTCCACCCCCCGCGGCCGCCACCACGCAAGCTTGCTGGTTGCAAGCAACGGTAGAACGTCTGACCCTCCCCTCGACGCCTATCCGCACCCCTTTCTCCCTATCCACACTTTCTCCGTCCCTGTCTTTCCTTCTGCCGCTCTCCATCTTTCTCTTTCTCACCCTCTTGCCTCTCTGTCGCACACACTCTCTTTCTCGCTGCAAGTGTACAGGGTGCGGCGAAAGTTGTGGCGCAATCGAGAACAGGGTGATCCTACTCCGCAATAACAAGTGGAAAGTGTAAAATTAACTTCGTATTATACTTGGATAGAAATGGGTCGAGCACGGGGCTGGTTTCGAAGAAGAAATGTTCCGAAGTACTGACTGATAGTAGATTATTTTGAAGGTGATTTTATTCTACTAGTCTAAATGGAGCATGCGCCGGATTAAATTATGTATTCAACGTTTCGAGTAATAGGGTAGCCGGTATAAAGGTTGAGGTCAAGCTAGAACATCCGTGTAATTGTTCTGCACAATCTATTCTATGTACGATCAACTCTGTGGCGCTTATTGTTAACGGATTTCTGCGCGACGTCGACGACCTACTGAACACGCAGCTTGAAGGTACACCAGTGTCCGTAACGCTCGATATGAATCTATATTTACTGATATTTATACGGGGTGTCTAGCGACCGCCGTGCATCGAAGACAACTCGTTCGCTCGCTGATTTTTCTTCTCTTTATAACACGCAGCGCGAAACTTTGTACACGGACGTTTACCACTTCACAATAATTTCCATTGTACAGCTATGTACAATTGGTAATTGATGACTATGTAACATTGGTTTTCCAAGGAAAAAGACCGATAAGAATTCTGGAATAGATAGTACTAAGACGATCAAGTGACAATGCAAGATTAATGAGAGCGGTAGGTTCAAGGGCCGGATGCATAATTATATGTTGAAGATAAGATAGGACTCAATTTCAATGAGTAGTTATTTATCCGTTTCATTCGCTTATTCTCAATCCCGGTACTAATTCCGAATATTTAGCCTTTTACGAAAAAGGTTTACCGACCCCAGCACTAGCCGAGTCCGCGAAGGGTATTGGTCTCATCGGCGAGCGTGTGCTTGCCTGTCCCTCTCTCATTTCTCTCTCGTACTTTGTAGTCTGCGACCGTTAATGCAGAGAGAAGTTCGCGAGGCACTTGTGAATCCTCTTCCACTCTCTATTTCAGTTCCTCTCTCGGCCTCCGCGTTCCTTCCCGCTCTATTTCGATCGTCCGTCTCCCTCTAACTGTGCTCGGTCCCGCTTCGTGCTCGGGCTCGGTCTCGGTCTCGCTTCTCGTTCCCACCGACACCGTTCCTCATTCTCCGTCCTTCGTGAAAAGACTCCTATCCTCGTTCCCATATTCTCCGGGTTATGGCTAGCCCGGGTTACCGGTAACCGGCCAGTAAACACAAAGTTATGCGTTTCCCGGTTCTA
Source organism: Halictus ligatus (assembly GCA_028454255.1). NCBI lineage: Eukaryota > Metazoa > Arthropoda > Insecta > Hymenoptera > Halictidae > Halictus > Halictus ligatus. Next base: position 3,183,956 of record CM052134.1, read on the forward strand.
ACCCGCTACTTTTCAGCGTGCTACCTGGGAAACGAGACAGATGCCGGAGATTCTGTCTTCTGGCCGATATTGCGCGCGGCTCGGAAACAGCTGCCAAAGCCGAACGTTATCGTGGCCAATGACTCTTCGCGGTTCAAACATCGCGAACAACGCGTTCCACGATTTTCCGTGTAGACAAGGTATGCAGAAAAGATTCAACAAGTATCGTGCTAGCGTTCGCGCAGGGATTCGATCGTTTCAAATCCTGAAGCACAGTGGTGCTCGCTGTTGTTGAAAAGCAACCGGTCGACGCGACGGCGCGGCGGTGTACGTTCTCGAAAAAATTGGTGTTGACAAGGATATTGCGAAATCTGTGGCATCCGATCGTATTATCTCGCAAGCAGTTCGACTACTTTTATTAACCAGTTAAGGGTTAAGGTCGCGAGCGCAAGCCATGGCTCCTGGAACGCGTGTCGCGTGCTCCCTAGCATACGGCCCTGATGGCTCGCGCGCCTCGTCATTTGTCCTCGCGCCCCTCACCGCCCACCACCGCCCACCATCGCACACAGGATACCGTCCGGCGCTCACCAAGCCACTCGATTTACTTCTCTCCCTATCCCCACCCCTTTCGCGCTGCTCTCCTCTCCTCTCTCTGTCACTCTCTCTTCCTCCAGCGAGCGCGTCGCGTGGCACTCTCTCCCTTCCACTCTCTCCTCCTCCCCACTGCTCCACCTCTAGCCATCTCTTTCTCCCTCGGATTCGTCCTTCCCTCTTCTCGGCTTATTCGATTATATTTCCTTCTCTCTTCGAAGAGACGCCGGAACTATCGTTTCGCTTCTGTTTTACATTGTTTCTTTCGACTGCGCATCTGCCGAACTTAGTATTTTTTTTTCTTTTCGTATTCCCACATCTCCTTTTCGATCGCTCATGGATCGCTTTCGAGTCGGATCTATTCGATCGTTCTCGATATATCGATAACATAGTTCGATTAAAGTTTAATCGTGGTTACTCGACGGTAAAAATCGACTGTGATCTGATACCGTGTAGAAAGGTCAGTGCCGCTCTGGAGAGGTGTTCTCTTATCGTGAATTCGACTCGAGACGCATCGAGAATCCCAGCGGGATTATTTTTTCTCGTGTTTTCGGCCGAGCAGAGCGTCGCGTCAGGCTGGTTGCATTCGCGCCAGCACGGTCGACCGACCGGTCTGTCTTTTTCTATTTCGTTCTCCCGTAGTCGACCTCGAGAGGAATCGGCGTAAGGTTTCTCCCTCTTCGTCGCGCGTGCCACGATCTGCACGTTCACGGATCGCCCGTCTCCCTCTTCTTCCCGGTAGTCCGCTCCTTCTCGCTCTAAAGTGTTTGTTCTTCATCGCAGATGCTCGCCAGTGCCGACAACCTCCCCCACCTGAACCAGCTCGCGAGGATAATCGAGAACCGACCTGACGAGCCTTCTACATTCTACCCGAAATCGTATTCCTGTCTATGTATGAACGACACGAATACCAAACCGTGTTTCACGCTAGAAACATATTCCTGAATTCCATATAATTGTGTAAAATATTTCAAGTCTAAAACGAGTCTGTCTGAAAAGTATTCGGGTATAGAGGACTCTCTAGATCGTGGAACGTTTTTCAAGGAGAGCGCACGCGTGTGTTCTTAATTCGATGTTCATTGATGCGAAAAATTCTGGTTTAATGACGTCGGTGAAATATTTGTGCAGACTAATATTTTCAGGCATCCAATAAAGTTGCACGGCAGAGTTTCGGCTACCTGGTCGCTGCGGGAGTTTCGAGTTTCCTGTGAACAGGAAACCGTATCATTTAGCGTCACCATCCCACGAGTGAAAATGCATTAACTGGCAGTGGCGGGCAACATTACAGCAAAGTGAAACCCGTCGTCACGGTGTGGTCACGTTAAAGCGAGCCCACGTAAAATAGTGCAACAATCGCAGCCCCCGAACACAGTGATCCCACTAACGTCCCTTTCCTGCTTGTCCCTTATTCCCTCTGCGACCGACCCCTCGGCAGCTCCCGTCAGCCTTCCTGTTTATTAAACTCGGGTCTCGTGCTGAGCATTCTTGTAGTACAGTCACAGTTCCAACGAAACAGCCAGAACGCAAGGCCGTCTTACAGGATCACGCGCAATCGTTGCGTGTATCGCGACGCCTTGGTATAATGTTGTAGCTCTACCTTACCGACCGAACAAACTTTCCGTGCGTAAACGATCCATTATCTCCTAAAAACATTGCGAATACTACGCAACTGGCCTACACAGTCAGATTTCATAATACTGAACTACTCCGTTACATCGCTAGAACGAGATACGGAGTCGAAGTAAACGTTACATTATATTAAAAACTATTGAACTTAATACAGTCTGGCTCCGGCGTCCAGATAAAGATTTGTCCTTGAAACAGCGATGTTCCAGTTGTTTCGAGACGGCTTATGCTACGTGAATATGTGTCCATTGGAATTCCAGCGCTACGTCATTTTTAGCTGAGCTGTTTATTCTACATTTTCGACGTCACGCGAGACCACCGGAGTGGGACAAGAAATGGGAAACATTATTTCTTTGAACTTGAATACATCACGTAATCTTGTAAGGCGACCGTGTAGCCGATGAACAATAACTAAACCCCGCCGGACTTACGCAATGGTAAAAAAAAATGTACACGCCCGTCGCGCGTCGGAAGGTCGCCTTGCCGTTCGTTAGTCGCAAGAAAATATTCTATCGAGTTTTTTTTTGGAGACCGCGAGCCAATTTCGTACTAATGAAATACGCAGCTGTCGCGTAATTCTTGGACAAATTTCAGGGTTCGAGAGTGAACACGACATGAAAGCGGAGAATCAGTTCGCGGGACGTGTTTTTTCAACATTTTAACCTGTTGCTATTTTCGTGGCTTTCATCCGTGACCTATCGCAAGGACTTGGTCCGTGAAGCTGTGCGCCGCGACGCGTGCATCGGGCGAACTTTAAAATCTCGTGGGCGTTCTCGCGTAGGTTCGCGAGTAGGAGCGAGTTTCCATGGTGATCGGTCGCTGTGACCATGATTTCGACGTGACGTCATGGGTTCGGAAAGGACATCCACGTGCTGCGTACGTGCGGCGTCCGTCAACGAGTTTCCTCCGTAACAATTTTTCACTGTTACGTCACGGCAAAAATGCAATCGACCAGACGAAGCTGCCGAGTACGTATATCCCAGCCTCGGGGGAAAAAGCTCGTGCATGCGTCATTCTGTATTCAAGAATCAGGAAACTCCGGCATAGTTAGGAGACCCCGAGGTGGACGACACTAACGCTATACGGCGCAAACAACAATTAACGTGGACCTAGAGCTAACCTATCTGCTAGGGCCTCTATAACCTGATACCGAAGCGTATGCGAAACCTCATCGGAACTAAATAAGTTGGTTGCTGGGCTGCAACGTTTAAAACGAATCGAGTACAGAGATATTTCAGAGGTTGAAAGCTAGTCTCGCGAAATCGTTCTACATCGGTTGTTAAAACATTTTCGGCGTAGTTGGCCCGATACCGTATCGAAGCTGATAAGATAAGTTTACAGTATTTATGGATATTCATATAATCGTGCAAAGGACAGAGTTTCGACGCAAAGAACGTTTTACAGAGATACATATACCGTGTATCTCTACTTCTGCGGAATTCGTAGCCGCGAGCAGATCACGTCGACTTCGCAGGCTACTTAAAACGAAGCTGCGAACAGTTGCATTATTATCCCGTTTCACTGGCGAAGCATTTAAGCGAATACGTTCGAAGTTTATCTGAAAAGTATCGTAATTCAAGATTCATGTTACACGTAGTCTACGGAAGTAGGCCACGAACGTTGATACGGGTGACTGTAGATCGAATTTGAAGTGGCTGGAGAAATGCTAATCTACTTCAAGATACTTCTAGATTAAATAATATTCTCCTTGCATTACGACTCGATTCGCATTGAAAATGTCGTACAGCTCCAATTCTTTCGTGAATGAGAATGAAATGTGTTTGACGGTGGCTTGCGTAAGGATGATTTGATACAAGTCAAAATAATAATAACATATTACGTAATTACGGCGTGTAATGGTTACGTAAAATGCGTGCGTGCAACGTTCCAAATGAGAATTGAAATTAGGTGATGATAGAGTCGGTTGGGTGGGAAAAATTTTAGCGACGCTTCGTCGAGTGGTTGTGTTAAATTGGGATCGATAGACTCCTTGTGAAAGTTACTCTTCGAAACTTGAAAGCGTAAACATAATAAAATGTCCAGTGGAACGCACGTTGGATACGAATTACTGACAAGATAATTAGCAGGCTGATACTATTCGTTCCCCTCCGTTGAGGCACTGGTTATTTTCAGCATCAGCTCGGATATGTGGGAAAATTAAAATCTTCCGGGTACATATATATACTTTCGTAACCCCGAGGATCGATAGAGACGGAGATTTCGATGATACCGACAAACTCGTTTTGCTGTGTGCAACCGACTCGTTCTTCAACCAAATCTGGAATGAATATTACACAAAAGAGTCCCTCTCTTACATTGCGACGTATCAGTATCAGTCCAGATGAGAACTGCTCGTCCCTAGAAAACATTTACACTTGGCCATGGAGTCCCAGGTGGCGCTTCTGCAGTTACCATTATGCTTGTTTTTTTATTAAAACAAAAATGCAAGCTACAAACCTATTCAAGTTTATAAGCGAAGCTAATAATTTTAATTTATGTATCTAGTGGCTTGAAACGGTTTCTTCTGTTATAGAAAAAGATATATGAAAGATAGGTGCATAGTATAGGATAAATATGGCTTTCCAACATCAAATGTCTTAACTAGGTCTATTGCTAAAATATTGTCTTAAATAACTGTCAATTAAATTACAAGTATAGACAACTATAGGAGAAGATGTTTGTTTATTATGCTTGCGCCACAAGACGGAAATACTATGGCCATCTGGCGACAATTCGCACAATAGAAATGGCCTCTTTTGCAGAGTGTTTGCCCCGTCGATAACGCGAGATTGAAATTAACAACAGCGGATTACAAATTGTCAATGAGAACATTTAATGATTGTGTGACCGCTAGATGGCTAAAATATTTGTGAAATGTTGGGCACTCGGAATGGTAACGCTGAACAACCAATGGTTTGGCACGATTTGTGTATTGACCGGATAACCTCTCGCACGTTGTATTTTTTTCTTGTTTAAACATTCTGTTTATTGTCAAATTGTGGACACAAAGAGCTGTTTCCAAAGAAAGAGATGATTTCATTCAGATTTTATAATGGAATCAGGAGTTTCTCAACGAAACTGGACAAGATTTCTGACCTTGTCAAGGTTTGTCATTCTTCAAATAATATGAATTAAATATAGTATGATATTGTTAGACATCGTCTATTTTAAGTTTCGAGATACTGTCTGCTTTGTTTTTTGTGGCGTAGACGATTCGGGCAATAATATTTTGCGCGTGAAATGTTTGTCAGTGGGAATCCCCTTCATAGAGATCAATTTGTTTGTTCATAGTCAAACAAAGTAGTTGTATTCATGAAGGGTGTCCCAGAAGAGCCCAGGTGCGGTTTTAGCAATGCAGTTGTTCAGATATTGAGGATGCACGATGTCAAGTACGATGCACATGATGTTCTCAAGGATGAAGTTCTCAGGCAAGGTAACGACAACCAAATAATTTCAACAGAATAAACAATATATGGATATATTTATTTGTATGCAGGTGTCAAGGATTTTTCTAACTGGCCCACGATACCACAAGTCTTCATAAATGGTGAGTTTGTAGGAGGATGTGACATATTATTGGAAATGCATAGAAATGGCGAATTAGTGGAGGAGCTGAAGAAGGTGGGCATCACGAGCGCCCTTCTGCAGAAGGAAGAAGGCAAAGACAAGAAACTTAAGGACTAAGCATTCGTTTAAGAGACTAGTTTGTTTATAACAACTGTAAATAAACCATTTATTCGTTGACGTTCATTTTTGTTACAATAAATCTTAAATTCTTTACCCGGCTTGTCAGAAACTCCTTACATCCTTTTGCATCCGCCGTGCTCGACGGCTGGAGAATGACTGACAATTTTTGGCAATGCAACTACTTGCCTCGGTTGTGCGCATGACCGTAGATCGATTGCGCTGCGATCGCGATAGAGGGAACAGGTGTCTACGAAAATATGGTCTGCAATTTTTTGCTTTCGAAAATTGCTTTAAATAAATATTTAAATATTTTCAATTTTCAGCTGGATTGGAGCAGTTAATACAAACAATTAGAGCGGTAGCGTAGAAACCTCTACCACGTTCTCTCGCACAGTAAACAATCCCATAAAGGTATAAACAACTATAATAGGAAACCTTGGACGGTAAACCCGGATTATACCTATCAACCCATAATTGTCCAACCAGATTAGGTACTTTTAATAAAACTATGCGCTATACTGGGTGAATTTTAAGGGAAAAGTCCTCGGAGCAAAGTTGTACTATATTAATGAACACATGCTGCGGTAACGTTATGTTTTCTCCATGGTCGTCTGTACTTTGTTATATCGAATGATGTATTTCTTTATGTATATTTTTTGGAGCATGCAAAATAGGCGAAAATAATAGAACAGCATTTTCATTTTAAATGTTTTTTCAATGTCACATTTGATCTGCTCACTTTTATCATAAATGCATAAAATCCGCAGTGTATATGTTACCATCAGGTTATATTATGTATCGAGATATTTGCATCAACTTTACCAATATTATCAAACTATATACGTAGATACCGCGGATTTAATGAAGATAAAGTGCTAAAACCGAATTAATAAACTATTATTATTATGTGCTATACTGCACAAATCACGATGTAGAGGGACAGTTACGAACGGGACTGGGTATTCGTCGAGCGAGCGTTAAAAGCTCCACCGAGTCTCGGTAGGCTCCGCCCCGGCAGTTGAGGGTTAATTAAATGAAAGTGATTAACGCACCTAGGCCACGTTACTGCGGCGTTTATGGGGGCTGGCCGGTAGCTAGTCACGGTAGGACATTAAACCGTGAAGGTCATCGCCGAGGCAGTGCACCACCATCAGTTTAATATCGCCCTTTTACTTCTGGTTGTCGTAGAGTGGAACCGGGGGTAGTTAAATTTCACGACCGGTTGAAAAATCGACCGGGTCCGTGTTTTACCTCTCAGAAACTGGATCTGGACGCGATAGAGAAAGAGGGAACTCAGGGAAAGAGGGGATAGAAGAACGGTAGAATGACATGGGAGGCGGATAGGAATCGTATTCATTTCCCGAGGGATAACATTATCCGGCAGTGCGTCGCCGAGGATTTACTACCGGTTTCCGGTTTCCTCGGCGCGAGTCGCGAGGGACAAATGCAGTCGGAGGGTGGGAAAAGTGGTTCAAGGCCGAGCGTGTAGTGTAGCGCGCGGGTCACGTCACGGCCAGGGGTCATGCGTGAGCATGAACGTGCATCGTGCATCGTGTTCTTCCGCATTGCGTTCGCGGACTTTTCTGGCCCCTTTTGTTACGACCTGCTCGATCAAATTATGGTCGCCGCCACGCCGGCCAGCACCACGTTTACTACAGGCCATTGGCGAAAGAAAGGGGGCCATACTTTCTCTACTTGAAAAGCTAAGACCAAAGTGTCTTGACCCTTCGAGAATATCGACACTTTGGCGTCATCGGACTGGCGCGTGCGATTCCTAAAGCTTCTAGGAAACATTTCGCGCTCGAATGGCTTTCCGAACGGATCGCGAGCTCTACAAATACGAATATAGTGATTCTCTATATGTGTCGCTAAAGCCTGGATGAGAAACGTCGCAGAATTATCCCTACGACCGCGGGGTATACCCCGTGAGGGGCCGCGAAACTCGAGAGGCCTCGGACGCCAAGGACTGTAAACTTAACACGGCTCGAGTATGTCTCCTAAACGATACACGACGCTGGCAAGACCTGTGTTGTTAATATATATCGATAACTCATTGTATATTACAATTCCATTTTTATTCTCGCGGCAGGTACGCGTGTCGAGAGACTCGTCCTTGAACGGGGGCCAGCAAATCGTAGGATCGCGTGCGTGCACGCCGCGACTTGGTTTCGTTTCTTTTCCCAGTTTCTGTAAAAAAAAGCGCTTCTGTTCTCGCGATACTTTTCCGATTTCAAGAGAATTCGATTTCTCGCGGAGAACGAGTGCCGAGACAAAAGGCGCGAGTAGCCTGAACGGTGACATTTTACGGCTCGTAGTGCAAGGTGCGCGACGCAGCGCAGTTTCCGGCCGGGAACTATGCTCGCGGGAGCATCTGGCTCGCACACGTGCCATTTTGATTCCCCGACACTAATTGCGAGCCGCGTCTGGCTGGCTCTCGAGCACCAAATTAATTAATGGCATACCAAATGACGAGACCGAGCGAGAGAGTCTCTGGGCTCCTACCCATCTCCCCGGAAAAAGTGAAGTAATACGATGTACGCGACCGTGCCGCGAATACCAATGCTTCCTTTACTTCGGCGTGGTCGTCATCCAGGATCGTCGTCGACGTGCCTCGTTAGCGACCCGCCTATTCTTCTTTTTTTCGCCTCGATTCGCCGTTTTCTTCTTTTTTCCCGCGATACTATTTATCCCGGCGATTCCCCTCCGACATTACCGCGTTCCCGATACTAGTTCCGGACACTTGACTGGAAGCAAGCTTTGAAACATTCTCTACGATAGCTACGGTGATAAATCACTGATTTATTTAACCTATTAAGTGCCAAACTTTTGCTCTAAATGGTTAGTATTTATTTATTTAAGACGATTTATAGCAAGACTTCAGGGGAAACCTTGTATAAATGGCCTGCTTTTCAAGAATTTTTTTTTTTAAAATGTAATGCGTAGATTGATTTAAAATTTAAAGTATCATTGATTAACGTTATAATGTAAACAAAAATTTGTTTTGTAAATTTGAATCGTTAGTATCAATGTCGCAATGGCGGCTGGAAAATGGCATCCTGGAAATGCGCCGTGCAGCGTACAGTGCACAAAAATGGTTTCAAACAAAAAAATCAAAACGGAATCGTTAGTTTATGCAAATACGCACAACATGACATTCTTCTCTTATTAAAATTTGAAAAATTGCAAAAATGGCGAAGTTTTGAAAAAAACGGATTTTCTGTTAATAACAATGGTTTAAATAAAAAATTAAAAATCGGAGCCCGTCATGTTGTGGTCAATTATTTTTAGAATATATATACCAAGTTTCATAAAGATCGAGTAATCAGTTTTTGAGCTACGTTGCACGTCATGTGAAATTTTGCGTTTTGAGAAAAATGCGTTTAAAGTTTGAGTAACGTGAAAAACACGTTACGTGTTTGTATATCGTGAAAAATATCTTAATTTATTTTAATTTACTGCGGTTTTTTGCTAATCTGTGATTTCAGGGCCATAGAACAGCCATCTTCCTCTTTCTCAAAAAGTTGTACTTCAGCCGTTTTTTCTTCTTTTCAGAGAAGCACGAGCCTTTCCGACAAGAGCCCAACTACGTAAGCTGCTCTGCCCAATACAACCGTTCACTTTATTTTGAAAATAACGTACAAGGACATCTCTGATTACTTTCTAACTTTTTTGTCGTATTCCTGAGGAAATTTCCTATCGATAAAAAAAAAAATGCTCAAAAATTTCATTTGACACAAGGTTTCCTTAAATTAAATTTGAAAAATAAATTATTCTAATGCTATATTGAGAATATGTTTACGCCACACCTTAGTGCAATCCATGTGCATGATCCCTAATGGTGACCATGGTACGTAATGAGTTAAGACAGTCCTCAATTTCACTGCTCTGTCCTTTAGATTGATTTTTTCTCTAAAATGGCTATTTTGTCCCTTATTTTGTGAATCTGTGTGCGAACATCGAAGCAAGTATATTGTTCGTTTCCAGCCGGTGGAATTTAAATTATATTGGCAAACTCGCGAGAAACGAACGTATATATTCCTTTGTTTCAGCACACGTTCTCATAAACATTGCGGAAGCAAGTTCAGCGTTATTCCGGTTATTTTGCGAAACAGTTATTCTCGAGACACCAATCCCGTCCGTCGTAAAGATTTTATGAAAGATCGACGCTGATCCTGAAACGCAGGAGGAAGGGGTGCAGGGAAGGAAGCTGCTTCCTCCTGAAAATGGGGTGGGATTAATTACGCGTGATTTCCGAGCACCGACTGGCTTCTAGCCAAATGGACTTTTAAATACGCGATCGCTAAACCGAGAACGGACGAAAACACGCGCGGCTGATACCCTCGCTTAGCAATCAATTTATATTTTCTTCCACCACCCTCGATTTATGCTACAGTCGCGGCCCTCCTCTGATACACTGTGCAACTCGGAGGTGATCAATTATTCTCGAGATTATCGTCCCGAGAAACGTTTGTGCAAGTTCTGCCCATGTCTTTAATGTTAATGTTCATAATCCGAAAGTTAGAGAAACGGCCACGTTCGAGCGACCTCCTCGCGATTCATCTGTAAAGCTTCGAGTCTCTTTTCGAACTTTCGCGGTTGCAGGCGGATCTTCGGTAACTTTTCTCGAAAAGTTTGTCTCGGCGAGAAAAATTCTCGTGCCGAAACCAGTTCCAATTTTCGAATTGAATAATTCCGCGAGAACCATAGCTCAACCCCTTCTGCAGATTCAATTTGTGGAACTTTACTGTGTGGGGGTTTTCGTCGGCGAATCACAAAATTCCTATGGACTGTCTTGGGTATTTATAATTTACAATCGAGAGCCATAAAGCTTGCGAGAAATGAAGTCCGACGGCTGCGATGGTGTTGCCTGTGGCAGAAAATGTATTGATAAAAGATTAATCATGTAGTCTAGTGACTGTAACGTTATTGAACGAGACAGAGAATTCAGGATACAGGAGAATAAAAATTTTATGCGTTTATAGAAAAAATGAGTAGCTGCATTTTGAAACAGTGGAGAGCTAAAATGATTTACCAATGTGTTAACTTGTTAAAATTGTTGTAGTAAGAATCAAATGCGAGTAATGATGAGAGTCTAACGATTTTGCTGTAACCGAATGCAGCCGAAAATTTAGGGTATCGATGCCAGAGTTGAACCGGGACGAGAAACGCGTGGCGATGGCTATAACATCGGATGACTTTAATGTGATCCGACGTGGGGGAAAATTTTGGGTATTGACGCAATGAGCGGGATGAGAAACCGCGACGGTAATGATAGGGGTGATAAGTGCGCGGTCCACGGTTGCGAGTGCCGATGAAAATGGGGTGGCCGGCGAGGTGGCGCCCTCCCTTCAACAACTTCGATCGAGCCAACCCCCCGTCGGCTTCTTCTCCCTCCCTTGCTCGTGTTCTTCTTGCGTCTTCCGCCTCTCGCGCGTTTTCCACCATCATTCAGGAGCGTCGCGACGCCCCGAACCACCCTGTGTATCGCCCCTTATCAACCGGTTCGCATTCGCGTCCCCCTTTCTCGCAGATCGAAACGAGATCCTCGTTACTCGAACGAAATCTCCTTGATTTTCTTCGATAGCCGACGCCATTGGGCGTCATGTGGCCTCGGGATGCGACGTCACGCGTACGCTCGTGAGTGCTCGGCCATCCCGTTCGTCCCCATCTTCGTCGTTACTCTATCGTTTTAATAACACCGTCAAGCGAATTAAAACTTTCGGGTATTCCCATTAGAGATCTCGGGTTTTCACACACGGCACATTTATTGCGCGTTTAACACGTTGACTGCCATGTCACCCATATGTGGGTGACGGAATTATTTATCCTGGTTTTCAAATGAGTTTTGACGTTAATATGTAAATTGTACCAAATTTCATTAGGATCCATAAAATGCAAGAAAGTTAGAGTACTACTCAATAACATACATTTCATTTTTTTCAATTTCTATTTCATTAAATAACAAAGTGTTAAATGCTAAGCCTTATTACCCGTAGACTTCCACAAAAATTGTGCAATAATCGCTCGGTAGATGTGTGTTCAGAATTCGGGAACCAAATAAAATGATCGCTCATTCTTTAACACTAGAACTACAGTACAATTGAAGAACTACAGCTTTGTAACAGTGACAAGACTGTGCCCATTCAGACATTTTTATTGCAATATGAGCTTCAATAAAGAGGTTCATTAAAAAATTTCCGATGAAAACATTTTTACAATTTCAGTAATTGTAAAGGAAAAAATTAGGAACTAGTCATTTTGACTGGTCCGGTAGTTCTAATGTTTATAATTTCAACGAAGATGAAAATAGGAATCAATATTTTTTAATTATATACTAGTATTCTGTCTTAAATGCGTTAAATTCTCAATTCAGATGGAATTTATTCAACGCAAATAATAATGTAAAATATAGAAGTCCTAAATACTGTACATTAAATGTTATTTAAAGTTAAAGAATTGCAGCTACTGGAAATGGCTTTCGATCGTTTTCAATCGCCGCGGTTAGGCGGAATTCTCGGCGGCATTAATATGTTACACGCGTTTTATAGCCAGGTTTTAAGAGCGTTATCTCGCTGGCTATCAAGCTATAAGATCGACGGTTTCGCGGGCTATCATAGCTCGAGTTTCCCCGCTATTGTTAAAAGCTCTACACAGGACAGAAGTTTTGCGATTGGAAACCGCTGAACACGTGGATTGTATAGAAAATCGTGCATCAACGGATCAAAGCAATAAAACGGGACAATTTATGGGACGAATCGAATCCCGTTCGGAATGCACGCAAATCCCCAAACGCGTTAACCCATTCGATACCAGCATAAAAAACCACGCTCTTCCAGTACATTTAAAAATAGTCAAATTAATTGCGCACGTTTTGTCGGATAATACGCAGCATAATATTCAGTGATTTTGTGGACTTTCATTTCTGCTGAATTCTTTCTATATTTGATAGAAGTGATACGCTGCGTTTCATAAAACATTTTAACACGAGTAACAAAGCATGTTCTGTTATATAACCCATTCGCAACCACCGACCTAACCGGCGGAAATAGACGGGTTTGATTTTGACGTACCGGTGCGTCCTCGGTCGCGAATGGGTTGATAAGTTGCACCGCGTTTTACCGTTCGGTTAACACGGCTCTATTTCGTCGCTAACCAAACGATAAGATCCGCGGGTTTTCGCGGGCTACGGTCCGAATCTCGCCGCTTTTGATTCCCGGAGCTCGAGGACGGCTTTGAGGGCGGCACAATGGCGCGGCCGCGTCTTTATGCACTCAGCCGAGTAATTAAAGCGTCGTTCATTAAAACGGTAAACACGTTCCGCGGATAATGAGACGCTCCTGGAGAGGGGTTAGTTCGCGACACCCTCCTCGTGTCCCCGCGTCCGCAGAATCCGCGTCGGGACGCCGCGCCGCGCGTGTCGACTCACGTTGCCGCGTTGTGTCTCCATTAACCTAATAAACCGCCGGAAACGTCGAACACCGCCGATTCCCCGATCCACCGACACCCTCCGACACGATCCTCTCTCCTACCACGAGCGTTGACCAAGCGGAAAAATCAAAGAGCAACTGGGTTATCGCCATTTCTTGGACCTCTTGCATCCCCATCCCCCTTCCGAGGTCCCATATCTCAACTTTCCGAGCGAAAATCGTCGAACTAAGGGGCGAGTTCTAACTGAAACAATGTTCCTCGAGTTCTCTGGGGTTCCATGACCAGCGCACTGCGTTCCGATAGACCATATCTTTCGAATCTCAGATTCCTCTTCGACTCTGGATTGTACACTAATAGATTCTTCGATGCGTCGTCGTCCCCGAAGTGTTAAATTCGTCCCTTTCAATCAAATTACTAAAAATTCCTGTGTTTCCCAGGCTTTATTTTACGCGCACAATGTAAAAAAAGACTAAAGAAATGTATTCATTTTACAGTTCAAACAATTTCGAGTGCAAATTGTTAATACATTTTCACTTTGAATGAAGTAGAACCTGGTTGTCAACCTCTTGCCTTTCCAATGATTAACACGCGGATCTTCGTGCAAAATAAACATTGTCGAAAGTATTTTTAATCCTCTGAGAAAGTAGAAAGTAATACTTTTATTGTCTAATGTCTTGAATTAATGACTTATTCATTTTCGCCGCGAATACACGAAATCCGCAGTTTTATAATTAAACGTTACGCTAAACGGTCGGCGTGTACGAGACAGGAATTTCTGTTTTCATAAAGAACACTATCAGGCAAAGTGTTCCACAACTACGGCAGTTGGGAAAGGAACGAGACAAGGTGGATGAAGCTCGAAGCCGCCCCTACCCCGGATCGCCTCCCGAAACAGTAAAATCTTCCGCAGACAGGGAAGACGTTGCAGCTCTGACAAGAAGGTCCCCCGTCTCTGATAGTCGGTGTCGTTGGAGGATCTTCGCTCCATGGCGCCCATGACTAGGGCAACATCTGCGGTAAGGTCGGCCCCGTTCACGCTCCGCGAACTATCTCGGATCAATCAGGCGTGGAAACCCCCGATGGAGAAACAGAGAGAAAGAGGGGAGGCAGGCGAAAAAGTTTCGCTCGAACTGTCCCCCTCCCGCTGCTGTTCGAAAGGGAGTGAGAAAGGAGAGAGAGAGAGAGAGAGAGAGAGAGAGAGAGAGAGAGAAAGTGAGGGTAAGAGAAGGAGGACAAGGAGAGAGAGAGAGAGAGAGAGAGAGAGAGAGAGAGAGAGAGAGAGAGAAGCGTGTAGAAATCCGAAGAAATTCAGAGACGAAGTCACGCAAAATAGAGGGAGGTTGGGAGGTGGGAAGGGGGTGGTCGGTTATGGTGGGGAGAGAACGTTAGGGGGATTGGGTGTTCGGGGGTAGTCAGCGCCGCCACGGAGGGTGAGTCTCAGTCGCCACTCGGTCAGCCTGCCGCACGGCTGGGTTTCGGAATCCGTCTACGCGAGTACGCGCTCTCTTTCTCTCCCTCTCGCCACACACCACACACATACACACATATGCATACATACATACACACATAGACACACGCCTACACTCGCACACCACACACATATTCATATATACACATATATATATACACACAAACACAATTACAGGCGTACATACAAACGCACAGAAACGGAGAAACGTATACATACACACACCCTCGCCTGGTCGACACAGAGGAGTGTGCACGCGAGGAGAGCCGAAACAGGGGTGGCAGAGTGCTTGAAAGGAGGAGCAGCAAGGTGCGGATCATCTAGTTCGCTGGAATCACCTCTCGGATCAGCGAGAGGAAAAAAAACGATCCGGCGACGAGTCCGGCGATCGTCCGTAACACAGCCGCGACAAAACGTATCCCGGACGCGTACCCGCAACCGGTCAGCGCGTGTGCACCCGACCACGATCGATCCTCGCGGCGATACGATCCAGAAACGCGATGGACAGAACCGCCACCATCCTGCGACCAGCCAGATAGCCGAGACCGGGCCCAACACCGCGCGGGACTGCTAATCGGTACGATCCGTAAGAGGCGGGCTCGTCCCATTTTTATCATGGCTCTCGGCCCGAGGACGAGGACTCATCCGCGCGGCCTTTGGATGATCGTTGCGGTCGCGTGGTGCGCCATCGGACTCTCTTTCTCTCTCTCTCTCTCTTTCCCTCCCTCTCTCTCTCTCTGTCTGTCTTCTTTCCTCCCGCCCTCCATCTGCGTTTTCTCTTTATCCGCCTTACAGTTTCTACCCTCCTCCGTCGGTCAGCCGTTTGTTGGACGACGTGTTTGTGATCGACGTCTCTCTCTCTCTCTCTCTCTCTCTCTCTCTCTCTCTCTCTCTCTTTCTCTCTTTCTCTCTGTCTCTGTGTGTGTGTGTTTCGCTCGAGATCGTTCTCGAGATCCCCACGGAAATCGATTCGACGATCGCGGTACACGAGAAGGAGGTTTCCCCGTCGGGTTTAGGGGATGCTCTCGGAAAAGTGGAACGCTTGTGGATCAATCGCCGGGGAGTAGTCAGTCGGCGGTGTCGCGCGCGCGAGAGAGTTCGTCGATCGCGAGAGATCGAGCGATCCCCCTGAGCCTGAGTGCACCGTGCGACTCGGCCGACGATAGAAGTCGCGTCTCGTCGGTAGATATATGCTATACCTTTCGAGAGAGTGTTCTACGCCATTGGTGGGTGAGTGCTACTGTACTTAGCGAGAGTTCCACGCGTGTCCTCCGCGATCGACGCGGGGGTGGGGGGCCTCGGAGGGTGTCACGGAGGGCAGAGAGGACGGAGGGCAGAGAGGGTGCGGAAGAGAGAGAGAGAGAGAGAGAGAGAGAGAGAGAGAGAGAGAGAGAAAGAGGTGCGGAGGGGCCTCGGTTCCAGCAGACTCGCTTCGAGCCGAGAACAGGTGAATCCCTTCGAGGAGGCCGAGAGCGTACGCCCGGAAAACCGAGCTAGAGTCGTTTGTACGAGTTCGCGGCGATCCTGCGATACCGTGGCCACAGCGAACGGGAAATATTTGGGTCAGAGAGGGTCAAGGAGGTGGATCGGAGAGCCTCCGAGAACCACGACGGGAGTCGACGACTCGCGTTTCTACCCTGTCCACGAGCACGCACCCCACGAGTTTCGATTCTCGCGATATCGGGACAAAAGTATTCCGGATGTTAGGGGCCGAACCACCGTTTCTTCCTTGGCCGACTCGAATCCGCATGCTTTTCTACATTCAGGCTTTTTTCGAGAATACGGTCTTCGGGTTCAAGCTTGTTTCCCAATTGCGAGTGCTTCGAGAAACGATACATTCGAACGTTGGTAAGGTTCTCTCAACGTCACAAATCTTAACCCGCTGCGGTCCAAAGTGCTTCATCTCCTTTAGTTCCAGAACTTGCTGTAACATCGTACAATTCAACTACATTCACTGTATGTATGCAACTAACCTGTTTAGAACTGTTGCGAAATATAAATCAGTCAAATAAGCAACTGCAAAAGTTAATGTCGAGTCTGGCTCGACAGAGGATCGCAAAGGGTTAACTTTTCAATCTGCATTTCATTCGATGCATTCCTTGTGGTATTTTTCAGCCTGCTAGTTTGGCATTCAAAGCGTTAACCCTCGCACGGTGTTCGAAAATGGTTGCACCGAAATTCCTTCGATGATACCTTCCATCCCTTCTGAATTTGCATATTTTTATTCGATCGAGCTACGATTCTCTTCTCATCCGCAAGAATTGAAACTTCTTTTGTTAATAATCAAAACACATTCTACATTCTAGCGGCTGTGGGAGGTCAACGTCGTAACGGGCATGCGTTCTCCCATTGAGAAAATTCTGTAACGTCGGGCGACACGCAGACAATTTGTAAAGGGTTGTCCAACGTTGATCTTTTGCCCTTTTGTTCGACAACGTTCGTGTACGGTTTGATAGCGTTTAACGCTAAACCTACCGACTCTGAAAAGTACTTGGTATACGTCGCTTTCTAACAATGACAAGATTGAATTTATTTAGATTTTATTAGATTTTCGTTATACGTGTTTGAACAAATGCATGAATCCTTTCCGATTGGAGCATCTTTACAATTTCGACAAATGGATCGTTTATTTGGAAAGTGGTGAAAGCCCATTTTTTTTAATCGAGATATAACATAATTGTATGTTTGTGTTTTTCTGTTAATTGTATGTTCTGTTTCTCACATCACTTTCAAAATAAACGGTTCAAATATGAAATAAAAAATTTGAAACCAGTGGTAGAGAGATCCTTTCGGCACGATGTCTCTTAGCGAATCTGGGTCACTTTCATAACGAACGTCCGAGACGTTCGTTCCTAGATTTGTGCATCTGACGAGATTTCGCTGGCAGAAGGTTTTTTGAATCACTATTAGGATTCGAACCTCCCAGTTTCGGTTTCGCTTTGGAGGCGTGATTCGGTGCCGAGCGAGTTGATTCTATAAAAACGGGAATTCGCACAAACGTCCGCAGTCTTGGTATTATAAGTACCGCTTGGAAGCGAGCACGAAGCACAATCAGTGTATTATTTGAGCCACGAACCAAATCGATTAACTGGTCACCGAGTTCTTTTTTTTTTGACATTTCGTGATTCGCGTTTAACTTTCATATCTGCAATAAATTTCCTTGACGGATGTCAGCGTCACACTTGTGGCAGCTATGATTTGTTACATGTCGTAAAATTAAATGAATTTCGTGCATGTCGCTACTTAAATTATAACGCACGTAGCGATTAAACTGCGGATTTTATCCGGCGAAATATAAAACAGTGAAAAGATTAAAAGACTTCACTAGTATCGACATACTAACCCTTTATACTCGAAGGTATTTTAACTCCAAAACGAAACATTTCTTCCCACCTAGAAGATTTCCCTTGTATATATATTTTTTCATGTTATATACACGAAAATGATGCAATTTACTCGTACAATACCGAAATGTTTAGTATTTTATTAAATGCAAACAAATTTAATAATGTAAAACATATTTTGTATAATGATACAGCAATTTTTAGTGGTGCCTTACAGTCACCATTTGAATGCTAAGGGCTAATTTCAACTTAAAAAAAAAAGTAATTTTCAGAAAGAAAAATGCAGAAAACGTTTATTTTGCATGAAGAATCCGTGGTCTAATGATTAACCTCGGCGCCAGTGAATGCTGAAAGTTAAGAAGACTGTTTAGGAAGATCGTGTATCATTTTATCAACTATTATTCAATTTGTTCAGTTGATCGATGTAGCAAACGAACGGCTGGTGTCCGACTCGTGAAACTTCGTGAACATAGATTGAACTTGATCCCACCCCCATCGGGTGGCGTGTGTCGTTCAGG
This sequence comes from Halictus ligatus, assembly GCA_028454255.1. Lineage (NCBI taxonomy): Eukaryota > Metazoa > Arthropoda > Insecta > Hymenoptera > Halictidae > Halictus > Halictus ligatus. The sequence continues at coordinate 3,202,597 of CM052134.1, forward strand.
GGCGTGAATCACGAGCTTTTTCTTGAGAAGGGAGCGAGGGAGGAGGTTAGATTTATTAGGGCTTCCCGGTTAAGATAATCGCGAAAGGCTTACGCGATCGGATCGAGGTCGACACGCTTAACGAGTCGCGTGAAAACAGTTGCGTCAGCGCTTCCCAAACTCTTCTATGCATCGCGGACCAACGTGGTTCCGACAATATTTTTCTATTTCTAATGCGTTGGACAGGGGGGTGCAGGGTCCACGAGTTTGCCTCTAGAATTGTTCGTGTTTCCACGTTCCTCTATTGTTTCAACGTTTTTGTTGTTCCAACGGTTTGGGGTGCGCTGAGTCACGTTACTGCGGACTCCCTTTTCTCTCGTTCTCTTTTCTTCCTCACTTGTTTGAAGCGTCCCTTGTCGCCGACAGCTCGCGCTGCAAAACGAATCGAAAGGTAATTTCTGCAACGATGGAGGGGAAGTTTGTCGTTTTGAACACTGACTCTACCACTGCTGGTAGTCTTTGTTGTAATTGTAAATCCGCAGTCTGGAAATGATTTACAATGTGAAAGGTGTTCGTAAAGTTCTAAGACTTCTGTGAACGACGTCTATCGAAACTGCCGAGTCAAATTCGACCGGGGTTTTGGCAAAATTATGAAGATTGAAGCTTGCTCAGAGACCCGCGGTCTAACGATTACAAAGGGATAGGGCAGATTGCTCTCTAAATATTTAATGTTGACCTCACGACTAGGGTTTCCTCTTTCCTCGGCGATGCAACTTTGATGCGCGTTTATCACCGACGAATCTAAGCTCGAATCGAAATGAGAATTCCCGGGGAGGGGGAAGGAGGAGGAGGAGGAGGAGGAGGAGGAGGAGGAGGAGGAGATGACACGGGCCGAGAGTGTTCGATAGATTTCTGACTGTGAGGAGTTGTTATTATCATTCTAAGTTCCCGACAAAAGGGACGATTCGACGACGATTCGTTCGATGATTATTATCCACCCTTCGGGTACGGGGAGGCGGGAACGGCTGTAGTCGGTAGTTTCTTTCTGTCTTGACGCGAGTCCTGGAGCTCTGCCAGGTTCACAGGTCGCCGCGTTTGCAAACTCTTGGTACATGGCTGGCTGACGACGCGTTATCTATGCATTTCCGATACGGGACCGCTCTCCCTCTCTGCCCACCCCCTGTCGACCATCCCTTGGTTTACCTTGAATTTAAGGGGTCCGTGCCACGCGGAACTTACGCCGAGACGAGCTGTTGCCACGGAACGCACGCGTTTTGTTGCACACGCCGCTCAACAGCTCCATTTCCGTCCATGCAGTCTGCTTTTGAAAATTACAATTTCTCCTACGTACAGGGTGTATAGAAAATAATGATCATCGTCCTAGGGGCGAATCTACAGCTCTGGATCGATGGACATTTGTCAAAGAAACTTGTAGCAAAATTGTTTAGAACAAAGAAAATTGTGGTTAAAGTTTTTTTGTTACATCAACACCTCCTATACGTCGTGAAAAGAAAAAGTTTGAAAGAAACCATATGTCGCAAACAAATAGTTATCGAGATATAAGCTGTTACAGTTTTTGCAAAATTTGATTGTATGGAGTTCTACGTATAGACAAAAACCAAAAGCCAAAAGACTACTACAATCCATCTGACCGTGTCGATGTGACAGACCATAATCGGTGTGCGTGCCTCGAGACAAACGAAGTTTAAAGGGACATTCGTCGCTAGGCCCGTATCAAATCATTGTCACCCTGCCCATTCGGATCATAAATTTGAAGTTGCAAAATATGAAAGGAAATCCTGTGTCCAATGTTATACATACGAATACTAAACCTACATTATAAAATACACTTACAAAGTATACTTACAAATTTTTCAGTATCATCTGTTCCTTCATCGGATCCACAGCATACTATTATTGACTCACGCGAATACGTCCGAATAATTGTCCCTGTCTTTCGGAGCCTACACTACACAACACAGTTTAGGAAATTGCAACAGTGAACGAGAACTTCGTCTGACTAAGATCAAAATAATACTGCGATCTTAACCGCGTTGCTCCCACGGACGTGTTACGATCAGGTTATATTAGGCAAGTCAAACGTTGAGGGTCTATAAACGCTAGATGCAAAACCAAGGTAAATAAATTCTGGCGGCAGAGTTGCCGAGTCTGTTTCTTCGAATTACCTGATTTTGTATTTAGCGTTTATAGACGTCGGACCTGCCTAATATAACCTGACTGTCACACGTCCGTGGGAGTAAAGCGGTTGTAATCATGGTACTATTTTATTCGTGGTCGGAGTAACTTCTTCTCGTTCGCTGTCATGATATCGTTAAGTGTGTTGTGTAGAGTGTAGTGATTGTGGTCCAATTATTCGCACGTATACGCGTGAGTCAATAATAGTGTGCTGTTGATCCGACAGAGGAACAGATGATTCTCAAAAATTTGTAAGTGTGCCTTACATTACTATTTTATAATGTGGGCTTAGTATTCGTATGTATACCATTGGACACAAGGTTTTCTTTCATATTTTTCAACTTCAAATATATGATTCTAATGGGCAGCGTGACAATGATTTGGTACGGGCCTAGCGACGAATGTCCCTTTAAACTTCGTTTGTCTCGAGGCATGCACACGATTATGTTCTGTCTCATCGACATGCTCAGGTACACTGTAGTAGTAGGCTTTTGTCTGTAACAGCTTACATCTCGATAACTATTTATTTGCGACACATTGTTGCTTTCAAACTTTTCTTTTCTCGACTTACAGAAGGTGTTGGTGTAAAAAAACTTTAACTTTAACTTTAACCATTATTTTTTATACACTTTTATACACTTTTTTTTACTAACATAGATCTACAAAACGTATATTTAAAATTTTCATTGCAGGCTCAAATAAAAAAGTTTTGGAAAGTGCCTTTTCTATTTGCTTCAAAATTTTGTGTATATTGATACGATTACAGTGATTTCTCTATATATGTCGCCAAGGCCTATATGATAAACGTCGCGGAATTATCCTCACTACCGTGGGGTATACCCCGCGAGGGGTCACGAAGCTCGAGAGGTCTCAGACGCCGAGGAGTGACATATATCGAAAATTCACTATATTTCAATGTACAGAGTGTCTCAGGAACACTCGACACCGCCTTGTGCATATGGTGCACAAATGGATTCGTAGCACGTTCATTGTTTACAAATAACGAGGGACACGTCTCATACATGGTCTAAATTTGTTGTTAATAGAACAGTTATTCCACAGCCTAGTTCGGATAATGGAGACTCCACCGTGTCGTGCCTGAAACAAAGAAATACGATCCGAATAGTCTGGTGTGTTTTCGTTTTAATCAGAAAAGTGTCACGAATAAGCCAGCGAAAGCTCCATAAATAAAAATCATCAAAAACAAAGAAGTTACGTCACCGGATTAGTCACAGTTCGCAGCTCGCAGCTCGCAGACCCTACGTCATCAAGAGATCAGCGAACAGCCTCTGTGCACAAAGTAAAATTGTGAAGTTCCCGCGTATGTCATCAAGACACTGCTGTAACGTCTAATTAACAGAGATACGAGAATTTAGTCCGGCTTTTTACGGTTCTGGTCGACGATGCGCGGCCTGGCAGTGGAATAGATTGGCTTTATGAATTCGCCTGACCCCTCGTGGGAAATCGAGGACCCGTATATGCGCTCCGTTGGCCCAAATAGAATTTCGCGGTGTTCGAAACGGCCGTGGCGAAAGAGGGAAAAATACCGAAACGAACGAAAGAACGATCTCGCTGGGGCGACCGGCGCGGCCGGATCTGTTGCTCGTTTTTCCGACCGGCCTCGTTCACCCCTTGCCCGCTTTTATCCGTGGCGGAGTTGCTCGGGGGATGCTTTGTCCCACCTCTTTGTCTAACCCTTTCCTTCCGTGCTCGGCATTCCGCCATTTTTTCCCCCGCAACGTTCCCGTTCTCGATCTCGCGACATCTTTTCACTCGGTTCTCCCGTCCGAAGTCGCTCTTATCTTTTCTTATTTCCCTGCCTTTTTCTCTCCCACTCTTTCTTCTCTCTCTCTCCCCCCTCTCCCTCGCACACCCCACGATCCGTTTCTCCCTTGCCTTGTGATTCCTCTCGCAACCGCACTTGTCAAAGCCACTTCGTCGTCAACAATCCGCTATAAATAGACCGACATGCTTTGCGCGCGCGAGATCAAAATTTCATGGAGCGATCGCGAAAACCCGGCCGAACTTTTTGTTCACCGTCTCCACCTTTCCTCTACTACTTTTTATCGGTTAACGGTCGTGTTCACCCCCCGAGGCAACTACAAGGAAACTCGTTCGCGACCGTGCAACGCGCAAATTAACTCGAGCGGATTTTCTTGTCCGACGCTCGACGGTTTTAAGCTCTGTCCACGTTAGTCGCTGCTTCCCGTTCTGCGCCATCAGAAGGCGCCTCTGCGATAACGAATCTAGACTGCTTTCATGGATTAATCAACCCCCTGTGCCACGGGGGTTACGGGGGCTACAGTTATTCGAATTTTACTAGAAATGCACTATTAAATCGGAACGGACTCTACCAAACATGTACGGAGTCCCCCCGTTAAGTTATGTCACCATTTTTAGCCACTTCTAATAGTGCGATTAAAAAATGTTTTAGACAAAGGTTTGTCAGTACGTGGCGAGCTACATGTTCGCATATTCTTAAATCTAAAAAATGCTTTTGAATTAAAAAAGTAAAGGTCACCTTGACTTTTTCAAATGACAACACATGTTTTGGACGTCATACGATTGTTGCTGGCGTCGAGACGAATTCAACAGTGTGTTATACTATGATCTTGAAATAACCTCAAACTCGAAAATTTTGTGCAAACGTAACTTTAATGAAAAATTATTTCTTACAAAAGAAAACAAGTTACATTAGATGTTCGAACTGCGATCCACCTTCTATACAGAGTTCCGCTCTTTGTATTAGACTTTTCGTTGTCGCTATAATTAGGGCGTCTTGGTTTATGTTATTACATGAAGTTGTTATGCGATTCCGAAGTTCTTGGACATTGTTGAGTTTTGTGTCGTGGATCGCAATTCGAACATCTAATGTAATTTACTTCGTTTTATAAGAAATAATTTTTTATTAAAGTTACGTTTGCACAAAATTTTTCAGTTTGAGGTCATTTCAAGGTCATAGTACACTGTTGAATTCGTCTCGACGTCAGCAACAATTCTATGATATTGAAAAATGTAGTGCTATTTTAAAAAGTCAAGGTGACCTTTACTTTTTTACGTAAAAAGCATTATTTTAGATTTAAGAATATGCGAACATGTAGCTCGCCAAGTATTGGCAAGCCTTTCTTTAAAACATTTTTTAATTGCACTATCAGAAATGTCTAAAAAATGGTGACATAAGTTAACGGGGGGATCCTGTATATTATTAATTGTCTCTGAACCCAAAATAGAAATCTATCTAGTTGTCAATATACAGGGTGTCCCGGGAACAGTGCAAGAAAAACAGGAGCGATTCCTGAGCTAATGTGGAACAAATTTTTCCATTGTCAATTCGCGCCGAAACGCTAAGCTCTCGTGTTATTAACAGAAAAACACGGACCAATCGGAGCGTGGCTACAGCTGACGTATTCCGGCGCGGCCAATGGCAACGCCACGCTCAGTGAGATCTGTCGCTGACGCAGAATCCCATTGCTATAACCGCGCTCTGATTGGTCCGCGTTTTTCATTAATAACTCTCTTTCATTAATCCCTTTCAAGGAAGTACATTGTTGGGTTATAGCAATTGGGCAACATATACACATACGATAGATATAAATCTTTTTCTAGGAAATTAAGGACGACAAATTTCTAATCACTGTAACCGTAAAATGAATTGCAGTGAAGGGAGTGAAAGAAGTTTTAAAAAGAATATTGAAAGCGGTTACTCTGCTACCCGGTTATCGACATAAGAGTTAATTAGTATTTTCTATCGCTTCTGCAAAATATATTTTCCATTTTTGTTGAAGAAACGTGGCAGCTGTGGATATAGCTCGGCCTTGTCTCGACATTTTGTCGAGCATCTCGTTCATCCCATCGCGTCGGGTGTTGCGGTGGTTCGAGATTGAAAAGCCATCGAGATGTTGGTTTTTCTATTTTTGTTATTGGGGGAACGAGGTTGATGGCAATGGCGGGATATTTCAAGATGAAGGACTTAAGGGGAAAAATCCGTCGCGATCCTAGTCGCGCGACAATGGAAATTGGCTCGTTGAAATCTCGTACGCGGTGTAATTTGATTTCCTCGGGAACGGCCAGTCTGGGCGCAGCGACAAACCGCCGGGGAACAGCGAAATTCACCGAGCTGTTTGTTCTCGTAATAACTAAAAGCGAAATATTACATGTGCAAATTGATTCGGTGCCCCTCGGATCCGCTCGTTTCGCCCGACTTTTTTTTACTCACATTTCGCCCGATTTCTTTGGTCGGAGGTTGCGCTGCTCGCGAAACCGAGTAAAAAACTACTGTTTTGAGAGCATCCGAACGTGGAGAAGAATTTCAAATAGTTGCTGTGTGTAAATATTCTTCGCGCAATTCCCCAGTTTCATATCTCTGCATTCCGTATTTAATTCTGTAATAAATTTCAAAGGCAATGTTAACTGTTTCTAGCTAACTGAATAAAAAATCTCTCTTTTTAAAAGTGCTGTTATATATAGGGTGTCCTAAAATTGTATTTCCTTAAAACGGATGAGGTCAATTCAATTAACCTTTTCTTTTGCAAAAATGTTCCCCGCGGCTTTGTTAAAGAGTTATTAACGAAAAACGCACACCAATCATAGCACGTGTAGCCGCGTCCTGATTGGTCCTCGTTATTCGTTAATAACTCTTTAATAAAGCAGTGGAGAACATTTCCGCAAAGGTTAAAGTTACATCAAATGACCTCAGTACATAATTTTTGGGACATCTTGTAGTATAATAAATCTACTGCACAGAAAGCCGACATTTGCTTCTTCTCGGAGACTCGACAATGGATACAGCATTGTCTCCTATGTTTCTATCGTAATTGTTCTTTAAGACGTTTGCTAAAGTGTCTAAAATACGATCGATCTGCGTAAAAAATTGTATCCCCCGCCGCTCCCTTAACGGTTATAAACGAGGGTTAACGAAACCATCCGAACGTATCTGGGCTTCGAATCCGTTCTGCTCGTAGAACTAGATATTTATCGGCTCCACGAAGCTCTGCGAGTCGAACGGAAGAGAAGAAACTGTCTCCAACCCCGCTGCAACCCCGTTCCACTCCAACTCGAAAACGTAACATCGATCTCAATTAACACCCCTCTGTGCTGCCGAGTCGCGAAGTTTCACCGTTCTCGCGACATTTCCGCTCGAAAGCTTCATTTGCGCCATTTAATCGCACACCGGACTGCTAATCGCCCCGCGAATCCTTCGCGATCTGACGTCAAACTTTGATCGCTCTTACCGGGAACTATCATGCTCTATCAAACGAGACAAAGCGTCAAATTAAAAAACAAAATCCGGTATTTTCGACTCCCTCGTGTAGAGTCACCCTCTATGTCAGGAAGGGTGTACCGAAGGCTGTACCATCGATATTGGGACACCCCGTATACCACGGCATACTACACTTTCAAAATAAAACACTGTTTCGCAAGTTATGAAACATCATCGAAAAGTTTCGATTACAATGTATGATGTAAAGAGGAGAACCATGTGTCAATCGCCTGTTTTTCAAGACTTTTTTTTTGAAAAATGTAATGCGTAGATTGATTTATCATTTATTAACTCTTTGCACTCGAAACTATTTTAACTCCAAAACAAAACATTTCATCCGATTTAGAATATTTCCCTTCTATATATATTTTTTCATGTTATTCATACGAGCATGGTGCAATTTAATTGTACAATACTGAAATGGTTATTTAACTTATTAAATACAAACAAATTTAATAATGTAAAAAATATTTTGAATAATGATACAGAAATTTGTAGTGGTGCCTTACAGTCACCATTCCAGTGCTAAGGGTTAACGTTATAATGTAAACAAAAATATTTTTTATAAATTTTAATCGTTCATATCAGTGGTGCAATGGTGTCTTGAAAATGGCAACCTGGAAATGCGCCGTGTAGCGTACAGTGTACAAAAATGATCTAAAACAAAAAAATCAAAATGGAATCGTTAGTTTATGCCAATACGCACAATATGATACCCTAACTTTTATTAAAATTTGTAAACTTGCAAAAATGGCGAAGTTTTGAAAAGAAAACGGATTTTCTATTATGATTTTCTGTTAATAACAATGTTTTAAATAAAAAATTAAAAAATCGGAGCTCGTCGTGTTGTGGCCAATTATTTATAGAATATATATACCATGTTTCATAAAGATCGAGTAATCATTTTTTGTGCTACGTTGCACGATGTGAAAAATTTTGCGTTTCTAGAGAAATGCGTTTAAAATTTGAGTAACGTGAAAAACATGTTACGTGTTTGTATATCATGACAAAATCTGAAATCATTTTAACTTACCACGGTTTTTCACTAATTTGCAATTTCAGGGCCATAGATCAGATCTTCCACTTTCTCAAAAAGTTGTACTTCCGTTTTTTTTCTTTTCAGAGAAGCACGAGTCTTACCGACAAGAGCCCGACTACGTAAGCTGCTCTGCCCAATACAACCGTTCACTTTATTTTGAAAATAACGTACAAGAACATCTCTGATCACTTTCTAACTTTTTTGTTGTTGTATTTCTGGGGAAATTTCCTATCGATTAAAAAAAAAATGCTCATAAATTTCATTTTACACAAGGTTCCCTCTTAACACATTGACTTCCATGTCACCCATATTTGGGTGATGGAATTATTTGTCCAGGTTATAAAATTAATTTTTACATTGATGTATTCATTGTACCAGACTTGATTAGGAACTGTAACATGCACGAGAGGTGGAGGACTACACAATATCATACATTTAATTATTTTCAATTTTTATGAAATAACACTACGATTTTATGGAATTTTTAAGGTTTTTAGTTTGGCAATCAAAGTGAGAAAAGGGCCTTCCTGCAGCCATGAAGACTTTGTGTAACCACACAGTCATAGAAGTGGTTAATTTGGTTTCCTAAAAGTCCAATCTAGGACTATACGGTCTCCCAAAATGCCTATATGTACGTTACCGCGGAGTAATTTGTAATATCCGGCGGCACACTGCCTGATAGTGACAGTGGTGCAAGTAGCGAAAAATGTCGGAACCGCGAGGTGCAGTTTCGGATGCCTCATGACAGGTAGTATGCCGCCGAATATTACAAATTTCACCACGATAACGTACAAATATGCATTTTGGACTTTTAGGAAACCAAATTGACCACTTCTCAATTGCTCATTGTGATATTGAAGCGTCAGTTTAATCCCCCGTGAACCATGGTTTCTCGTATTTATGTGTGGTTACTCAAGGTCATCAAGGCGGAAAGGCTGCCCTCTTAAGTAGCTATTTTGCCAGAATCGGAAAAAGCAGCCTAAACGTAATGCGTTCGCGAGGACGTTTCTTCCGCTATTGCGTTTACTCCTTAAATCGATTTCAGCGTGAAAATTGCAATTTGACACGCGGTTGGCCGAGCTAATCGACGCGCTAGACGATTCGCGGGGTTAAGGAGGCGGGATCATCCAATTAATCAGATCCATGAGCTCTCGGTATGCATCGGCGTGCGACGAGTTGCCGTGCAGTCGACGAGGAACAACGATGAATTGTCGGGGGCCGTTCGTTCGGAACCATTCCGGCCTGTTAACAACCGAATCGAATAAATTATCGACAGGCCGTGAAACGGGGAATGGAGGTCAAGAGGTCGGTCATCGCCGGTTCGATTCCCGTCGGATACCGCGGGTGTATCGCGGTTCGTTCGTTCGTTCTTTGGCCTGGCTCCGGAGATCCTCGAGACGATCCGGCGTCGAGCGATCTCTCGGAACTTATGGCTGCGTTCCCAGTTCCCAGCTCCCGGCTCCTGGGATCGTCTTCAACGCTTTACGATCAACAGGAGCAATCGAACACGCTCTTAACCCATTAACGCCGGCGCATATTTCGTCTCCTATTAGTCAGACATCCCGGGAACTTTATCTTCGAATCTTTAACTTCACCGATGAATCACGATCGTACGACTTCCAACGATCTCTTGCGCTTCGATCCGATGTGCTGTACGAACGATATTCGCGCGAAACGAGTCTGCAAACTCCTCTCGTTAAAACGGCGAATTTTGATACAGCATTGCAAATCGTTAATCCTCGTACTTCTCCATTTTCTGTTTCTGCGTGCTGAGAAATTGTTCACTGCACTTTCTGCTCGCACTGCTCTTTGAATATAATTGCACAGAAGAGCCGTGGATAATATTTCAGGCGCTTACACTTTAATGCGTTCGCTACCCACCGTTTGTTTAGCAGCCTGTCTTCATCGTTCAAATGTTCTACCAAACGCAACACGTTCACAGTGAACGATTTTCTTAAAAAATGTAATTTATTGGGAGTATCGCTTCAATAATAATATTAATGATACCTTTTATTCTTCGTAAATAGTTGTATCTTCCATTTCTAGTAAATAATAATTGGTAAAAATTACAGAGAAAATACTAGAAGTTGTTGTTTAAAACTTTTTTTATGTGAGCCTGTATTGAAAATTTAAACAATAAGTTTGGTAGATCTGTGTCAATGATACGTATCCTGAAAAGTTCATCAAAATCGGTCAACGGAACAATAAGCTACAAACGTTTGAAGGTGGTGAATATTTCAGTTTTTCACGATTTTCAGCCTATGACACAGTATAACAGTTTTTTACGATTTTCAACCTATGACACAGTATAACAGTTTTTAACGATTTTCAGCCTATGACACAGTATAATTGAAACAGGCCTGCAAAATGTATCTTTTAAATTTTCAATATAGGCTCACCTAAAAAAGTTGTAAAGAACAACTTTTAGTAGTTTCTTTGTAATTCCGACCAATTGCAATTTTTTCAAAATCACTTTTTCACATCAGGTAGTAAACTAATCGTTCTAACTTCTCAAAAAAATTTAAGTGGTATGGTCCAATATTAAAAAAGTGATCGCCCTTCTAGAAGTGTTCGAATATCACTGTGGTTTCACTGTACGTTTGCGTATGGCTTTTAGTTTATAGAACTCAACAAACCGCAAAAAGCCGTAGCGGATTTTAAATTTTGCAGTTGCAACAATGAATATTGTATTATGTGCAACAAAGAAGAATTCATTTCACGAGGAAATGTAACAATATTTAAACTATTGAATTTATTGCAAATTGTACCTGTTGTCTAAATAATTTATGAATTTTTGTAATATTTTAGACCCATATTTTCAGTTTTTCAACAAATTTTGCACATGTTCAGTTCGATGGAGGAAAAAAGTAATCTTGTAAATTTTAGTACTTTTCTATTGTTCCAATTATTTTTGTTATAAATACGAATAAAAAAAAAGAAACTTATCAGTTTGACGTATTAAACATTAATAAATCATGTTACCAAAAGATGTTCTATTTAAAAAAATTTTTTTCACTTTTGTTCCATTTTTCGAGGAAATCGACCACTGTGCATTTCTCTTTTATGAAATATTAAAATAATTTAGTGCAGGAAACTCGTGAACTCCTCATGGAGCCATGGGATATTTTACTATGCTTTGGGATTTTCAAAAGCAGCGTGCATAAAGTTAGTTTGAAGCGACTAGCTCATATTGATAGGGGCACATCCTGATTGACCAGACTATTAACAGGAGAGCCATGAAACCACAGAAATATTTTCGAGGAGGGTCGAGCCATGATGAAGGAACTAATTTTTCAAAATTGGCTGAGCCGCGGAATTGATTAGATACGCTGGCATAGTCGTGCTCGCCTAATGAAAAGTAAAACTTTTAACACCCTCGCGCCAGATCGCGCAGTATATTCTATAGACCCATAAAATTTGCAATCCACTTAGGCGTTTGAAACTTATCGAATGGAAGTTGGCCTGTTGAAATTGACTCGGATTCGCGGGTACACGATGAACTTGATCCCATCCGTAGCGAGCGAGCGGTGTTCCCGTGACATGGATCGTAGAACGCTGCTGGATCGCGAAACAGGGACGCGCGAATGACGTCATACCGTGCTCCGAGACTCCATTGACCGACGGGGGTTAGCGAATTCCTCTGCAAGTTCCAATGAAATTCCCAGTAAAATTTATTTTTCAATCCGCGATAAGAACGGCATTCAGAATTCACCGCTCTGGTTTCTCCATTTATTTCGAACGAAAATCGCACAAAATTACAATTTTTAATTTTATAAAATTGAAATCACTAATTACTAAAGTTGCAGACAAATAATTACGTCCCTTCCATCTTTTTCTGCACTTTCATTCTCCGAGGAAAATATTCGCAGTATCTTCAAAAATAAGGATGCAAATATATATTTAGCTGTTTATATTGTAGTCTCTTAAAGTTTATTGTACGTTATTGATTAAGTGATTATATTCTTTTTCTTCGTCCCCTAAAAATAGCAAAAAAATTAAGTTCCTATATAATCTTAATCCTCGTGCTGAATTGATTATTTTTAGTTTTTTACTGTTCTAGGCTTTCAAAAAAAAACTAACAAAATTCTGGAAGTCCTTGAATATACAATCGTTGGAGCGTCTGCAAACGCTAAACGTACATTAACACTAAACCTGCCGTACCAGAAAAGTGACTAATACATGTTGTCTTATAAAAATGACGAGATTGCATTTATTTGGTTTCTGTACGGTTCGTATTATAATACATGCGCTCCTAAGTATATTTATTTAATTATTTCCAACGAAAGCATCTTTACAATTTCATTAATTGTAAAATAAAAAATTTGGAACGGTCATTTTGATCGGCGCACGGTGTAACGAATGGCCTTTTTAGCCGGACAAAATTAACTTTCAAATAAACAGAAACTAACTGAGCTAATATAATCTAAAATAACCATGTATTAAAACCCTTGAATATTAAAACTTAAAATTCTTTTATTGTATGTTTACAGAGCGTGTAAACTTCACCTAAAAGGCGAACGCCTAACCTATAAATGAATGGGCACTAAGGAGTATTTAAACTTCCTATATATATGAAGAATATAGAACCTCAAAACATGTATTTTCAGTGTAGTAGTTCCAAATTATCGATAACATTCCTGTATTTTTATAAATTGAGTGTCAAAGACGGTACTTGTTTTTCCACAGAAACGGCCATGTTACTACTCTTCGTTAATGAATTAATATATGACCCACGTCGCCCCACGCGATGACGATGATCGTCCCAGCCGATGCCGATTGCCGTCGCCACTTAGCGGTTTGTTTAGTCTACTCGTTGAAACCTATGGATTGGTCTCATTCATTGTATATTGAAGGAATAAACAATGATAAGATCCCTGAGTTTTCCTCTGAACTTTCTTCGTATGATAATTCTTTTCTTCAGTCGTAAACCCAAATATTTGTCGTAACACAAATACGTTTAGATATATTCTATTTACATTTGTTTTTAAGTTAATAGTTTTAGTTATTAGTTTATAAGTTATTTGTTTTTAGCAACCAAAAGTTTTTATTTACAACTTTGATTTCGATCTCTGTTATTTCTTTTATTTTATTTATATTTTCATATTATTATATTTTTATTAAAATAATGAACAATAATATGAAGTAGAGTTGTTATTTGTAAATTAACACCTTATAGTAAACCAAAGAATAATTCTTTCCCTTTAGAATATGTCTGAATCTCCAAAAAGTAACATTTACAATAATTTTTCCAAAATTACATTCTTTTTGTCTATACTTAAAAATTACGTTTGCTTTGACAGTATCTATTACTTGTTAAATCATTTTGCGTTACATAGATCCATTACTAACTTTGTTGTATTTTATATTTAATTATACATCATTTAAAATATATTGTTTAATTAACAAAAACCAATTAAATGTTGTAAAAAACGAATAATTATTCATATTTTATGCAACTGTAAACATATATAATAAATATAGAAAAACAGGAAATATAGAATTTTGTCTAGCTAAAAAGGCCATTCGTCACACTGTACGGCGGTGATAGGTTTAGTGTTAACGCTTAAAGCACGAATGGGAAGAAATTCTTTCTCTGAGAGAAAGGAATTCAAGAATGAAATTTCGCTCCGGACATAAACGAGCACGGTTGGCCGGGGAGGGTTGAGATAAAGGAAAGAAATTTGGTTCGCTTTTCGGCCAGGATTTCGGCGCGAGTTGTCCGTGTGCGGCGACTCTCCCTCCGTTTATCGAGCCATCAATCTCTCCTGCCCTTTGCCTTCCTCCTCGGTGTAGGTGCAAGGTGAAGCCGAAAAGGTGGCCCACCTTCGTCGAACGGGGAAGGTCGATCGATCGATAGAAACACACCGGTTAGGCTACGCCTTTCGAAACCAGACGCTGGCAAACGCTTCGCTGCCATTGTCGGTGCTCGCTGCCAGTGTCAACAGTGGACCGAGGCTACCAATTCGGCCTTCAACTTCGCTACCTTGTTCGCAGAACCGACGGTTAGGCTAGGTCAACGAAGCCATCGCGAACCGATTGATTCGCCAGCTCGGGGGTAGAAAAAGAAAAAAGAAACGCAACTTCGAACAAGTATATCGCGAATTTCAAGTCGAAAACTAGGTTCTAGAGACGATCGATCGTCAGCCGAGGTTGTTAATCGTTAAATTGTTTAATATGTCAAGGTGAATTCAAGAACCCACTATACGTTCTTCGCGAACAAATTCATCTTGGCATTCTCGATCATTTTGGATATCTTAGTAATCATAGATCCATTTTTTATACTTGTGGTGGTTTGCGGGACACGCAAAAATCCGTTTTTCATTGTCTGCTGGCGGAAGTCGGGTCCTGTATTTATACGACGGATTATGACAGAATCGTCTTTGTGACAGTTCCACAACACAGATGCAATGAATTCTCGATATATGTTAACAACATGGGTCTTGCCAGCGTCGTATAGCGTCCAGGAGACATACTGGAGACGTGTTATGTTTTCACTCCTCAAGCTTCGTGGTACCTCTAGGGTATACTCTGCAGTAGTGGGGATAATTCCGCGACGTTTACCATCCAGGCCTTGGCGACACATATAGGGAAATTACTTTACTTGTTATATTGACATGCTATTTTTGTTATTTACAGCGTTATTTTACCGTTATAGTGATTTCTAAAAATGTTTAATTTCTTAAGCGGTGGCTAAAAAAAACGTCCACGACAGGCTTAAGACCGCGCGCGAAATGTCCCGCAATGTGTTAGTATCCTAGAATGTACCTATTTTTGAGCTCGAACCATTCCTGTATGAACCGTAGGCATTAAAAAATTGTAAAATCATCACCGGAAGATAATGTATTAATAAAAGAATTTCCGGTATATTTTAGTGACAAAATACAGTGAATTTTCGTTACGAGTCAGTGCCAACCTTACGATTTGGAGTCAGTGGAACTACCCGCATGACCGCGGTGAGGGGCCGAACCTCGAGAGCCGTCTTTCGAGCTGCGTGCAACATTGTATCGGAGAAAGACATTTTCTCAGTCTTCTTGTCACTATCGGTTAGTAGTCATACTCTTATGTTTCCAGCGTGTCCTTTCTATTTCAAATGCGACGCTCGGCGAGAACCTCAGATTTCGTCTAAGAGCCAGTCGCCAGAATCGCTCAACTGACTCGCAACGAGAATTGACTGTAAATATCGTTAAGAGTATAAATAAATTAATGGGAGAAACTTGGTCTATTGGACAGATTTAGATTGCCCGAAAAAATTCTGGAAAATAGTCGAGCACGTGCACTGCTCGCGTGCAAGCACTGGTTAATATCGGCCGCCAGTTTATTGAAAAACGATCGGCGCGTTCCTAGAGAAACGAGAGAAATTTCCAGGATTTCGTCGCGGCAAATCGCGCGGACCGGAGAAGAAGAGCGTTATTTTCCAGTGAAAAGTGATCCGACTGCCGGGGCTAGGTGTCGTCGCGTTTCGACAGTGATTTCCGAGGTTTTCGAGAGAAGTTTAAAGCTGCACCGGCACTTCCGTTGTTCGGTGTCGCGCGCGAATCATTGTCCTTGTTCCCGCTTCGGGAGCGATTTCTTCGGGAACGGACGGACGGATGGACGTTCGAGGGTTGCGGAGCACGTCCCTGTAACACTTTCGTCGTTCTGTTTTTCGATCCCGCCGGGGAAAACCGCATGGAACAAGAGGCAAGAGAGAGAGAGAGAGAGAGATACCTTTGGAACATTACGGCTCGTTAGCTATGATAGTAGACGCCTCGAGGGGGAGGTTCGCAGGACGTCCCTGTCGGATACCGTTTGTTCGACGACATTAGTCCCGTTCGAGCACAATGAGCCCGCCCGCTCGTGAATATCGCTAGCCAATCTCCGTACCCGCCCGGCTGCGGCTTTTGCCTATACTCGAGCCCAGCAATTCTTTATCGTCTCGCACACCTATTCTCGACGCTGCCATTGTCGCGACTCCTTGCTCGTGTCATTAGTTTGCAAACGAAAATCTTGTTCGAACGGGTACGTCTACTCTACGTAAGAGAATACGACAACATTGTGAGAAATAGCAGGATGTACTTGTTCTACACGAGAAGCTGCGATGCTAATGCTACGGGAGTTTCCGGAAGAGTGCCTGTTTAGGCAAACCGTGGTGACAACTCTTTGCCGGCATGTTGCGAGATTTACTGCACAACTCCGTGAAGATGCAATCCAGTATCTTTTTTACTCAGGTTATTAGTGGCCATAATATATTGGTTCCAAATTAGAAGTCCGATATACTGCAGGAATGTTTTAACATTAGAATTTTCTAAATTTAATACTTCATACAGTCCTTTCTCTATATATGTCGCAATTACCTGGCTGATAAAAGTCGCAGAACTATACCCACTATCACGGGTTATACCCCGTGAGGGGCCGCGAAACTCGAGAGTCCTCGAATGCCGAGGAGTGTAAACATAATACGAGTCGGGTACGACGTTCAGCGTGGATCACAGAATAGTTTCTCCTGGACGATATATGTCGCTGGAAAGGCCCGTGTTGTTGACATATATCGAGAAAATACTGTATTCTGTACTTTTAACTTATTGATTCCATATTAGAAGTCCGATATACTGCAGGAATGTTTTAGCACATGAATTATCTAAATTTACTTGATTATATTCTATTCTTTTAACGTCATATTTAAAACATTGGATTATCATTGGATTATTCTAATATTCGAGCACCCAGATCCAATGCTCGCAAGGGACCAAATTCTTTCGATCATTTCTTCAAATGAAACTTTCACCAACATGTTCCCGACATTCTTCCGATTAAAAAGAGCCTAAACATGGCACAGTATAATTGTCCTATTATCCGAACACCGGAGTCCCATCGATAACTTCGGACAACCGAGTCTCGACGGTGCGGAGCTCCCAAACGGCCAAATTCGTTATCGAGATTCAAAGCCGAGGAATCTCTCGAGCCGCCGATCGAGAGTCTCGAAGGTCTATTTATCGTTCGAGTTATTCCGTTAGTTCTGTGTGTATATAGGATACGGGCAGCGTGGGGTGGGGGTAAAGGAGAAGACCCGCGCCGGTGTTGAAAGCCACTAGAGTGGCTCGATTACGTGTTTGTTCGATGTTCGGCAAGGCGACCGGTGTCCGTGGTAGGTAAAAGCGTGGGTCCTGGAGCCGATCGATCAACGCCGAACAAGAAAAAGGGTAAGCGAATCCGGACAGCCGTGCCAAAAACTCCTCCCACGAAAAATGATGGGCTACCTTGAGATACGACTTGCTTTCTGGCGAGGATTCGGATCGCTCGAAATCCGGGTGACCTCTTTCCGGACCCGGTCTTTGCTCCCTTTTCTTCGCGTTTTTCGATCGCATCGGGACTCTCGCGATCGCTCTTAGCATCTTCCCTTCTTCGGAAAACGCTTCGATTCGCTGAAAGAACTGGAAACCCCGTTCTCACTGATAACTCGAAGGTCTCTTGAAAATTTTTAGTCCTGCGGAGGATCCAACGAGTCCTCCAAAATCCTTGGTAAATCTCCGAGAGCTATAGAAAGTTTCCCAAACATATCACTATTGATTTCGAGAGCCTGGAAATAATTTATTCATTACAATTGATAATTTTATACTTTTCGTGGACACGTAAGTCTTTCTGGTGTTGCCAAGGTAACAGCTGTTCACCGATTCTAATCACCAGAAATTGAGAAATTAGATTTTGATGCATCGGGTCTGCATAGACCCGCTGGCTAGACAACTCCGCTAGAAACCCTTACAGGTTCTACGGGGACTACGGTAGTACTTTGCGTATTCTTCACGGATTCCTGGAAGACTTCCAAGATTCCCGAGACTTCTTCAGAGAACCTTGGACATCCTCCGGAGGTGTTCCAAAGACAATCGAAAGTTCATTTAGAAAGTTCTCACTTCGGTTTGTCAGGAATACCGGGTTCCTAGCGGCGACCTTGGAGGTCCCCCAGGGATCCTTGATGGCGTTCAGGACCTTCGAGAATCTCGGAAAGTCTTTCCGCAGTCGTGGGAGTGGTCCGAGCGTCCTCGAAGGCTGTACAAAGGTCTCGAGTGTCCCCAGGAGTTTCGTAGAAGCGTTCTACATCTGGAAAATCGATAATATTCCGCCGGATGGATGAAATTCCTCGCCGAACGAATTTCTTCCGATACGGTCGCAGACATCGGGACGTTATAGGATTTCCATAGGGAGGCGGCGAACATTTGTTCCGATTCCTGCTCGTTTCCGCGTTCTCTTTGTCTCGCTTTCGCGTCGGTTCGTAGATAATGCAGTGAATTCTCGATATATGTGAACAACACGGGTCTTGCCAGCGTCGTGAATCGTCCAGGAGACATACCTGAGCCGTTTACACTTCTCAACGTCCGAGGCCTCTCGGTATACCCCGCGGTAGTAGGGATAATTCCGCGACGTTTATCATCGAGGCTTTGGCGAAATATATAGAGAAATCACTATATACAAGAACGTATCGGCAATTATTATCGAAGGAACACCGAAGCGCCCCGAAGTTCGCTCGGGGGAACCTTTCTATATAGAGAAATCACTGAACATGTTATCGAGGAGGAGGTTGGAAAATCAGGGGTGGGGTCAACAGTCGAGAACCTGAGCTTAAGGGGGCCGGCATGGTTTGAAATCCATATACGTATGCAAGGGTCAAAATCTAGACAAACTGCCGCTTCAATATTGCAATGAGCATTTTAGAAGTGGTCAATTGTGTTTCCTAAAAGTTCAATCTACGTCTGTATAGAGCCCAAATTGCGAATTTCCACCTCATCGTGGAGTAATTTGTAATATTCGACAGAAAATTCGAATTCTGAAGCAAGTATGACATCACAAGATGGCTGCCGCTGAGAGATTCTCTTAATTTCGAGAGATTTAGTGTACGTATCGAAAAAAAGGCTCTATACAGACGTAGGAAAGACATGTACACACACGGTGATATGCATTTTTAATTTATTACTTACTTATTTGAGACGTAAAATGTCTAGAAAAAAAGGCACAGCGGAACATAGCGTGACAGTCAAGGCCAAATTCCTGCCGGCCTTCCTGTCGTCATTTTCCGTGATGCTTGAAAAGATTGTTCGACAACGCCGATCAGATTCAGTTTCTGAGAGTCTAGAACTCATTGGTGTTCTTCACTTCGAGGGAAAATCTTGCAATCGTTCATGTTCAAAACGTCCGATTCGATTAATTATTCTCTATCGACAGCGTTGTTATTCATTGCCAACTTCCCGACAGTGATTGTACTTGAAGGATGCATGAGAAACAGCGTGAAAATAATTGGGATTAATTCTCTGGAAAAGAAAACTTGATTTTGAAGTTGAACACTGTGCCTTTCAGAAATCTTTTATTTGCAATATTGTTAACAGACTGCGGATTTTATGCACTTATGGCAAAAATGAATAGATGAAACATCAATAGGAGATAAATCAATTACTGACACATTCTTTGCAACCTATTAAAATGATTAAAAACAGAAATCCCCAAACGTTGATGCAGTGAATTCTCGATATACGTCAACAACACGGGTCTTACCAGCGTCGCGTATCGTCCAGGAGACATACCCGAGCCAGGGCTAACATAACATATTATGTTTACTATCCTCGACGTCCGAGGTCTCTCGGTATACCGCCCGCGGTAGTGGGGATAATTCTGCGACGTTTATCATCCAGGCCTTGGCAACATATATAGAGAAATCACTGTATACAAGAACGAATCGGGAATTATCGAGAGAACACCGAAGCGTCCCGAAGTTTGCTCGGTGGAACTTTTATATCGATCGCAGTTTCTCCGTTTTCGTATCCGACCTTCGCTTGCTATTAGAAGTCTTGTAAATCCGGTCCGCGATTTCAGTTGTTTCTTGACTAGTGGTCGCGTGCCAATTGCGGGACCCGTCTCGAACCCGATGAAAGAACACGACGCCCTCGCGAAATGCCTTTCCAAATCTGAATATATTGGCCCTCCACGGTCTTATTGTTTCCTGGATGGCCTGCTAATCGACAAAGGAGCCTCGGAGAATGGCACGGCCGAACAGTCGAATCCTTGATCTAAAAATTTCTAGACCCACGAGCACAACAAGTTTAGCCTTGCTCGAGGCTCGATCATTCTCGAGAAAGAACCGCGAAAGCTCGACCTTCGAGCGACGGAGTCCTACGAGATTCCACGCGATCGAAATTGGACGCCCTTGCCGAGGACTTCAGGTCCTCGTGAACCGTCCCAATTTCGTACCCGCTTTCATTTGACTTGCAGATCGGAAGCCGGTCTCTCGCTCCGAGACCCATCTCATCTGCGCGCTTTAACCCTTCACTGTCCGGCCGATTTTCAATCTATCTTAATCTGCTTGCCTCGACTGTTACATTTCGCTCGCGACAATGTTATTTGAATAGTACGAGTACACCTGTGTTGGCCGGGTTGCCACATTTCTGGCGGATTTTAAACGGTTAATAACTAAAAACTGAAGCCGAAATCACAATTTCTTTACTCATCATGTTCGTCTTGTATTGTCATAGAGAACCACCCCTTAAATTTTCTCCCACCTGTAGTCGAACACCCTGTAATAGTAACATTTTCTCCGGAACGCAGCGTTCCAGCTATCAAGAATATTCTGCTTGCAATGGCCGTACCCAGATTATTCAAAGAAACGATTACCCTGATTCGACATGCTATTCCCCATTCGGGTCTACAAGCCTAAATCCCAGCCAGTATCGCGCAAGAACCATGTTTCTTCGGACTACAACCACTCAGCTAATATTAACGGAAATGTTGTTAGCAGCCTCTACAGTCATCTTCGAAAGAATGTTTGTGGAATCTTAGCGAGCCTGGGTCAGCACTCGAGAGTTAATTCCAATCGATGTGCCTAATCCCAGTCAATGTCGCGCAACAATGACGTCTCTTTCAGACTGCAAGGTCCTAGCTAACGTTAATGTTCAATATAAAACGATTACATCTATCATTTTAATAAGCTGGGACTAACTTACGAGGGCCGCATTGATGACTCTATGTAACTACACACACACAGAAGAAATCCATGTACCCATACGAAACTTCATGGGGGCACAAACTGACGCTTCAAAATCGGAATGAGCAATTCAGAAGTGGTCAATTTGGTTTCCTAAAAGTCCAATCTGGGATTATACGGTCTCCAAAATGCCTATTTCTACGTTATCGTGGAATAATTTGCAATATTCGGTGACATACTGTCGATCATGAGGCGACAGAACTGCAACTCGCGGTTCCGACATTTTTCGCTACTAGCGCCACTTGTCGTTGTCAGACAGTATGGCGCCAAATATTACAAATTACACCACGGTGACCACTTCTGAATGGCTCATTGCGATATTGAAGCGTCGGTTTGAGTCCGCGTGAGTCCTTGCAAGTTTCGTATACGTATATGGGTTTCTCCTATGTGTGTGTGGTTACGCAGAGTCATCAAGGCGGCAAGGTGGCCCTCGCCAAGATTCCGTAGATTCGCGATAAGGTAGAGAGACCACGTTAGCGACAAAAATAGGCGAAAAATGGTTTTACGTGCCTCAACTTTTCGCCCTTATACGAGAATATTTTTCACTGGGAAAGGGTTCATTTGAAAGAGGAAGGTTCAATCTAGCGCGCGCTAGATGACGGTTTTACTATTTTGTGCTTGCTCTATTCATTTTTATCGTGAGTGCATAAAATCCGCAGTCTAGTTACCAGCGCCGGGCACAGTTGGACAGTTGTCTTCGAAAGAATGTTCGGTGGAATCTTGGCGAAGCCGGATCAGCAGTGGAGGGTTAATTCGAATCGATTCTCGGCGGGCCGGCCTCTCGGCGCGCCGCGCCGGTGCCGTTCCAGGCAACTGTATTCATCCCTTTGCCGTCTACCATTGTTAATGGATCCGCGAATCCCTCTTATCCCATCCGTTCCGAAGCGTTTCACGCTCGGAGCAGCCAGCGGACCGTGAAAACGCTCGCGAGGGCCTCGATTCACCCCGGAAAGAACGCGGACCCGTTGATGAACAGAGTTGCTTGTGAAGAGGAGGGAGGGGTGGGGGTGGGGGGAGGCATGCTTCTCTGCCAGAGAACCTTGTAATTCGCGCCTATAATTGACGCCGTTTGTGTGGCGGGATTTCAAGTGGCTCGACGATCTCGATTCAGAGAATTTGCGCGCGTGCGGAGTACGGGAGCCGAGCGATTAGCTGTACGAGAACGCTTGCAAAACTTAGTGTACACAGATTTTGAGCCGCTGAGGCTTTTCGAGAGCCACTGCGGTAACGAGGCGCCTCCATTTTCGGTTGATTCGAGTGGCACCATTGCGAATAATGTGTAAACGATTTACACATCGGAGCTGATTCGTACCGTCCGAGGAATCTATTAAATGTTAACATTCGCTTCGTTCAACAATTTACCATGTTCAAAATGCTGCAACTTCACGAGAAAAAGGCATAGAATATTCGTTCTGGTCTCGTTTTCAAGCTTGAACCTTCTACTGTCGACTCCTCTTGTTTATTTTCCTCGACTAAATTTTTTTAATACTATGTAGCGGGTGAGAAAGTGGAGATGCTTTCATGTTCCGAAAATTCTCGGAATTCAAACGTTTGTACAGACGTTCAAAAGTTTTTCTCACGAACGAGACCAAATAACGGGATGCTAAAACTGTAACAATATAGGCTTAGTATCTCATAACTTCTACAAGAAATCGGCAACTCAAAAGTTTTTCTTTTTTTTTAAATTCGGTTTTGAAGCTAAAAATTCTGAAAAAATTCATAGATGTGCATTCTAATAGCTAAAACATACTTGATTTTTTCAGTATTTTTAATTAAAGAGGATAAGAAAAATTACGGAAGAACCTGATTTTCTTTGTCACTCCATCACCATCCCCTATATCGACATATGAAGTTGAAAATTGGCACAAAGTATTTTCTTTGGATAAGCTATCGAATGGCTTAATGCATATTCAATTTGGTTTGGAAGCTCTTCTGACCTCCGTCGATTCAGAGATGGCAGCTTCGCGTTTAAAATGATCGCTCGATGATCGCCGTACGATTTTTTTTGCTCAAGTTTTTCTTTTTCCAAGTCGGGTTCTCGAAGATCTGCTTGGCCTCGCGTGGGCGGTGTTCAGCGTATCTTCGGGCGAGTTTTCATTTGGCCTGTTCGGCGGGGACCTCGAAATTCGGCGGTAGGAATCTTGAGGAGCGGAAATCAGGGGCAGCGAGACGCAGCGACGCGCAAAAGTTATTACCGGGAGCAATTTTCGAAACGGTATGGAAGAACGGCGTCGCCGCCGCCGTGCCGCTATCGGCAGTAATCTCGGGGCAGCACAATGCCTGACAAAACAAAGGGTAGTACGTATCGGCGAAACGAGCTGCTTCGAGAGACCGACGCGAAGCGGAATGGCAATCTCCTGCCTCGACTGGGCCAAGTCGAATCCCGAAACCTCGTCCAACCTAGAATCTTCCTCTCGAATGCATCAAGTTGCTCCGAACCTTCCACCGGCTCCCACGGAACCATGGAATATTAATGTTTCGAGCTACGGGTTACTCTCGAAGGTAATCCGGTGTTCGACCCGATCCGACGGAGCTATTGTCGTTGTTATTCATTCGAAATGAATCGTTTCTATATTCGATGCTCCCGAACCGAGAATTCGATCCCCTCTAATCGAATTAACCACCCTCTTCTGATGGTTGATAAACTGCCGGTACCCCGGGTCGGTTTAAATAGTCACGAAGATCGGGCCACCTAAGATTTCCGTCACGTTTTAACTCGACGACACCATAATCAATCCTAACCCCTTGCACTAATATTTATTTCGTGGTTATTCCACAAAAAAAGAAGGTTTATATTTATTGTGAACCCATGTTTTCTCCAAACATTATAGGCCGACTACAACAAAATAGAATTTTATTTCGGTTTAAAAGTTATTAGACATCAATTAAATTATCGTATTCGAAAATGGCGCCCTTTTTAGGACCATTCTCCAGAATCGGTCGAATTCGAACAAGTGCGTTGTGTTTTTTGCGGATAAACGCGTGATATAAAGACGGTTGAAAGTGGGGTACGATCGTTAATTGTCGTTCGGCGGCGGTGCTCGTCGCGAACCCGATAAACTCGCGCCGGGTGTCGCGTCGATCTTCAACAATCGGACCGGTTTAATTTTAGCCGGGGAATAGAGGCGGTCTCGTCGCCGGTATTCTTGGAATCGGATCAATTCTGTGAGCTTCCGCTCGAAAAACGCGACCAATCTCGCCGCGATACCCGATGAACGGACGTTACGTCTCTCTCTCTCTCTCTCTCTCTCTCTCTCTCTCTCTCTCTCTCTCTCTCTCTCTCTCTCTCCCTCTCTCTCTTCCCCTCCCCTCTCTCTTTCTCTGTCACCTCTACATACAACGTTGGCTCGTCACCTGTAAGTGTTATCGATTCGTTAAATGACGTCACCGATTTCAAACAAACATTCGTTTCCGATCGTTCGGGGGCGACACGCCACAAAAGAGTTTCATTTATATCGGTACGCTTAACCTCTTCTGGTCGGCTGTGTCCCAATGGAAAATTGTGACGGGGCTTGACAGGCAGCGTGTGTTTCTTTGAACGTTCGAATCGAGCTTGTTAGAACGAAAAAAAAGTGACAACTCTTTCACTGGGAGTCATATCCTCCGGTGTCACGTGACCACGTGTGTCCGCCATGTTGATTGCTGACGCGCGACAGTTTCTTTGTTGGACATTAGTGCTGGTTTCTTGGTGTTTTCGGGCGATTAAGAAAGTGATACGGGCATCTTTTTTAATTGTAATCGATTATATTGCAGGCTGGTAAAAATGGGCGGAGCACTCTCCAGAAATAGACGGGTTCAAAAACCGGCAACTTACCTTCAGTTTGGTAATCAAGCTCAATTAACATTCGGAAGGCGGATGGTTTTGCTGATCGAGCAGATGGCAATCTTTAATGCCACTTAAACAGTTGTTCGCCAATCTTTTCAAACATGTTTTTAATGGCATTTTGTCCAAATCTTGTCCTTGTTGCAATTGGAGAAAATTCGCATCCGAGTGTGAAGTTGCGCGATCTGTGCAGGGCTACCTTGATTTGTCGATATTATCGTGCATTAGTACAAAACATCGTGGAAGGGCCCAGGGGCTGTTTAAACTTTCCGATTTAAATATTGCGCCGTGATGTTGATGCTGGTGCATGTCGGAATGCGAGAGCGCAGCGCCATTGAACGGCTCTCTGTTTCGATTTGGCACGACTTACTGCCCGCAGCGTGAAAACACAACTTCGTACCGGGCCGTTGGCATGATGTACCGGTGCTCTGTCGCCGAGATAGGCACCGCCGGCGCTCCATTCACCAAGGGAATTAGCTCAAACTTCTGAATACAGCGTATTGATACCTGCAGGGAACCGTAGACTAGAAAAGCGTATCATGCCTGCGACCCGGACTGAATACGACCGTGCTGGAATATATCCGCACGCGTCCTCGCATCCGCTCTCAGATTAGCCAGAGATAGTTCCTTGAAACATCCCGCGGTGTCTCTCCCATTATACGTTGCGAATCTTGTCCCTGCTTTGGCGCTCTTCTTTCGAAGCATACAGAGTATAATAATACCTGAGCGCTTGGAGTAGGCAACTCGCACGTGCAGTCATCTTTCATCCCTCGCGAAGGTTGCCTACTCTAGGCGTTCAACTGTTCTAATTACATTTTATAGTGTTCCTTGAAAGGGGTGTAGTCGAGCGCCTAGAGTAGGCAACCTGCGTCAACAATGAAAGATGACGGAGTGTGCGTGTTGCCTATTATAGGTGCTCAACTGTTCTTTGAAAGATGGGATGTACTTGAGCGCCTAGACTAGACAACTCGAATCAACAATGCAAGATTTGAGAGTGTGAGAGGAGAGTGTGTTGTCCACTCTAGGCGCTCAACTATTCTATTACAATTTATACTGCCCTTTAAAAGAAGCGATGGAGTTGAGCACCTAGAGTAGGCAATCCGTATCAACAATGAAAGATGACGATGCGTGAGTGTTGCCTACTCTAGGCGCTCAACTGTTCTAATTACATTTTATAGTGTTCCTTGAAAGGGATGTAGTCGACCGCCTAGAGTAGGTAATCTGCATCACCAATGAAAGATGGCAGAGTGTGCATGTTACCTACTCTAGGCGATCAACCGTTCTATCACAGTTTATACTTTTCTTTGAAAAAAACGATATAGTTGAGCACCTAGAGTAGGCAATCCGTATCAACAATGAAAGATGACGGTGCGTGAGTGTTGCCTACTTTAGGCGCTCAACTGTTCTAATTACAACTGTTCTTTGGAAGATGAGATGCAGTTGAGCGCCTAGAACAGGCAACCCGCGCGCAGCGCCATCGGTAATGATGCGGGTTGCCTATTCTAGGCGCTCGGGTGTTTATTGCAATGATTAAATGGGTAGGTAGAATTTAAGGCAGTGTCTTGCAGCGAGTGCAAACATATTTTGTTTTGCATAAAGTCTAGTCATGATCCTTAGGTTCTGACATTGAATGTAACCAGTTACAAAAAGGAACAAACCCGACGAAGCAGCAGTTTCGAGTCTAACCAGCGTTCTTCTTTGTTTTCCAGGTGGTACACGGTCGCCTCCTGAAACAAGACGAAGCCGGTCGACGAGGAAGTGTCGAGCTCTCGATCGATCCCCGAAACTTGCCAAGCATTCTCGATCGTAGCCAGCCAGGCTACTCGCAGCGTCAGCAAGAGTATCCAGCGGCCGGACCCCGGTTCAAGGATCGAGGATGTGATCGAGTACGTGAGCAGCGTCGAGGATGTGATCGACGACGGGGCTGCTGCCGTCGCGTCCTTGTTCCCTTCGCAAAGGGATGTTCTCCTCCGCGGGCACCAGCTGCACCGACGCCGAGGAGGACGCCGAGGATGTGGAGAACGACGTGGCAGGTACCGCGCAGTCGTCTAATTACTTGCCGTCGGGTATCCGTGACAGCGCGCGCGATAACCTGGAAGGACTGCGGTTAGATGGGTCATCGATCGCGCGTCCACCAGCCGAGGACAGTATCGCGAGGACATCAACGTCGTGGTCGCCGCCTCGATAAATCCGGACCGCCGTCCTCCTCGTTCCCTTGGTCGGCGTTCTCCTGCCGCGCCTCCTCCCGCGCCTCCTCCCGCGCCACCTCCGTCACGCCATCTAACAACAACAACGCTAATATTAATACTAATAATAGTAACAACAACAACAATAATAATAATAACAACAACGGTTCGAGGGGATCGACGCCGCGCTTCCGGACACCGGAAGAACCCTCCAAGACTGCTGCCGAACCCGAAGCGCCGGAGATCGCCCTCGCGGGGAGCAGCGAGCAGTTTGTCGAACGTCGGGGGACGAACGGAGCCTGGTCCAGGTGACAAAAAGACGACTCCGATCAACTCCAGCAACGCCTTGCCGTGTCAAAGGTGTTGCCCACCTGGGACCCAGGAACGGTGTTATTCGCGGTAAAACCGTGAAACGTACTAGGGAGGATCCAGGCGATCGATCAACCGGTCTAGATCGATTTCGAGGCAGGACTCACCGTGTGTCGCTATCTCGGCCCCTGGGACTACATATTGGATGACCGGTGGTGATAGTCATGATGGTGAACTATCCGCGAGTCATGACATTCAGTTAGTGTTGTGGTGTCGCGGCCTGTTCGTCACCGTTGCTAGCCGAGCCGGATAACGGAAGCCTGGGGAGAGAGAGAGAGAGAGAGAGAGAGAGAGAGAGAAAGAGAGAGAGAGATATATGTATGTATAATAGTGCTTCGAGCGCGAGCAGCCGCCCCGTTTGAGATGAGGCGAGGAAGACCGATGACCGTGATGATCAGCGTAGCCGACAGAGGCTGGCCTAGGTCCTGATAGCCGCAGCGACCAGGATCCGGGGATAAATCACGGGAGAAAGGATGCCAGGGGGGCGCAGGGGCCTGGTCGCCCCGCAAAACACATTCTTGGAGAACATCATACGACGGAGCAGCAGTCAACGTGAGTACCGACGGCTTTGATTGGTTTCGTTTTCCGATGGAATCGATGATAGCCGAGTCGAGCCTGGAATCGTTTGGGCTCCCTCGGCAACCGAGAGATAGATACTGAAAGAAAGACAACAAGAGAGAGAGAGAGAGAGAGAGAGAGAGAGAGAGAGATAGAGAGAGAGCGTGATGCAGATAGAGATAGGTTGTCGTTGCCGTTACCAGCAAGCATGATTTTGTGGGAATTCGCGGCATTTTAGTGCGTTCCCCTTTCCCGCTAGTTCCCGTCTCTCTCTCTTCCTCTTTCTCTTTCTCTCTCTCTTCCTCTCTTTCTCTGTATCGAGTTCGCTTTCTCTGCATGGAAATAGGTCAAACTAATAACTTTACGTAACCGCGGCAAGTGTGCAGAGATAAAAGTTGGTCCGCGCGCGAAAGCCAGTAACGAGATTACCCGCCGTTGACCATGATAGATTTTACTTGCCAGGGGACCATGGTGTGCTCGATCGGCCCACCATTTGAAGCGAGTCACGCGCGAAACACCGATGCACTGCGACAGATTCTTTCAGCGTGGAGTCGACCATTTCGAATCGGACTGCGACGGAGTTGGTGGTTTCTCGAAAATTTTTCGAATAACTCGGTAGACTTCGATGTTGACTTTTTGGTCGACGGTTGGGAACAGCCGTTTGCCGCAGGGAATAAAATTCTACTTGGCTCCCGTTCTCTTGGAACTTGGCCCCGACAGCGGGGTCGTTCGAATGAACTTCCGCAGTCCAGTGCGGCTGCGTCGCTTAGTTACATTATTCTACGCAATTTACTCGAACTGTTTCACATTTTGGCGATGCGATGGTCGACCCTGGACCCGAAGCATTAAAATCATCGTTTCACTAGCAAGTCTATTATTGTCATATTGTAATAATTAGACAGCGGATATTTGTGCAAAATGGAAATTTTCTACCCGAATTGTAACAAACTGGAGTGAAATAGAAATTAATTTTCTTTCTTAATATGTTCGACAGCTTGAAAATAATATAACAGCAATTTTAAATTCTTTCGATTTAAAACGATACCTACTCGTTTTTGTCATATAACATCTGCTGTCTACTCGTGATATTAGGAACAAAGGGAATTAACAAGATACATATTTATCAGAACCTGTTCAGAATTCTCATCACGAGTTTGACTCGTGTTATAGTACAAGGGGTTAAGAGATTGGCTCTGATTTAAGAGATTAGTTTTGATCCAAGGAATTAGTCTTGCCTCAGGAGACACATCCTGGTTCTCGAACAGTTAATTCACCGGAACGGAGGACTTGAAAAAGACCGGCTCGGGCATCTAGTCGTCCTCCTTTCGTTTCATCCGGCGGGGGCGGGAATATTTAATTAATGTAATCGGATGAGGTGGGTAATTGACGATATCGGACCGCCTTTTCTCGCGTTTGTTTGGATTCGTAGGCGTGTGCACGGCGCAGCGTCTCGGGGCGCGTTAATTGCCGTGGATTAACTCGTTCATTTGTAATTCGTCGAGATAAACCTCGATCTTCTTATTCGAATAGTTGATAGATAGCTAAAACAAACGTGCAATGTTGTGCAAATGAATTCGGCGCTAAAGCCACTATTCATAAAGGAAGTATACTACATTAGGTTTCGAAGTACAGTGAATTGTCGATATATGTCGATATATCCGAGCCGAGTTATGTTTACACTCCTCGGCGTCCGAGGCCTCTCCAGCTTCGTGGCCCCTCACGGGGTACACCCCGTGGTAGTGGGGATAATTCAGTGATGTTTATCATCCAGGCCTTGGCCACATATATAGAGAAATCACTCTACATGTTATCAAGGAGGGGGTTGGAAAATCAAGGGTGAGATCGACAGTCGATAGCTCAAGGTGAACCGATCTGTCGTCATTTTCCGTAATGCTTGAAAATGTTGTTCTACAACGCCGATCAAATTCGGTTTCTGAGAGTGTGGAAACGCTGGAACTCGTTGGTGTTCTTTGCTTCGAGGGAGAGTCTTGCAATCTTTCACCCTGAGAGAATTCTTCTTGGTTTCTGGTAACAAAACGTCCGATTCGGCTAACTATTCTCTATCGACAGCGTTTTTATTCATTGCCAACTTCCCGACAGTGATTGTACTTGAAGGATGCATGGGAAACAGCGTGAAAATAATTGGGATTAATTCTCCGGAAAAGG
Organism: Halictus ligatus; assembly: GCA_028454255.1. NCBI lineage: Eukaryota > Metazoa > Arthropoda > Insecta > Hymenoptera > Halictidae > Halictus > Halictus ligatus. The sequence continues at coordinate 3,233,176 of CM052134.1, forward strand.
AAACTTGATGTTTCAAGCGATTTCGCTTGAAATCCATCTATCATCTTAATCATCTACATATACGTATACGAAACTTCACGGGGGCTCAAATTGACGCTTCAATATCACAATGAGCAATTCAGAAGTGGCCAATTTGATTTCCTAAATGTCCAATCTAGGACAATAGGTATGTCACCGAATATTACAAATTACTCCACGAAAACATACAAATAGGCATTTTGGAAACCGTAATGTCCAATCTAGGACAATACGGTTTCCAAAATGCCTATTTGTATGTTATCGTGGAGTAATTTGTAATATTCAGTGACATACTGTTGAGGCGTCTGAACTGCAACCCGCGGTTCCGACAGTTTTCGCTACTAGCGCCACTTGTCATTGGCAGACAGTATGGCGCCGAATATTACAAATTACTCCACGGTGACCACTTCTGAATTGCTCATTGCGATATTAAAGCGAATATCGGAATGAGCAATTCAGAAGTGGTCAATTTGGTTTCCTAAAAGTCCAATCTGGGATTATACGGTCTCCAAAATGCCTATTTCTACGTTATCGTGGAATAATTTGCAATATTCGGTGACATACTGTCGATCATGAGGCGACAGAACTGCAACTCGCGGTTCCGACATTTTTCGCTACTAGCGCCACTTGTCGTTGTCAGACAGTATGGCGCCAAATATTACAAATTACACCACGGTGACCACTTCTGAATGGCTCATTGCGATATTGAAGCGTCGGTTTGAGTCCGCGTGAGTCCTTGCAAGTTTCGTATACGTATATGGGCTTTTTCTATGTGTGTGTGGTTACGCAGAGTCATCAAAGCGGCAAGGCGGCCCTCGCCAAGGCTCCGTAGATTTGCGATAAGGTAGGGAGACCACGTTACCGACAAAAATAGGCGAAAAATGGTTTTACATGCCTCAACTTTTTGCCCTTATACGAGAATATTTTTCACTGGGAAAGGGCTCATTCGAAAGAGGAAGGTTCAATCTAGCGCGCGATGGTCATAATCTGACGAGATTATGCAGATATCTTGTAGGGTAAGCGTTAGAAGTAGGCCAAAAATTGACGATGTGCATGCCGTGGAATCCAAGCATTTTTATGCCATTGGCTGAGTTTTCTGGATGAAATCGAGAATAGCGCGCGCTTGAAAATATCTCCAGCTACAAATCGAGCTATATTTTGTCTTGATCCTCTGCGAAATAAAGCAAAAACTTGAAGTGCGTTTCTGGCATCAAAATTCACGATATCGATAATACAGAGCAAAAAATGTGACAATTTTATTCACAGTCTTAAGACTCGTCGGATTAAGACTAAGATGGATCTTAAGTCAGTGGCTGAAGGCTGTGAACGGAAATTATACAGCAGTTACCGACCTGCTGGCTCTGCAAAAGTCACGCGACTACCCTTGGATCATAGAACGCCACCAAAGTTACGACCGATCGAACGAAAGGGCACCGAACTTGCTCGCCCGATAGATCCGGGTCGGAACGGACCCCGCAGTTTGAGGGCTGGAGGATTGGAGCAATCGACGTCCTCGATATTCTCCGCGATATGAACTCGCAACTAGGTCTGCCTGGGAGCTCTTAAATCGGCAGGTGTACGGTTCTCGAGAGCTCGTTTCGCTAGCCTGGTACGTTGTCCCCGGCGGAAACCTGCGGCAACGGAGATAACGCGCGAAATACAATCCTTGTTGAGCGTTGTCGTGTTCGTCTGGGTTCGCCGAAAACGGTCGGAACGCCAGTGAAAGGTCACCGACGATGAATAAGCTGTTGCGAAAGGGTTAAACCGAGTGTGAGACCTGCCGGCATTGACCCATTAAACAAGACCGGAAAACGCGCGTGCGTGTATGCACGCCTTGGAACGATCGAATTATGCCAACGTCGGCGAGTAACGGCTAGACGGCCGTGTTTCGTACGAAATAATTTATTCTGCGTGGAGAACGTTCGGCCGGCTGAATTTCGCCGTTCCGAACCACGGTGCGCTCCACGTTCGCCGATATTAACCGTGCCGTGGCAGCATATTGACTTTATTTATTGACCGGAAAATTGGTCGCGTCGCTAATCGTTCCTGAAAAATGCTGCCCCGGCTGCGATCGGCAGCGAGTAATCATTCCCGCGTCAATAAGACAAGTTCTTTCGAATCTCTTGAATTCCGAAAATTCAGAATTAACAGAAAGCTCTGTTAACTCTCCGGCGACGACTTCAGTGCGCCATATCAACTCTGAGGAATATTTAAAAATTAATGATCAGACATGGTGCATTTTCATTTTCTTCGTCATTTACCTTTCAGAATCTGAACATAGCTACGAGAAATATTAAAAAGGGGACTGTTGGGGCGCAACGCAATGTGAGACCCACGAAAGTGTCTCTCGCATTTGACACCGAGTTACAAACACTTCGACCACCCGACTAAAGGCAATAAATTAGCCTAAGACTCGAAGGCTCTTGAGCCCAAAGCGACGGGACTCGTCCGATGTTTTTTGCGACTTTCCGGCACCATCACATTAACAATTTAAGACAGCGTCTGGACAACCTCTAAACACTCACCCCCAATTTTCTCCCACTACTATTTACTACCTCGACCATCAATTTCACGTCCCTTAAAAACCCATCTCTGCGTGCAGTCTTAAAAACCCATCTCCTCAGTCTCTCTCATCTCTCAGTCTTCAGCTAATCCTCATTTAAGCCACGTCCTTTTGTACAGTCGATATAATTGAAGTAAGAGTTATTGTTACCAAGAAGTTATACAATTCCTATACCACTGAAAACACCTCAAGCTTTAAGAAGAACTACTTAGCACGGGTTTAAGTAATCAAGCAAAAGTGACAGATGTGAGAAAAGTCGAATTTACTGATCTTTTCCATCTACGCACGTACAGGGACCGCCATCGCCTTTTTTAAAATGTCAGTTTAAGAGCGACCACTAGGTATGCGAAAATATATGGGACACTTGGTCGCTGCGAGTAATAATAATTTTTGGTCTGGGTTAGGTTAAGGAGGTGTGTTTCTTTCTTCGAAATACTCTCGCTCTATTTGTACCACGATTTAAGATAGAATCTAAAAAACGCAGATGAACCATGTTCGAGTTGACGTCTTCTGAATGCCTTATATTCTTTGCCAAATACCAAGGATACAGAGACATTTTATCCTGCTCGGCGTTAGTACCACGATTCAAGTTACAATCTGGAAAACGTAAACGACGAGATCCGACTGGATTGCAGCCGTCGCGTCGCATACGCACTGCGCATTCGAATCCTGATTACGTCGTCGTGCTGGGAACTCGGGCAACGATAGGAAACGCGCGACGTCACGACGTTTCCGGTCCCCGTTGGCTCGTAACTATGCGCTGCCCGCGATATTGTAAACGACTCGAGATAGCGGGCGTCGTGGCGCAGCAGGCGGCGATTCTTTTCTCCTCTTTTCGCTCGCACAAATGAGCGATAAGCGGTTGATGGTTCCGCGCGGAAGAATATTTTATGCTTCGAAGCGAGTCGCGAAGATTTTTCAAAGTCGCACGACTACGCCACGCGAGGGAGTTGAGAGCTTTTTTGGAATGTACGTCTTGCTCGAGAAGCACGGTTTCTCGAGGTTCTGTGATATTCCATTCAGCTGCTCGACGACTTGGCGACGACGTGCCGGTCTTCCGCGAAACTTTCCGAACATTCCCCGGAGCACGCTAAGCGTCCAACTTGCCCCGACCTGTCCCCGTGAATTTTGGAAACGCTCACGACCTCCGGGACCGCACGGAAATTCCTCGAGCCGGGTCTCGACTCCGCGCGCTCAGGATCGAGAACGATCCGCGAGGTCGATGAAAAATTTCCTCCGTGCCCGGGGAACGACGTATTAGCTATCCCCGCTCACTGTAATTCGGCCGATTTAATCTTTCATAAACCGCATCGCGCCGGGGACGATGGATCCGCGGAGCATTAGCTCGGTGCATTTTTTACGAGCGTTAGTAGTCACGTGACGCAACCCGGTATAATTTCACCGGTCGAGTCAGTCGCGTTCCGTCTCGTCCCGCTTCAGTCGCGTGCTGTGACCGTGTATGTGTATTGTACCATGAATTATACGGGGGAGAACGCTAATTAGTGGTTCTCCCGAGTTGCTCGCGAATGACTATGTCATAGACCGGATACGGATCAGACACAAACCCGATACAATCTCGTCGTAGATCAAATTTACGCGTGAGACTACACGAGGATCTCTCTGCCACATCACTGTTTCAGTCCTGAACATTCTGTCTGGGAGTCTAAATTTATCCTAGGAGACTTTATAGTTGTCCCTTCAACCGTATCATAGGTTTTTCGTAGACTCCCGCATTGCTTTTGTTATGCTGTCGCCATGGACACGCCCTGGGTCCACTGTAGCCCCACCTCAGACACGCCTATTGTCGCGAATCTTCTGTATTTCGGCTCAGGTTTGTCCAATCCAGGTTTTCGTTATATAATATTAATCCAGATACTATTTTTAGACGATAACCACAAAAGATGATGTCCATTCTAGACATGCCCCATTCTCGCCTTACAATTAGATCGTTCTAGACACTCCCTAGGCCCACTGTAGTCCCGCCTTAGACACGCCTATTGTCGCGAATCATCTGTATCTCAGCTCAGGTTTGTCAAATTAGATTCTCATCAGTAATTCATAGATAATTTGTAGCTGGTCCACTTTACTCCATTCTAGACAGATTGCATACCTGTTATAGTTCGTTCTAGACACGCCCTAGGGCTTTTGTTGTTCCACATTGGACACGCCCACCGCTCAGAATTTTTAACAAGTCACAACCATCTATCTGGGATCCTGTTATAACTTCGTACTAAATCTTGTCAATGGTCCCCGTTATCATCTTAGCCCCGCCCTGGGCTCTCTACGCCCAACTTTAGGCCTTCGTAGCGTTGTCAAATTATGTTATCCATATCTTTTGTGGTTGTTCAATAAATCTCACGCGTAAGCCAGTCACTAACTGCTCGTCAACTGCTTTTAGCTCCAATCTGCCCCCGCCCTCGGCCCCGCCCACAGCCCCGAAACTTTCGATACGAGCCCAGGGCCACCTCGAAGCTTCTATAAACGTTCGCACGGCTCGCAGCCGTCTCATTGTTCGCTAGGTAAAATTGTTTGCCAGTGGTTCGTATTCGGGCGTAAACGTTCGCCGAATAGTTTCGCGCACGAGTTACGACCGGGTCTCGTCCTCGTCATTGATACGTGTAAATAGGCCGTTAAAGCTCGCGGAGCGTAGGCGCGAGGCACGGGGACACTCGTGTTCTTGTTCGCGCTTGTTTCGCGGGCCCTCGTGTACAGACTGTTACGTCCTCAATTCAAACGTGCCGTGAACGAATTAATTAGCGACGAGGGAGACAGAGAGAGAGAGAGAGAGAGAGAGAGAGAGAGAGAGAGAGAGATGCTAAGAGGTATAGTGCAGTCACGTACACTGTACAGCCGTGCCGCGCGTTTTCGCACTCGTGCAAAACACTCGGGGCCCGCGTTAAAAATCCTCGGCGACCCGCGACGCGACGCGACACGCTCGCCGCCCTTTCCGAGAACAGCGTAAACGGTTGACACTAACTTCCACCACGTTACTGCGACATTAACTCCGTAACGGACTCGTAAAACGAAGAGAGCGAAACGAAGAGCTACGGAGGGAGTGGGAAGAAGGAGCGGACGTAAGAAACGCGTAATCTTTTTACGCTGCTAATTGCGCGAGGGTGCGACGGAGACCACTGTCAAGAGACCCGTGTCTAACATTGCCACTTTAACGGGGACGCGCGACTTTCAAGCCGTCTTCTCCTCCACTCCTTGCGTTTCCCAGGCTGTTCTCGAGAATTTTTTTGACGGTGCCGGAACACAAAGTCGCCGGAAACATTCCCAGTTTCCAGGAGAAACGGAAACAATGCGCAAAAATCCAAGTAGCAGTAGTTTTTGCAAAATTTCGACTCCGGGAAAATCTTATGAGAAACAGCTAGCAACGCTTCGTTTAGCGCACCCAGTATACAAGCTGTTTCATATAAAAGAAAAAATTTGTTCAAGGTTATATTTTTTGAGATTTCAAGGTCATCGAAGTTTTTTTAAATGGAATGATATATTTTAATTATCGTTGTATGATAGCCGAGGTCAAGACGAATCCAACGACCCGTAATATTATGACCTTCACGCGACCTTGAGTATGAAGAATTCATAAAAGTAGGGCACTTGATGTAAATAGTAAAATAACAATGATATGATCTCTCTACGGTTTCAACAAATGTTCTTGAACCTTGACTAATGACTGTAAACATGCTTACAATAAATTGTAAACACAGATACAAATTGTTCTCGTTTCGGTGACTCTAATCAGTGTGCTTAAGAAATTCATCGGGATTTATTCGATTGTGAAAGATAACGTTGCTTCTCCGAAACGATGGTGTACATTGATGCAGAAAAAATAGAAATGATTTCAGTTAATGGTGAGAGTAAAAGTATCTCGGTACAAGCATCTCAACTGTACGCAGAAAGATACCCTGAGAGAAATCATCCTTCTCGACAAGGTTTTGATCGCATAGTTCCATTGTTTTGTAAAACAGAGAGTATGAAATCACTGAAAAGAAAATGATCAAAGAAGATTGGAGAAGATGCCAAAACTATTGTATTGGCCACAGTCAATATTGATCCTACTACAAGCTTCGAAAAATTGGACGTTCTTTAGCCATTTCCGAAGCAAGTGTGTGCCGAATATTGGAACGTCAAGAGCTTAATGGCAACAACTTTGAGAATCGTGTTGCTTTTTATATATGAGCATTGCAACTAATACAAAGAAATGAAGATTTCTTTTATGACGGTCTCTTTATTGACGAAGCTATTTTTCATAATATGAATACACATAATATGCATTATTGGTGCACTAAAAACCCGAAATGGCTTCGACAAGTTGTACACCAGTGTCCATGGAGTGTCAATGTATGGTGCGGAATCGTTGGTGATAACAAACTCGAGGTCACGTGAAGGTGATAATATTACAGGTCATTGGATTCGTCTTGATCTCGGCTATCATATAGCGATAATAAAAATATATCATTCCATTTAAAAAATCTTCGATGACCTTGAAATCTCAAAAAATATAACCTTAAATAAATTTTTTTGTCTATCATTATATTTGTCCCTGTGAACCAACTAATGATTTCCTCTGAAATTTTCTTCTAGCAAAAAAAAACAAGTGAGATATTGTAGATGCTCGAGTTAAGTGAAACACCTTGTATATTATTCCGAAATCAACTTTGAAATTCGTCGGGAATTAAATCCGCGTATAATCAAAAAATTCTGTGCATTTGTGACAAAAGCGGGTGGGTTCAATTTCTAATAGTAAACGGACAAAAAAAGTTTAAGGAGATTAAAACATTATCTGAAGCCTCTTAAAATTGTTAAGCTTCTTAAGCCTCTGGCAATTGGGACAGATCATTTTTATTTTTTGTAAAGATCCGCAGTCTTACGATCGAAGCCGCAGAAAATCGACTATGGTCGACCGATTCTACTTGCTATCGCGGACGCGGCGCGGCACAGTGCGGACAAACGGCTTGTTTTCGGCACTTCTCATAGTTTGGTTATTAATGTATATATAGAGAAAATTTTGTACAGAAAATTATATTTACCAATATAGTTAATAATTTTAACAAAAAAAATATTTAGAAAAAAAATTTATTATTAAAAATTAATTAATTCATTTGTAAAAACTAACAAGTTTAGAACAAAATTTATAATAAATTAACTATATGTAAAATTAACAACAATAAACTCAAACAAATTATAAAAATGCTATTCGCTATCCGAGTCATTCTCAGTACTACGATTGCGATCCAAAATCATTGACTCTCGTGATCTTGTACATCTCGATCTATCCTTACATTCTTATTACTTTTTCAATAGTTATAAAATATATATTAAAAACACATTAAAAATACGTAAAAATGATTGATATATAATTATTGCAAAATTGTATTATGCATAAAAATTATTATTATATGATTATTATTAACAATTTCCATCCTGATACACATGTTTTGCAAAAGAAATGTATTTCATGTCGTGATATACGCGAATATTGAACTTTTCCAGTAAATTTCCCACTGTCACTGCGACGAACAAATGGCAAAATTTTTTACAACCAAATTTGTTTACAAATGTAAACTTATTGTTAATTATTCACAAAAAATGAAACTTAACAATATAACTAATACATTTAAAAAGAAAATAACAAATTTTTCACGAAAAATTCTAAAGAAAAGGTATGGACACTTCTTAAAAAGTTTATAAAATTAAGGGTTGCAAAAAGTGGCAGACAAAACTATGAAATTCTTAAACTATAATAAGTAATGCATCCGAATATGCATGAATCTCAGGATATATTTTGCCGTGTTTATTTTATGCTCATTTGAAGTTTTATATGCAATTAACAAATAAAACCACCGTTGAAAATTTCTACAAAAAATAAATGTACTTTACTACTGCGCAATGTAAAATAAATAGTATACTTTGTGCATTTATGATCAAGTTGGGTAGGTGTAATTCAAGACGGATGTAAAATAAACATAATTTGAGAATATTAATACAATATTTTGATCTTATTCAAATGATTCAGGAAACAAAAGTAATTATATTTGCCATCGTTATCCTGCCTCTTGCAATTAACAAGAAAACGATAAATATGTTAAGCGACTTTAGAAACATCATTGTTTTCAATTTTCTAAAATTACTAAAGACAGAAGGAACGTTTTACTTGGCTCCTACTTTTCACAATCGGTGCACAACATTTTCATGTCGCATGAAGTTCCGCGGTCTGAAAATTCGCTTAGCTTGAGCAGAGTCACGGCAGCGTTAAATGGGCTGTTTAAACGTGTCGAATAATATTTTTCAGTTGGAAGGCACTAGCGAGTTTCCATTGAATCGATTTCGATTAGAGTGCCGCGGAGAATCGTTAGTCGAGGCCGGTTAATTGGTCAGATATTTGATCGCTGGGCGATCCGGTTCGATCGTCGAAAGGAAATTTCCTGTCTTGGACGACGTTCATTTTCAACGAGATTTAAACACGGCTAAGGTCTCTCAGCCTTCGGAAAGCTCGGCGATCCTCCCTTCTTACCTCGAGCTCCTGTCTCCTCTATCCCACGGTAATCCCGAGGCTTCGTACACGAAACTTTCGAGACTCGAACGTTCTCTCCCGCGGTACCATTATGCGATTCCATCGGAAGGGATGTTCACGAAACTCTCGGGCGATGGATGGGTCTGCCAGGACCCGGCTTCCCCTTCAACTTCTCCCAGAACTTCCGAGAAAGTTCTCCCTGCTCCTCGCTATTTATTAAATGCTCGTTCCGAAACTTCGTTTGATGCGTTGACCGACGACTCGGTGACCGCAAGAATTACACAAAGACAAGCAGTTTGTTTGGCAAAACGAAATACCAGAACTTTCTCGATTTATCCCGTTTCCTAGATCGTACCGATTAAATAAAACAGGCTCGTGGAACTGGTGAAACAATTTTTCTTAAGCACAAAAGTTACCTCTCACTTTCAGCGGAAACAAAGTTCTGTTGTGAATTTACTGCGGAGCTTAATGCAAAATAAAAATTGTCTGCGTTACTTACGAGATTCTGAGACCGAAGAGAAACTTATATTTTCCTTTAATAATTTCAATATATCGGCGATAATGTACCGATACTCCTAAATCCTAATTATATTCCTACTGTCTGGAGTTTCATTTTCGCACTTTTGTCATAAACGTATGAAATCCGGAATCTTGTTACGAACACACCACGATTTATGTCAAATAAAAATTGTCTGCATCATTTGTGAGAAATAGGAGCCAAGTAAAATTGTCATTCTTGCTTTGATAATAATTTGACAGAGATGAAAATAATGTTTTACTGTATTAAGTTTAGCCTATTCAATTTTCTCATGAATGTAGAAAATCCGCAGTCTGCTTATGATTGTTCGAGCATTGGAGTGATCGCAGTAATAAATACGAATTGCCATCTCTTTTGAGAAACGATCCTCGGCGCCGGAGAGGTGATTGCCCATTTTCTTTGCAGGAACGATCGGATACGGAAGTTCTAAACGATTGTAATAGCGAGGGGAATTGTAGAAGAGGTTAACGCGATCGCAACACATTGAATACACGATCAGGGCCAATAATCGTTTCCCGGCTGAACGAGATCTTCCGCAATTACGAATTCTGGCCGGGCCGATTTCGTGTGTCGCGATATTCATCCTTGCCGAGGATTTTCCATCGAACCGGGGGCTTCCATTTGCAAAGCAATTTGTCCCCGTCAAATATTGACGGCGTATCCCGCCTATTAATTACAGAATTAACATTCCCTGTGACGGGGGATGCGTTTCGACGGTGCCGAGCGTCAAACCGCGAGCGAACAAAATATGCAGCGGAAAGTTCGCGCGATATTCAGAACGTGCGCGTCTTTGTTAATCAACAAAGTGACCATCTGCAATCCGTTCACGTCGAAATATTCGGTTTCACTTGCTGGAAGTCTACTTTGAACTCGAACGCTGTGTCCGACTCGGCACTGACTTCTTTTGTACCATTTACATTCGATAAATAATTTTACTTTCATTCCACAACCTCTTCTGACCATTTTGGCAAAGACATCATACTGCCACTATCAAATTTCTGCGGTTTTTCATTAAAATACTTTTCAATGGTGAATAATATTAACATATTCCACGGCACGAACTTATAGGACGACCTAATATGTTAACAACACGGGTCTTGCCGCCGACATATATCGTCCAGGAGATACTATTCTGTGAACCACGCTGAACCTAGTATATAGTTAGGCTCCTTTTAATCGGAAGAATTTCGCGAATATGTTGGCGGAAGTTCCATTTTAAAAAACGATCGAAAGAATTCGGTCGCTTGCGAGCATTGTATGGTAGAGTCTCGGTTATCCGAACTAATCGGGAAGACCTGGGTGCTCAAATATTAGAATAGTATCGTTACAATATCAGTTTGATAATCCAGCGTCCCAAATATGAAATTAAAAGGACAGAATACAGTGATTTCTCTATATGTCAACAACACGGGTCTTGCCAGCGACATATATCGTCCAGGAGATACTATCCTGTGATCTACGATGAACGTCGTACCTGACTCGTATTATGTTTACACACTTCGGCGTCGGAGGTCTCGAGCTTCGAGGCTCCTCAGTAGTGGGTATAGTTCTGCGACTCTTATGAGCCAGGTATTTGCGACATATATCGAGAAAAGACCGTGAACGAGTGCGGATTTTATGAATTTAAAAATGGTACGGTGAAATAAATTAAAGAGAAGTGAATCCCTATTTGAATCCCTTTTTACATCTTGAAATGAATCCAAACGATTTTTATTTTCGTTGTAAAGATCCGTAGTCTAGTTGCAATAATAAAATTAACCAGTTAAGCGCGTTTAACGTGTATACACGCCATCCAAAATTCTATTGCGGTGCGGTTAACGTTAGTCAATTAATAATTTTTTTATCGAATAAAAATGCAATTCTTTCTCGTTTTCCTTTTCTTTGGTGGAACTGGGTTATCGAAGACGGATGCCTTCGAATAAGTGTTCAAATTAGGTTTTTTTTTGTGACCGAGTCGTTTATTCATAAAAGCGATAGCGTCCGGGATATATCGGTGGCGCGATTGAAAATCTACGACTGCACGAGAACTCGACGCGACTGGACTTTTACGCGATAGTGACAGAATGTGTCTCTACTACGTCAGATGTCGGCTGATTGGTGGAAGTCCTTTCGAGGAACTTCCACCAATCAGTGAATTTTGCATAACACACCAACGTTCCACGCCCTTCGTACGTGAGAAGGGTGAGCGTGTCGTTTCGTTAAAAATCTAATTTTGGTGATGCAGAGGGGTGTCTTCCAGGCCCCGTGCTAAGTGCGGTACGTGGCTGCTGGCTTACGTCAACGGGCCCAGCTTTCCTGGTTGATAGAAACCAGGCACGCGACGCTGGGACACTCTAGGCTGGAGACCCTTCGACTACCGAAAATTTATGGCGTCCACTTACGCTATTGAGTCCGTCGTTAGGAACATATTTGTCCGCTAAGTGGCCAAAATCGTTAAAGACGTTTTCTCACAAATAGCATCTTATGCTGTGCCAACCATAAATCTTTCTCGGTGCTGGTGCGCCGAAGATTTCTCTTCCAGCGCCCAGCTAGCCGCTACACCTTTTTTGTAAAATTTATAATAGCGGCATTTGGCATGCGTTCGACGTATATATTCGTCAATGCTTGATTTTAATTCCGCGCCGTGAGGGATTTTGAAATTTAATTCCACAGTTAACTGGTTAATAGGGTCCACTTTGAACTTAATTGGCAAAGAGTATTTTCTAGAGATTGTTAGTCTAAACAAAACGCAATTTTGGAGGATAGTCAATCAACGCGAACGATTCGATTGAAGCTTGTCGAACGGGTTTTAACAAAGTCCGAAAGTTTGCTAGAACGGAAAAAAGAGTTTATATCCGGCTTCTCTCTCGAGAGAATTTTTATTGCGGCGCTTGTTCGCCACGGGAGTCGAAAATTGTTGCGCGTGCCGCGAACGGATCGCTCGATGCTATCAGCGACAGAACGCGACTCTCTAATTATAATTACACCGGTCTGTGTATCGTCGCACCGGCTCCGTTATTAATAGCGGCTGAATTCGGCCGTGCAAATGTAGCTCACGGAACGATCTGCGCGGCTTTAATTGGGCCGCGTAGGGTCGGTGAATCCTCGTGCTCGCGCGCGTGCGAGTCCATTTTTCAATTTTAAATAACGCACTTTTTTCATTTCTGTTTGTTCGAGCTATGCCATGCGACTGACCGGAAACTGGGTCGAACTTAACCAATTTTTTCTCCCGCACAAATTGCGTTCTCCCGGAAAAAAAATGAAAGTCCCGTCGAGTGATCTTTGCAGAAAACGCCCCCCTGTGAATGTTCATGAAAACGGGCGATTTTTCAAGGCCGCGGCGACCATTTTTCCCACCGCTGTTTCGAATTGGAACGCGAGAAATTGTTCGCTTGCAGTTTCTTCGAATCGATAATTTTTCGGGCTTGTGAAAAGGAGTTTAATTGAAAAAGAAAAGGAGTGTTTTTGGGAAGGAACCTTGGAGAATATCTTCTTGATATTGTAATAAAATTGTGCCGGTACGAGGTCGAGGTGCCCATTCTTTCAGCGGGTGCTTTGGGTTAAAAGACGAGATTTTGTTTATCGAGGATTACAGTTTATTCGAATCGTTGATTTTTACCTCGGTTAAGATTCGCTTTCGTTAAAGAAGGAAAGGTGCGTTCGATAGAGCATTCTTTGGAGAACGTTTGCTAAAAATTTCAATAAAAACGCACGAGTTATAAGGTTGAGGCGGCCAATTCCTCGCTCAGTGCTTTGAGTGAAAACATGAGAAGTTATTCGTCGACGAGTCCAGTTTGTCCGAGTTTTTGATTTGTAGCTTGGTTAAAATTAGGTTTCGTTAAAGAAGGAAAGATGCGTTTGATAGAACATTCTTTGGAGAACGTTTGTTAAAAATTTCAATAAAAACGCACGAGTGACATGGTCGAGGCGGCCATTTTTCCATCCTGTGTTTCCGATTGGATTCGACACGGATAACACTGTCCAACACCAAAATCGTTTTGCCATATCTGTTGGGTGATTCTTCTACACTTTGCCATCCTAAAACCAAATCTGAAAGCAGAATTGCTCCATCACGCAACGTTTTCGAAAAATTTTGGTTTTTGTAAAAATGTCCAATTTTGATACAAAATGACGTCTTACGCAAAAACTAAACACGCGAGAAAGTTTAAATTTGAGTCAGGAGATAGAGGGAACTCTCCTCTACATATTCATATAGACAATTATATTTTTATGTACTTCTTAATAGTTGTAAATGGTTGTTAAAGTTTGAAAATGTGCCGATGCGGGTACTTTCTACGCTCTATCTTTGTATTTATGTGAAAAATCCTTTATTTAGCAAGAATTTACTATACAGTAATGCATCCTAAAGACATTTCTGGTAAAGAAACCATTCACGAAAAGTATTTGGCTCCCTTAATATACGAGAAGGTTCAGACAATAATTGACAGCGTGTGCGCGACGCGTTCGCGCCAGACGGCCATTGCAGCCTTTTCTCGACTCGCCAGGGCCGCCGCTATGCGTAGTCGACGTTGGTACCATTCGAGTATGTCTTTGCTTACTATGCTTAATTACATACATTTTTTTTTGTCTTTTTGGGTGCCAATCATTACAAAAGATTATAAAAATACGAGTTATATTCACATTTCATTGTGCAAATGCTTAATAAAGAAAATTGAATATAAAACTTTACCTATTCTGATGTAAAGAAATTAAAAATGTTTCCGCCTTGCTTGACGCTTGTTCCTAGTATCGCGATTTTCAGTAATAAGTGTCCAGCAGTAATCAGCAAACTTCGCACATAAGTCTTTTTCTTTGTAACGTTTTTCCATTGTTGAAATATCTTGATGAAACATTAATACTGGAATTATATTCCTTGTTTTGATTTTAAAATAATTTCGTCACGAATATAACAAAAACGGTCCGGCTGATTTATTCACTTCCGTGACATTTTATTGATTTAATATAGGGCAATCTATGTCTTCATTATGTACTACGATCAATAAAATCGATAAAAATAGTCTCATTTACATAGTGTTTGGACTTATTTTAGTCGGAAGAATTTTGAATGTGCATTGGTATTACAATTATAAAGATAAGACAACAATTTCTGAAAATAAAATTTTCCAGTCATCCCATTGCTGTCTTTCCTAGGATGTAGGATGTAGTCTGTATGAAAATTTCGAATGTCAGAGCTCAGTTTCGGTTTGAAATTTGTCGAAGTCAGTCGTGTTAACCATTTTAAATCTGCAATACTACGTTATAAAACGTTGTAAAAAACTTTATAGTTATTTATAGTATTTTAGTTTTTGTACATATAATATATGTACTTTAGTAGTGTATGTTAGTAGTGTATTTTAATAGTGTAGCATGCGTGTGTGTATTACATATATTTATTCATTGATATTACTGCACATAATACAATGTCGCGAAGGTGTACAAATCTGCCGAAGTCTTTCTGTTATATTTGTGATGAAACTGTTTTAAAATCAAAACAAGGAATACAATTCCAGCATTAATCTTTCATCAAGATATTTTAACAATGGAAAAACGTTACAAAACGTTACAAGCAAGGCGGAAACATTTTTAATTTGTTTACATCAGAAATAGGTAAGTTTTTGTATTCAATTTTCTTTAATAAGCATTTCCACAATGAAATGTGAATATAACTCGTATTTTTATAATCTTTTGTAATGATTGGTAACCAAAAAGACAAGCAAAAACATACTTCAATGGTACCAATGTCGACTACGCATAGCGGCGGCCCTGGCGAGTCGAGAAAAGGCTGCAATGGCCGTCTGGCGCGAACGTGTCTCGCACACGCTGTCAATTATTGTCTAAACCTTCTCGTATATTAAGGAAACCAAATACTTTTCGTGAATGGTTTCTTTACCAGAAATGTCTGTAGAATGCATTACTGTATAGTAAATTCTTGCTAAATAAAGGATTTTTCACATAAATACAAAGATAGAGCGTAGAAAGTACCCGAATCGGCACATTTTCAAACTTTAACAACCATTCACAACTATTAGGAAGTACATAAAAATATAATTGTCTATATAAATATGTAGAGGAGAGTTCCCTCTATCTCCTGACTCAAATTTAAACTTTCTCGCGTGTTTAGTTTTTGCGTAAGACGTCATTTTGTATCAAAATTTGACATTTTTACAAAAACCAAAATTTTTCGAAAACGTTGTGTGACAGAGCAATTCTGCTTTCAGATTTGGTTTTAGGATGACAAAGTGTAGAAGAATCACCCAACAGGTATTGCAAAACTCGAAAAAAGTTTGATTTTGTTGGACAGCGTAATCGAACAGCGGGTGGAGTCGCAGTGGTGGCTCGTCGACCATTAGTCACCGGGTCAATTCCGTCGCGCCGCTTTGTTAGCGAGGTCCGACTGCTCGTATTCCGGCAACTAATTTCTAATTACTATACTTAACGAACAGTGGCGTTTTAAAATGCTGAAAGCGGGTTTCCGTGGTCTTATAATTCACGGAGAGCACACAGTCGAATTTTGCTGACGGGAGAATAGAGCCGACGATCCGACGGTGCTTTTTTCGGTGAAATTGATGGAACCGAATCGGTCGAATGTAGGACCGCGAAAGAAGTTCACGGCGACAAAGTGTCCGATGATCCGAGTTGCGGCCCCGGTTCGTTCGAGCTCGAAAGGTTCGATCTAATAAAGCAGAAATACGGTGTGCCGGTAGTGGAAGAATTAGTTCGGCACCCGGGCAAAAAAACCGGCCGAAGAAGATGAAGAGGAATCGATAACACCGGGCGAAGCGGGCTTGAAGAAAGCCGGCCGAGTACGGAAGATGAATCGTCGTCGTACATCGAAGCGGAATGACTCGATTCGCGTTCCCTCGACCCGCCACGGTGAAAACACACCGAACCGGGTTTTCCTGGCACCGGACCGAGCCGAAAAATCGGCTACACGGTGTATCTCGTCGGAAAACTCGAAAACAAGCATCAATCAATTGTATGTTCACTAGCCATTGAGCGCTCATTGTCCGGGCTCGCTTTCAAATATTATTATCGTACCTATTGTTCGATACCCCGTTACAGTAAGACCGTGTTTGCTCGCCTGCCGCGATCACTGGACTGTGGATTTTATGCGAATTTGCGTTCGCATAAACAATTACCGAGGAACCCTCTCTGACAAACGAATGGAAATCGATTTTACTGCGTCGATGGTTCCGGCGAGGCGAATGTGTCAGGCGTGCGAGTTCAATCGTGGCTTTTCGAGACAGTTGTCTGTTTGAAATTGTCAAAATGTGTTCTAGGCTTGACAACAATCGCTGGAACATTTCTTAGTGCCAACTCGGTAACCCCGAAAGCTCCACGAAATCAAAGTAACTTAATGAAATAGTCATTGATATATTAAGACCTATGTCACCCGAGTACGCTTTCAACGTTCTTGCAGTTTCAAGATCCCAATGAAATTTGGCACGGCGAATATATTAGCGCAAAAATTTATACTTCAGTCTGCCCAATAATTCCGTCTACTATTTCTAGTAGACGCAGTCAGGGGGTTAAAGGTGACTGTTTAAACGTCTTTAGAAAATTGGTTTTCGTTCTGTACGTTTTTGGACATTTTGAAAGCTGTATCGACCAAAAGACGTTAAAGAAAGCGAAACAGGTGGTAATTCCAAAGGTCTACATCCAACGAGTGAGCTACACGAGGAAGAATTTATAAGCCCGACCTTTCAACCAGGGACGAGGAGTTAATTCTTCTCGATTTCGGGGATAACTCTTTCGCTTCGTATCATTGTATCATGAGAGCGAATTAATTTCTATACCTTATAAAATGAAAGATTGTCGCTGCGGTGATGGTAGATTCTTGCAAATATCTCGGTGGAATAAGGTCAGTGGAATAAGGCTTGTTCATGGTTAGACAAGTAGCTTGAAGTAGTAGAACGAGGATTGCCACCGGTCAGACAGGGAAATAGGTCGATCAGGCAAGTAGAATACATCGGTATGCGGTCGGACAAGTTTAACGCGTGAACTCGGGTATGTGGAATACAATCTGCAATGAGAGGAGTATAACGAGCTGTGAAATGGTCCGACAAGTAGAACGGATAGCTGTATGGTCAGACACATCTACATTTCATTTAACTTTTCTGTCTGTTACAACGGAGTCACATAATTTTCCATACAAAGTCCAATGGTTGGTCAAGTGGAACAAGCGTATCTATAATGAAACAACGTAGAAATAAAAAAGTTTATGTTGAAGCAAGTCGAACAAGAGTGCACATTAGTGGAATTACGATGCACATGGTCAGACAAGTGAAGTAGCGATGTGTATGGACCGACAAGCGATAGAATCCCAGTTGTATAGAATCGAGCAAATAAAATAGCGCCCTTGCACAATCAGGCAGAGGGAACAAGGCGTGCTCCACGATCAGACAACAGAGAGTACACGATTAGGTGGGACTAGATTGCATTCTGATCTTGTTCGGAAAATGTTCCAAACAGCGTAGGCTGCAGAATAATGCACCAGGATGTAGTCAGTATCGAATACGATCAGGCAGCAGTACCCAGGTGTGTTCCACGATCGTACAAATAGAATAGCCGATCAGGCTGCATCTAAATTGAACCGTGATCGCGTCTAATCCCGTGCACCGTCGGACGGTGTAATATTAATCATCGCGAATGGCTGCCAGTGGAAGTTTCGTAATCGGCGAAGTCACGGGTTCCATGGGAACAACTCCGTTGATCCGGTGGATCGGGCTTGCGTCGCTCGCCTGTCCAATTTCGCCGGTGAAAATCGACAGCCCGGGGTCGTGGGGGTGAACAACCACCGAGAGCGTTCTCGCGACAGGCTGTGTGGATCGCGAGACGTATCGACAGGATTCGTTTGAAAATCGATAGCGGTATCACGAGAGTGAACACCGCGTCACTCGGTGGCTGGAACCGGGGGGACGCGGGGGTGGAACAACTAGGGGTTGGTTACGGGGCACCGTGTCTCTCGCTTGTTATTCATCTTTCATTCGGGGCTGGGCGAACCTGGCATCTACATGCTATCCGAGCTCGATGGTTTTTGGATACGTCGTGAAAATCGATGCTTTTCCGTAGCAGGTTAGCCGCGGTCCTAGTTTCCGAAATATTCGGCAAAAATTATCGTCGAGGTATCAAAATGTGCGTCTTTGATACCTCATGCGTTAGTATTGCTGACCGATCGCCAGTCGCTTTAAAAACAAGTATAGAGCGAGCTTAAAGATCCCGTGCATAACCTCATATGCGAGACTGCACGAAAAAATGGAACGGATGTATTGGTTCGGTTCGGTAATCTGGCCGACAATGTTCGCGTGAAATAGTTATAGGTTATAACAGTTTCTTGCCGTTACGCCTACGCAGTTGTGCACGGGACCTTTAAGCTCACCCCTATCCCTGTGTTTAAACAGATGATAAGTGACCACCAACACTATATGTACTATATATACCAACGTAGAAGCACAAGTATAGACAGAATTGTAGCGAGGAAACTGAGTGAGACCGCTAGTGTCATGCAAAGGAAAATGTTGAAATTTATAAGGTATCTTTAATAGAAAAATGATCGTGGGTGACCGTTCTGTAGGTTCACCCGGGAATGTGCTCCGGCTCCGCTCCTCTTGGAGCAGCGCGGAGCAACGCGGAGCCGCTCGGAGCCGCGCCGGGCCACTCTCGAAAGCTTCGACTCGGCTCGGTCTTGCTGCCTTCTAAAAATAGTCGCGCATCGAATAACGAGCCGGCCACCGCGCCGCTAAGGGTTGAAGTTTGCATTGTGAACGCGTACGGCCCGCCCCCTGCACACGACTGCCCCCATGTAACCGAAGATTTGACCCAATGACCCAGCGAACCGAGCCGAAACCGGCCGGAAACGCCCGACCGTCGACCGTCGCTCACCCTCTCCGACACCACCCTCTTCGCTCCTTTCTCTCTCTCTCTTTTCTCTCTTCTCTCTGTCTCCGTAACAACCCTCTCGCCACCCTCGCTCGCCTCCACCCTCCTTTCACCTGTCACTCGCTTGTTCTCGTTCGGGAGTATCGCGCCGACTGCCAGTCGCTTCTGTCGGTGTCTTCGCCGATACTGCGACTCGTCATTTTTATTGGCTCGCCCTCTCACACACAGGGTGGACGCAACACAAACCTTCTCCAACCCCTACCGTTGCCTCAACTGTAACTCGATTTTTATATCCTTTGCCGCATCGCACGTGCCATCAGTCACTACTGCCGCTATTTTCGACGATATTGTCACTCGTCCTTTTTACACGGACATGTTTCTATACCGGGTGCATCGAAAATCCTCTTCAACCCCCGTCATATGTTCTCGTCGCTTTACTGTTTCGCGTGGAAGCAGTTGCTTTCGTCGACGTCCTTGAGAATATTTTCATTCGTCCTTTCCGCAGATTTATAGGGACATTTTTCCATACCGGGTGCATCGGGAAATCCTCTTCAACCCCCGTCACCTGTTAGCCGCTTTTTCGTCGACTTAGCGTTCCGCGTAGAAGCAGATGCTATCGTCGACATTTCCAAGAGTATTAACATTCATCTTTTGGTCGGATTCATGTGGACAATTTTGTATACCGCGTGGGCCGAGAATCCTCTTCAACCCCTATCACCTGTTAGTCGCTTTTTCGTAGTTTCAGCGTTTCACGTGGAAGCAGTTGCTTTCGTCGACGTCCTTGGAAATATTACCGGTCGCCCTTTTTGCAGGTTCACCAGAACATTTTTGCATTACGGGTGGACCGAAAAATCCTCTTCAACCCCTATCTCGTTTCACCTGTTATGTGCTTATTTCGTCGTTTTAGCGTTCATCGTGGAAGGTAGTTGCTTTCGTCGACGTCGTCCTCGGGAATATTATCATTTCGTCCTTTTTGTAGGTTCTCAGGAACATTTTTGTACACCGGGTGGGCCGAAAATTCTGTTCAACCATTCCCTCATTTTATCCAAAGTTCTCTTTCTCCATGCATCAGCGTTCCACCCGAACTACAGCTCACTGTAATCGACGTACCACTATTCGTCCTTGTTACAAGCTTACCAGAACTCTTTCATATACCGAGTGTATCGAAAATTCTCTTCAACTTTTCCCACTTTTAAGCCTCGTTTCCCTTCCTTCTCGCGTGGGTATAGTTTAAAACATCACGGTCGTCGAATCGTATTAATACGGAGGAGAATTAATATGGATAAATATGGAGAAAGTTGATATTTAATTATTTCACATTAAAAAAAAAAAGATGGAGACTTTAATTCTTCTTAGACGTGCTACGTTATTGTGCATGGGATTTATGGTTCGGAAGCTCAACTACGCCATATCCCTGCAATTAGAGCAAGTTCACAGAAGACAACGGCGCGTCCGGCGTTCAGTTTAAAAAGGAACCGAGCTGTTTATCACTTCCGCCTGCATTATTTCTGCACCGTGCTTGTATGCAGGTCTATCGACAGCGTGGAATCGACTGGCCTCTCCTTGTCCATAGACGGTATCGATTAACCAACGCAATTGTGACACGACCGCGAGGAATACTTATTCATTTATTTATTATAAACCGACCGGACCATTTTCGCACGCAAACATCAATTGCCGCGAATGCTTAGTCCATTTGTATCATTTGCGTATATATGTGTACGCGCAATTTTTTCCGCTCGTTAACACCAAAATGCCTTGCGTTCTTAAACGACATTGCAAGCTGGCACAGACGGTTCTCTATTAAAGCTGTTAGTCAATGTTGCTGTCGTTCTGGTCAATAATACGAAAGTATACACTCAACAATATACACGGCAAATAGGAGCAGATTACTGAAATACGCAGTTGCTTTTTACTATTTTCAGTTGAACCGTTTATTTTGAAAATGACCTAAGTTCATTTGTCAATTATTTCTTGCTGCCCGTAATTACGTGTACAACTTCAAGTTAGTTGTCATAAACAACATTTGCGGTTAAGTGTATTCAAAGT
The DNA here is from genome assembly GCA_028454255.1 of Halictus ligatus. Classification (NCBI taxonomy): domain Eukaryota; kingdom Metazoa; phylum Arthropoda; class Insecta; order Hymenoptera; family Halictidae; genus Halictus; species Halictus ligatus. The sequence continues at coordinate 3,254,719 of CM052134.1, forward strand.
ATATACGATGATTTTGGACACATAAGTTGTCGCAGTTATTTCAACAATTGAAACCATCATTTTGAAGGTTGCCTAAGTCCAATCCATTATCCAAAAAGTACCGGAAAGGTAATAACTTTATTCTAAATGAAATGAAACAAGAGGATTTCATATGAACAAAATTTTTGGAGGACGCAATTTTTAAAAGGGTAAAGAATTCTAACGGAGAAACAATAAACTGGTTGAAAATATGCTGGATGCGTTTTTGAGAGATGAACCATATACAATTTTCTATAAGATATCAAGGGATGATAATGCAAAGTTCAAAATCCTGAATTTATTACCATGTCGGGGTAGACCAAGAAAGTTCGAAAATATTGTATTGACACCACTTTAGAAAAATATAAGATGAATTACAACAGCGAAATACAAGGACATGATGGACTTACTATGATGCATACCACCGGAGCACCATGACTTCTTCAAATCCCTTCCCCATACACAATATGTAGATGAGCAGTAATTGTTAGGTAATTTATGTAGTTAGAAAATGTCCCGAATTGCATAAATTGTGTTTTTGAAGTGTTGTAGAGATATATAAAGTAAATTGAGTATTGTTTTTTCAATTTGAAGCATTTTAAATTATGTCGAATAGACATGGGCGCTTTCAAATGTTATAATGAATATGGTTGTTAACTTTGAAAGTAGCTTAACTCCATTTTGGGTAAGAAAACACATATTATTCACTTAATAATTGTTATTATTTTAATAGGAACTGTAAAATTAACTCTTTTAGATAAGCAGTATGACACATTGGTATCCTGTACGTATATTTTTAATTGTATTGAAACACAAACCCTTAAATATCTCAATTTAAGTATAAGTGAACTTAGGCCACTTTCAAAATAAACGGCTCAATTTTGCTATTTATTTTCCTGGAGTAATATCCTCGCTAACTATCGAGGCTACCCTCTTCTAACTATAACGAGAAAGAAAACTTTTAATTGACCAAAAATAGCTCAAGTACAAAACTGAGGAGACACTAGAAGAACTCGAGCATACTATTGTATTATTTTCGACTTACCAAGATGATTAAAACTTCCTCACAATAAACTTGGGCAATGTTTATTTCACATAAAAATTCGCAGTCTAATTATTTTCCACTCTTCGGGTTAACGGGTACTAACCAGCGATTTGTTCGCTCACGAGATTTTCCGATTGTGATAATGACAAAAAAAAAAGAAAGCCAATAGCTTGCTCGGTTTAGTAAATGCCGGCTATCCTTCAATGGACAAGCAGAATATGCTCCGTTATCGAGGCCGGGATATATTTATAAAATATTACGGCGATTCGCGGTGAAAGTTTGCGGTATGATTTTCTGCGTTTTTCGGCGCGGGCTACCGTCGCTGCGCGCACGCCCGCCTCGAAACTTTTCGTCCCCGTTCCCATCGGATATTTATTTCCGATCCGGCAACTCGCGCTCAACTATTTTCGCTCATGCAACAACGCATAGCTAGCCCGACAACACCGGCAAACATTCCTTTATTTTACGAGCCACACGCGTTCCCTGATAAACGCAACACCTCGCCCAGGGAAATCGCTTCGTGAAACTTTACGCAAATAGAAGCGCTTCGACGTAGATCGATCCGAAACAATCCGGAGCTTCGAAAGAAATATTAGGTTGTTGCATATGTTCGATGATTGGAACAATAATTTTAATACGCTCGCTACCTTTCTTCCGTTGCAAAAAACATTTTATCAAACGTACCCCCGCTAGGAAACGTTCGAACAACCGAAAGAAAATCATCGAATCTCTGAATAGTAATTGGTATGTGTACGATTGTCTTCAAGTAAATTACGAGGACTTCTAAAAGAGAACCCAGAAAGAAAATAAAATTTCCCAACGGAAAATATGGATCGAAGTATTACAAGATTTTTGGATCTTTGGAAAAGAAAAGGAAACGAAGGGAAATGACAGGATCCATGTTCGGGCCGATTTGTTGGCATCGCTCGTGATAAAGATGGCTGCCACGACATAGGAACAGCGTGACACGCGAAGAACCTGCAGAACATTTAGATCAATTCGATCTTGTCATTCTTATGAATAGACTGCGGATTTTATGCATTCGCGACGCAAATGAGTAGCTGCAATTTGACGCAGTGTCAAAATTGAAAGAGTCGAACAGCAGTGATGTATTACTTTTGACCTAGTGAAATTGTTGAAGAAAAGAGAACGTTCTTAAGTGGCTCCTATATCTTACAACTACGGAATTTATGTATCTGAAATAAATGTGGGTAGGTGCAATTTAAAAGAGTGGACAGATTGAAAACATGCGAGAGCATCAATGTATTCAGCTTGTTAACACTAAACCTACCACCGCCAGTTAAAAAGACCGTTCCTGATATTTTATTTTAGAATTACTGAAATTGTAAAGATGCTTTCGTGGGAAATAATTAAATAAATTTATTTAGGAGAGCATGTGTTATAATATGAACCGAACAAAATCCAAATAAATTCAATCTCGTCATTTTTATAAGACAACATGTATAAGTTACTTTTAAGGCTCGGTAGGTTTAATGTTAAAATCAGGGAACATAATTGCTATAATCAAAAAGAAGAAAAAGTTGTGGAATAACAAGTATTTCATTGACTAAAATCGAATTGGTTACAAATCAGAATTATAAGTAACCGAAAATTTTTTCTCTTGTTGGTAAATGTTATCGTTGATAGAAATTCATTTCGATCACATATAAATTATAACAGTTATCAATGAGAGAAATTTATCTCGATCGTTAATACCGGTTATCGATGAGAGAAGTTCATTTCCATCGCTCATAACAGTTATTGATTAAGGACATTTGTAATAGTTATGATTAAATAGTAAAACTTTCAAATGGTAGACAATCAATTATTTAATACATTTTTTAATCATAAAATAAATTGCTACAATCAAAATGTAATATGACAAACATGAGTTTTTCCAAATTTTCTTCTGACAATTATACTGTAAATAATCTAACATTAATTTTAGAGCAGAAAAGGTTTGTTCAACGCTAACCTGAGTTGCGGGCACAGCGTGAATTATGCACACTAATTTGATAAATACGGAAGTCTATATTTCTGATTTTCCCAGTTAAAAAAATTGAAAAAAAGAAGTTTTTTTCAGATTTTGTGTTCCTCTTATGGTCTGTTGATTCGTCTTGTTGTACGAAACCTTTTCAATGAATTTCACAGGCTTTCTTCATCCGAAGAAGAGTAGACAACTCATTGTCAGTAACGAAATAAGCAAGTGAAATGAATTTTCTCATCAATAGTTATTGAGAACAAATGAAAAGAATTCGGTCATCGATAACTGTTATGAGCGATTGAAACCGTTTTTCTTCATCGATAACATTTACCGAGGAGGACCCAATTTTTGGACACTAATAACTGTTATTTGTAACCTAAAAGTATGAAAATCGATATTTTTTAATCATTTTGTTCTTAGAATTTTTTTCTTTATTTTTTGTATAGATTATCTTAAATTTCAATAATACCTAACTTTTCATCAATAATTTTTATCGTAGAAAATTTCAGAATAACTGTTATTTTTGATCCCTGGTTAAAATTGTTAAAGCGAGACTTTCTGTTTGATTCTTGCTTAGCTTAATCGATCCAAATAATTTTTACTTTGCATATCTCCAGTCTTCTTGCAAGAAATGCAGACATTTTTTATTTTATACAGAGATCTCCCCTACTGGCGAAGCAAGCCGACTCAGTTTTCGGTAGGCGCAGGAAAGTATAGTAGCTTGGTAACTTTAGAAGGTCTTTCGATGGGGAAACAAAGGGAAATGAAGGGGTATATGACAGGACCTGTTCGAGGTGGGACTTTCTTGGCATCGCTCGTGAAAAAGATGGCTGTCACGAGAAAGGAAGAGAGTGGCACGCGAAGAATCTGCAGAATCGTCGCGTCACGTCGCGTAGCGTCGATTCGACGCAGTCCGTTTCGCGGAGACAGTGCTCGTCTTCGCTAGAAGAGGCCAGTGTCGTACGAGCGTTGAAGAAGCCACTCGTAAAAGAAAAGAGAGTACTCCAGGGGAGGGGGGGGGGCGTCCCCTCGAGTTTCGATCGAGAAAGATCCCTCCAAGATCAGCCCTCAAACTGATACGGCTAATTGCTCGGCCGCGAAATCCCGCGGAAATGCGGAATTCCTCGCTGCGAGCCGATAATCATCCTTGGGTTGCAATTCTTTCGAAAGGAGATCAACCGAGAGAAGTCTCTCTCTCTCTGTCTTTCGCCGGTGTCTTCATTCCCTTAAAAGTCGGTGAGAAACTGCTCGCGGAAACGGAACGACGCCAGAACTCTCCCCGTAACTCGACTCCATCTCCGAGCTGGAATTCGCCCGGTATATCGAAATGGAATTAGTTAATTCCGATGTCCCGGCTCCACGGTCGTTTACGATGGCCCTGCGCGGCCTGCTCTGCCGCGTAACTTTGCATTTAAGTGATTAGGTTTCCGCGCTGCCGATCAAGGAACGAATCTTGCGAAGCCGTTAGAGAATTAGTTCTTCCGATAGAATGTTTTCCACTTTCGCCGGGTTTCACGGGAAAACGAATGGTGTGTCCTAGTAGGGGAGGTTTCTGGAAAGATTTCTTCGAAATTTGGATGCAAACGTGCGAGTCACATAATCGTTATAGCCATTCCTGCTATCGGGGTTTTCGAGTTCGAACCGTTCATTTCTTGGAACGGTTCGATTTTCATTTGGATGGGAGAAGTGATCGAGAATGAAGGAGATGTCACTATATTTGTATTCGGGCAGCAGAAGGTCAAGGTTCGCAGAATGTCTGACCTTTGTCGGGTCTTTATTGAAAAAGTTCTGGGCCGAAAATTTCGCTCGCCTTTGTCCGTTCACCTGTTAGCCCGAACGGGCCCGCTGCTGCCGCGCATAAACAATTTCGCCAGCACGCGACAAACGGCCTTCCCAGGGAGGAAATAAACGCGGCTTTAATTACGGACGTTAATTATCGGACACACGCGACGGATATCAATTTGTCAATGAATCCGAGCGAGCGCGTGTCGGCGCACGAACCATGCTCCACGTTCCAGACGTGTCCCTGGAGCTCGGCCGTTTTGCAATTCTTCGCCAATTATTTTGATCGTGCCGCATTACAAATTGGGAGACGAAACGTTGTTCTCTTCGCGGCAATTAATTCCACCAGCGATTTATTCGCTTCCGATTCCCGGATAACGGGCTGATTCCACGGCGAACAGCTCTGCCGAAAGATGTGGCATTGAATTACCGGGAACGAAGTCGCAAGCACACGAATCCCCTCGTGGACGACCTAATTCAACGCATTAAAAACAAATTACAATCTTCGAAGCTGGCGAAAAACGCGTGTCATTATGCAGTATGGTTACTTTTTTGGAACTTTCGTGAACCCTAAGGTTGTACAGAGACAAACAAATTTATCTGGAGGATAGAAACAATGTAGATTTCAAAACTGAAGTTTTTGCTGTGCAGTGAGACTAGAAATTTTTACCTATGATGTTTGGTTACCGAGTTACGGCATTTTTAATGGAAAGTGCATCGTCAGAATGAGAGTACCATGCGATACACCCTTATTGAAAATGGGTTGATTTTTAATATGTTGTATCTTTGGTAAAAAAGATCGAACGGTGATATACCTAGGCTCATTTTAAAGGCGGAAGTCTCTACTTTCAGCCAGCTCAAGTGGTTTCTCCGGAAGAAAATTGTCCATCAATGAAAATTAAGAAACGTAGTACAACTAAACGCTACTGTCACGAAGAAAAAATGTCGCCGTTCTGGAGTCCCATCGAAACCTGATCAGTTTCTATTCAGGATTGGTGCTCGTAGGCGACCGGAAGTGGCTCAAAAATAGAGTAGCGGAAGAGGCAGCTATCGCCGCCACGTTTTCCCGATATCTAGTCCGACGTGGCGGCCCGTTCTCCTATTTAGAATATTAAACGAGGCTCGTTCTCTCCGCCATTGTGCGCGGCAGTAGCAAACGCTAACTGCACATTAACTTTTCCTCGTTTTTACGTATTTGTTTTGTCTCTACATTTTTAGGTCGCTTATTAAAGCTGTCTCTCGAAGTGAGAGACACCTACCAGAAAAATCGGAACCGTCGCTCGTATTGATTTTATTATTATTATTTTTTTTTAATAATGTTCCGTCAATGAAACGATCTCGAGACTTGTGTTAGTTCCGAATTGTTCTTGGAAGCCACAATGAATAATTAATTCGTGGCCCTCGCAACGGATACATTTTAAATGCAAATTTTTACTAGGTACATTGGACCTTTTAAAATGTACAAATTTTAAGGTCCCGAAAATTCGAGGCTTGCGTGATCTTTATCGCGGTACAAAGACCCCTTTGTACCCTTAATAATGGTTAAACGAAGAACTTGGTGTCTGTGATTTCACCTCTTCCGATAGTTCTAATGTTTTAACCCTACGTATTCGAATCCGTTTTAACTCGAAAACCAACATTTTGATTCGAGCAGGAACATTGCACGAACGAACAAGGATTGAATTCCGATTCAACACATTTAGTTGTTGTGCGAATTATTTCATACAGTCGAATGTAATACCGTGGAAAGCGTTTAAACTTCTGGTACGGTAATTTTTCGTTAAAACTGTTCATACCGAAGAGGAACAAGTTTGATACCTTGAAAAGTGATTCGAACTATGTTACAGCAATTTTTCGCTAACGCTTTAAACGCCAAAGAACAATTTAGCACGAACAAAGCCACGCCCATCGTTTGAATAAAAATCCGCGAAAAATCTGCGAGGACGTGCACCTTGTCTAAGATAACGCTGGCTACGTGTCTCGCATGAAGAGGCCGGAAATGAATAAAAAGAGACCCGAAGAGTGCAGAGAAGCTTAGAGATGCGTAAAGGAAGGTATTCATGGCTCTGTTCCGCGAAGCATTTCGTTTCCCGCTGTTCAAACCGCCGACAATGTTTCCGCGCATTTCGAAAGAATTTTTCGCCGACGATATTTCCCACATTAACGTTATCATCTGCACGATCGGTAACGGAATGGGATCGATCCCCGTTGCACTTCCGAAGAGTGGAAAATGGATTGGAAATACAGGCCCAATAGTACCGGAAAATTGTCCAGGCTATAGGAAATTTGCATTCTCGGGACAAACGAGAAATCGAGCGCCGAAAAATATCGATTCTCGCCGGGAACCGATCGGATCGACTACGCGTTTCATCCGCTGGCTCTTTCTACCTCATTGAAGTTAACACGTTCGTTATTCGCGATTTCCAGTAAACATAATTTTTTCTGATGTTCGTAATGTAACAAAAAGTGATCAACAGCCGATCTTTATGTAAAATAAAAATGGTCTGCATCAATTGCAAGATGTAACAGCCACTTGGGAATTTCTTTAACAATTCTTGAAAAATTGGAAAATACATATCGTTTGATCTTTTTAGTCTTCCCATGGTTTTAAGTTTCGCCTACACAGTTTTCTTATGAATAAAAAATCAACGCTAGTACCTTGGGTCGAAATGGACAGCGAAACAACTTGTAGCGAACGCGTTAACGATGACCAATAGAAACAATACGTGTGAAGTATTTTTTCCTACACAGTTTCATTTGGATCCATGTCGTCTACGTATTCTCTCGCGTTGGAGAAAATCCCGTGCCTTAAATATCTGCGAGGGGACCGTTTGATTCGTGAGTCTCCGTGGCTCGGCGTGTATAGAGCTCGACTGCCAAGCAGGGTGGCCCGGGTTCGAATCTCCTACGCTCCAACCACAGTTTTTACCCAATTTTTCTTCCCTCCAAAATTTCCCAAGTTCAAATAATCCAAAGTTCTCTATTGCGAGTGTACGTACAATCGAAGAAAAATTCACTTTGTATAAAAGTGTGTACGACCGAAAAAGGAATTTTCTCCAGAGACAAAATAATAAAATATATACACTAAAAACGACGAAGCTGGCGTAACGCCGTATGATGCAATAGTGTAATTGGTTTGGTAACAATTCGTCCCACGCAACCAGAAATTCCCACGTACACCGAATGCCAACGCACACACACAGGAGAGGAGAGGAGATGGTTGGAAACAGGAATGCATAAAAGAAAGGAGGGAGGGAACTGCTGGTGCAGTTGTGTTGTGTGTTGTGTATATTCGCTCTAGAATGTCAGGATGCGAGCGTGTAAATGGCACGCATGCATGGTTAAGCTTCCGGAATTAATTATTAGCCGAAACGTAGTTAACAACGCGGAGGAGGGTTTGTGTGTATAATCGTCTCCATTCTCTGACGGGGTTAGTTTTGGTATGTTGTGCGTGGCTAATTCTGGATTCGTCCGTGGAGGAGTCGTAGCCGATCTAGTATCGTTCAGTGTAGGAAAGCAGAAGGAAGGCACAGCCTCTTGCCGATTGTATCGACGTTCCCAGCCAACACAGTACGGTGCCCAGATGATATTCGGAAGCGGCTGGAAAACGAATAACAGCGCGTGGAAGCACATGGACAAATTGTATCGCCGATTCCGCGGCACAATAGCGGTGGCAGCCACCGCCGCGGGTTTTCAGCAAGGCAAATACCACCAGAAAGGCTTTGCCCGTCTATAAAAGAGGAAAGAGGGGGGAGGGAGGGGGAGGAGGAGAACCGGAAAAGAGAGAAAAGGCGGGAGTTCGAGGATCTCGAAAATGAATACACACAGAAAAGCTGCGCGCGGACGTAAATAGAGGGGAAGATTCGCGAAGTGGGACGTGTTCTAAAAATGGCGCGGCGCTCTCTAAAGATAGAAAAATACTTAAAAGCGCTCGAGGGAATCCTCTTTCCGAGGAGAATCGGGGACGAAGAAATATTAGAGGAGCACGAATTATCGACCGTCTAGTAACTTCGTAACGAGAGGGGGAGAGATAGAGAGGAGAGAGTGGGAGCGCAAGCACGCGGCAGCTGCAAATATCCTCGAAATTCGAGGAATTTCCTCTGTGTGTAACCTTTCCGTTTCATCATTTTAATAGGCGGACTCTCGTTCCGCTCCGGAGCAGGTCGCGTGTCGCCGGGAATTTCGAATCGGATTTTCGTCGTACCTCGCAGCTTTATTACACCGCGAGCATGGGGTGTGTCACGGGCCTAGGGTGTGCGCGAAACTTTCGCTATATATTCTACGGGTTTGGATAAGAGAGAAATTTATTCAAAAGTTCAACGCGAAAATTCGTACTAGGCGCGCAATTGCACTCTTTCCTAAAATATCCGTAGACATTATAAATCAAATCGACGCCAATTTTAACCCTCGTACAGCGGTCCATTCTTACTATTTCATAATTGATGATTTTTGGACTACTCAATTTTTATAAACGTATTTTTGTTATACTTCTTGTAGACGCATTAGGTTTATAACGCTGTTCATTTCATGAATTTGCTAAAAACTGAGTAAAATGACGGTTTTGATAACCTGGGTCGAAGTAGATCCAGACTCCGCCGTCGGAGGGTTAATCGAAAAATATGTTTGTAAATGTAAATACAGAGATTATTTTAATTTTGTGTCAATTATTTCAATTTAATAGTAAATATCGTCCAGTGGTATTGATTTATATCATCGCGGATTTTCTGCATGTATAGCGACAATGAGTAGATCGGATACGAAGCAGTAAAAACATTTAAATAATTTAGAAATACTGTTGCGTTGTTTTCACCTGTATAAAGTGATCGAGAAAAGAAATAACTTTATCCAAAAATTTTACCCAAGATTATACCTAAAATTCGCAGCTTACAGAGTGCGTTTCATTTTCGGATGCCTACAGCAACTTCGTGTAACAATACGTAAATGTAACGGATACAAAGTATAATAATTCCAGATGTAACAGAACCGGAACATCGAATGTATGAAAGGGTGAGTTGGAGGGGAAGCTTTCCAATAAAAGGAAGAGCTTGTCCGAGTTTTTGACGGGTCCCTGGACACTGACAAACTGCAGCCGTGAGAGGATGCGTTCAGGAAAACCGAAGACGCTTCTCTCGCGAGCTGTCGCGTCGACGTCAATTATTCTCCCCTGATAAATGGCATGCCGTCGACCGACTTCTCCTATCCGACGCGAATCCTATTCGTTAACCGCTCCCGGGGCGAGCTGTTTTTCCAACGAGGCGTGTGATAATTTCTCTCCTTTTTCTTGTTTGCTCCATCAGCGATATCCGTTCGGGTCGATCAACGAAAGTTTCCTTCCTCGGAACGGGGACACGGCAAATTTATTTATTTCCATAGGCGAACGATTTCCCTTTTATGCGAACGTGATAACGTAATCAGTGGAAAGCGGGTCTTTATGCAAAATAAAATATATTCCACAAACTAGAGTGAAATAGAAATTTCTGATATGTTCAGCAGCTTCGACATGATATAACAGTATTTTTAAATTTTTTTAATCTTTCCACCGATTTAAATTATATCTACCCCCTTTTGTGTCAAATGCATTACCACCTAACTGCAATCTGTTGAATAAACCGATCAAGATCTCGGTGCGAGAATGTTACATTAGACAGTGGATCTTAACGCAAAATAAAAATTCTTTGCACCAATTTGCAATACACAGGAACCAAACAAAAATGTTTTTCTTTAATTTTATCTCCTCCTTTAAATCACACCTACTCATTTTTAAATGGAATCATGTGAACGTAAGAAAAAGTTTACCAGAACCGATTCCAACCTAACAATCAACCGAACGACCATACAGCGAGCAAAATGTTTGTGTGTACTAGACGAACGATCTACGCAAATATTTTCGGCAGAATTAGAATCGTTTACATAGCGTTGTCGACATCCGGGCGAAAACGTATAACGCATTCGAAATTTATCGGCGGGCTGTTCACGTGTCGGTGTGCATAGGTGTACGGTCGCGTGGCCATTATTCCGGGGATTCGTCGGCCTCCTAATAACGGAGATACCGTCGTCGATTCGGTTATCTCGTTGTCATTCACGGGATCGTTCCGTATTCCGTATTCATCGGTGAATATCGGCAATTTTCAATGACCGGGCCCACGGCCGGCGCTAGCCGGGGCTTGGTGGCAGAGAGAAAGGGAGAGAGAGAGGGAGAGAGGATAGAGGGCGAGAACAGCTCGGAGAGAGAAGAGGAAAGAGGGGGAAATGGAGGGTGTACAATGCCGGCAAGCCGCGCGTCGAAAGTCTATTAAATTCCGGCCAATTCTCCGGGTCGGACAATGAGTCACCGTTTCGTTTATCGTTCTCCCTTCGATCGTTCACTATTATCTGACGATTGTGTACGCGTGTGTGAGCGCCACTGCGAGATATTTCTCAGTGCATCTGCATTCTGCGTCCTACGTGCCCATCGGAGAACGCCAGACACCCGGAACCTGCAAAACGACTGTACTGCAAGTTCTCGATTAATTGAGCCCGTTAATGCAAAACTGGTGCAAGTCAATTCACCCCCATTATTTACCGATCCGTTTACTCAGATTCTGTTGAATCTGTTTACAGATTTTTCATTTCGACTAACAAGTCGACTGAAATAAAAATTAAATTTTTTCCTATTTTTAATAGTTTCAGTAATTTGCAAGGAGCATGCCGATGCAGTGAAATCCATTTAATCTCGAATACATAGAGACTACAAATCATATTACATATCCGTAGTAAAAATGAAGTACAAGGAATATTCAATTTTTGCTAACACTAATATTCACGAATAGTTTTCGGTTGGATTTTTTCAATGTTTTGTGGTACGGTTCACGAGTTCTATAACCAGGAAAATTATTAGAGCAACAATTCAAGCTCTACTCAATTCTACGTTGCGCGTCTGCGTGTTCAAGTTCCAGCATGTATCTTTAGCGTTCAGTAGCTCTCAGGCCAGGGGAGGAGACCGCCAGTAGTCTTCGGGTAGAACGTGTCAAGATCAATCCTCCAAAAGAGTAGAAACACTCGTCAACACTACACATGCTACCAGCTGCAATCACCTGTACACTACCACACGACCTGCATACGAAACGGCCCATACCATTCTACATTTTAGTTCTATTTTGTTCTATTTTGTATATGTATAGTCTTTTCTCGATGTATGTGGCAAATACCTGGCTGATAAAAGTCGCAGAACTATCCCCACTACCACGGGGTATACCCCGTGAGGGACCATGAAGCTCGAGAGTTCTCGGATCGCGAGGAGTGTAAACATAATACGGGTCGGGTACGACGTTTAGCGTGGATCTCAAAATAGTATCTCTTGGACGATATATGTCGCTGGCAAGACCCGTCTTATTGACACATATCGAAAAAACACAGAAAAACAGCAGAAATAAAGAATATTAATTACTACAGTAAATGTGTTCTTCTTTCCCCACTGTAGACATGAATATTCGACATTAGAATTAAATTAACGTCTACTAAAATTTCGGAAACAGGGAAATTTTTGAAATTAGAGAAAATTAAGTGTCGTATTAGAATATGATAGTAAAAGAGGTTCCACGAAAATTTGTAAGCGGTCAAGGTCAGTTTTCCTCCGTTCGAGAGCCAGAAGATTCGGACGCGTGAGCGATCAAAGTTGAGACACACGAGTCTAGATTATTGAAACGTGAAACCGAAAATGTTCGAGCATTCGAAACGGCACGTTCGCTGACAGGAAACATGGCGAAGGCTCTCGACGAGATCGTTCTCCTGTCCGATCCGTAATCGCAGATCGTCCGTGGATCACAGCTAATCGACGACTCGACCTTTACCGAGAGCCTCGAGATAAGTCGGCTTCGATCGCTCCGGCGATAATTTTGACGGACACACGAGCACTATACGTCACCGGATTCCGTAATCCACCTCCACCCTCGCCTTATGAACGAGAACAACTATCTCTGCGATGTCCACGGAGTTGTCAATTTTCCGACAATTTCTTATTTCCCGGGAAATTGATTAGTGTTTTGTATTCTGTTCGAAATTTTTTTCTAGGCTCCAGAATGACTGTGTCGATGGCCAGGAAAAACTTTGGTATTTTGTTTCAAGCCCAGAGTGTAGTAATAATTTATTTCAGTCTGACTAGAAATCTTATTTTTACTCAAAATTTTACTCAACCACTTAATATTAGAAGTACCCATAAGTAATTAATTATTTACAAAGAATTTGTTTTGCCTTTAGTTCTGTACCGATCGTGAAAGAGGAAATACGTATTCTTTTACAGTTTTCGGTAAAGCAGCCTGTGTTCAAAATATTCAGAAAGTATAATTTCTTTTTACAACTCTGTAATAAAATGGCGACGTCCGTACCTTCCGAGGATCATATTCGTCATTGCATACTTTTTCATTTTCATGCAGGATTTAATGAAACGGCAACAACAAAGAAAATTTGCGATGTTTATAGAGAGGTATTGGAGATCAACAACTGTCAAGATTGGTTCAGAAAGTTTGCTGCTGGTGATTATGATCTCTCTGACAGGCCTCGAAGTGGATGACCAGTTGAATTTTAAAATGACACCCTAAAATCTAAAGTGAAAGCTGATCCAAAATTAACTATACAAGAATTATTGAGAAGCCTTGGGTCCACATGGTCAACTATACAAAGTCATCTACACGAAATGGGAAAGGCATATCGGCAAGGAATATGGGTATCGCATCAATTATATGAGACCGAGAAGCATATTCGTCGATCAATTTGCACTTCATTGCTATGCATATTTCGTAGAGATCCATTTCTTAGCAAAATCGTTACCGGAGATCAAAAGTGGATTCTTTATGATAACATAAAGCGTTCCAAGCAATGGCTTCCCGCAAATCAAACCGCAATATCAACCCCTAAATCTAGCGTATCACTTAGAAAGGTGTTACTGTGCATTTGGTGGTACTGTCATGGCATAATTCACTTTGAGTTGTTGAAACCTGGAGAAACAGTTACTGCTGAGTTGTATTGTCAGCAATTACAACGGCTGTATTCAGAACTATTGAAAAAGAGGGCATCTCTCAGGAAAAAATAAAAGAATTGCGATGGAAAGTTTTACCGCCCCCCCCCCAATCACAGAATATTGCTAATTTGCAGGAAAGATGGCAAATTGTCCTCGATAATGATGGAGATTATATAATAAATTAAGAAATAAAAACTTGAATTTACTACAATGTTTGTTTTAGATTCCAAAATAATTGATTACTTAAAGGCCCCCCTAATAGAAGGGGGTGGTCCAATCCCTTAATAGAAATATAGCTTCGATTCTGATTCTGAGGTTTGCCTAATTTTCAAAGGACCAGAATAAAAAAGCGGGAACAAAACATGTGAAAAGGAATACAGATTTTCTAAAAAGTGCCCTGCACGTAAGGGGTGATCACCCTCTGCCGAAAAAATAAGTCAGCGCCGGAAGGGAAAGATATTCGTCGCGGAAGAGACGACAATGGTGGTATAAGTCGACAGCATGAAAGACAGTAATGCGAGAGGACGCAGTGGAGAGGGAGCGGGGGTGAGAGAGGAGGGCCGGCGGGGAGAAGATACAGGGGTGAAAAGACGGGAAAAGAAGGGTAGACAATAGCTCGTCGATGTCATCACCCCGTTGGCAGCGTCGTCGCGATCATCCCTCGACTTGACATAAATTTTCTGTAAAGCTCCGACTATTTTTGGCGCGAGAGGGTATGCAATCGACGGAAGATCCGAAAGGGGGACAGGAATGATAGAAGAAAGGGGGTCGGTCGTGCACAGTCAACCGTCAACATCAAAGTACCGAAACAACAACCCGCAACAACTCTCTTCCGCAGTTCCCGCAACTTTCGAGACCCCCTCGTTGTTGGGGAAAATTTATTTACATCTTCTAGCCGCCTCCGGGGTCAATTCAACCCCTTATTTAAAGAACTTTTTAATAGGCTGTGTATAACTTTCTCTCCGACCCTTTTTACAACTATATGCATAATAGACTAAGTTTAGGATCGTTCATAGCTGGACAGCTATTATAAAGTGACATTTATTTATTTGATAATTAGACTGCGGATTTTTATTACAGAAGCTGCATAGACATTTATTTCTTTTCCGAATTATTTCAACGAGCTGAAAATAATTCCACAGTATGTTCAAGTTCTTTAAATGTCCTAATTTCTGTTATACATGCAGAAAATCTAGTTGTAATACTGTCCGATCGGTTGTGCAGAATTATAGCAAAGATCGGGAAACTGTTACGTGCAAGGGCTGCGAGCAACGCGAGAGGCCGGCGGAGGGTTATTATCCCAGGAGTATGGTTTGAGTTTGTCAGTTAGGTACGCGGACGAACCCAATGCAAAATTAGGGAGCCGCTAGGATTATCGACGTCGAGGGCGAACCTGATGCGAAATCAGGGAGCCTCTAGGAATGGAGTCAAACGCAGACGAACCCGGTGCGAAACCGGGGAGCCGCTAAGATGGTATAGTTTTCGTGGACGAACCCAAAGCGAAATTGGGGAGCCACTAGGTTGGAGAAATTTCTGTTGGACTATGGTTTGTCGCGGACGAAGCTGATGCGAAATCAGAGAGCCTCTAGGAATGGAGTCAAACGCAGACGAACACGGTGCGAAACCGGGGAACTGCTAGGAGATTGTGTAACAGCGCGGACGATCCTAATGCGAAATTGGAGAGCCGCTGGGATAGTTAGTAGGCCTCGTAACTAATATAATTTAATTGATACTTTCCGAGCGCTAATATTATTAGATTAGGATATTGGGCAATAATTAAGGGTTTATAGATTGCGCGATTTACCAAACAAGACAAGATGTATTCTGAATTGAAAGTTGTCACAAGTGTTGGTGTCGCGAATGAATTGAAAGCAAATATACTGTAAAAGAATTGTTGCCTAAGATGCAAGGGAATTGACGCACTGTTAATTGTTAAATGCCAAATAGAAGATTACTGAACTAACGGAATCTATAAGGTTAAACTTTGATTCGAAGGGGACTTTAGTCCGATCTCACTAGAATTGACTGTTACGAATGTAACAGAACGTGACTCTACACGTGACTGCACGATTACTGACCAAAGGGAATGAAAATGAACGGGTTTATATACCCTAAAAGTGAATGATGTGATTTGTTTATAATTTGATGTCACGTAGGGTCACACGCTCATTTTTTGTCTCTTCTAATGAAAACCGGGCCTCAGTTAGATTTTCGTTAAAAAGGGTTAATAGGAGGTTATCTAGGTTATTTCTCTCTCTCCTATCAGAAACTTAATTGACGGATTCCAGAAGGAAGTGTTCGAGAGATTTTCATATAAAGAAATCATACGGTATCTTTCCATAAATAAAAGGGGCCTATTGGGGACGCTTTTCGTTCTTAGAAAATTCAGATCGAAATGAACGCGAAGAAAACATCTCCATACGTAAGAAAACATTGTTGACGAGAAGAACAGCGCAGGAACAGTTGCGTTGATTTTTGAATTTCTTTGTACAGGAGAGAATTAAAGGAGAAACCCGTCGAATTAATAACGCGAATTAACGCGAACAAAGGGGGGCCCTCTTCACTGATTTCTGGCGCAGCTCGATCGTAAAAGCTGCCGGGCATTGTTTCTTTCAATCCATTTCCTCCCCGATTCCGGGTCCGAAACTCGAAACCGGGGCGAGGGCTAATTGCGAGGGAATTAATTAACGTCGATTATTCCTTGGTCGATTTAAATAAAGGGGAGCTTCCCGATTCGACTCGGCGTCGAACTTCCAGGCGTGAAAACACGCGCGATTCACCGAGCAACCCTTGAAAAGTTCAAGGAGAAAAATTCTCGCGTTCTCTCCAAAGAGAAAGAAAGAGAGGGAGAGAGAGAGAGAGAGAGAGAAAGAGAAAGAGAAAAGGAGAGAGAAAGAATCGCTGCACGGTATCGTCTAAATTATACCCTCAGGAGGATTTCTTAACTTGTTCACCGGGGACGACGAGTTAAGTCGTTATTTCTGTTCAATTATGTCTCCTATTATTTCTCGGTCCTACCGACGGGGAAAGTGGTTTAATTAAAGAAGCTTGCCTATTTCAATTTCTCAAAAATGAGAAAGTTCACCTCGTCCTTCGACGCAGGAATTGTTAACAATTCTGGAGCCAAGTTTAGCTGAAACCAGACTGCTTCAGTTTGTCCGTAGGCCTGCAGCATTTTGTCAATTAATGTGAAATGAAATATGGTACATTATCAGTTTAATAAAAACTGTATCCTATATAAGGTTGTATTCTATATGCAACAATGCCACTATTAATATAACAATAACGCATAAAAATATCAAATAACTGTTACATTTACATTGATTCGTACAAGACAATACCCATGCGAGACTGCGATCGTTAGACTGTAGATTTTATGCGTTTATGATAGAATTGGGTCGGTGAAATACAAAACAGAAAATATTCGAAGCGTTCAACGGCATTATTGCATTACTTCCGGCTCATTAAAATTGTTAGGGGAGAAAGGTCTATCCGTTAAGTAAGCATTTTACGACCGTTGTTACACGCAATAAAACTTCGAATTTTAAAGGGTCGAAGGATCAATTTATTCTCTGAAAGGGTTAATTTTCAGTGGAAAATTTGTGTTACTTTTGGCCAGGATTTCAGCGACTTTCGACAAAGAAATTTCCCCGAGGCAGTTTCGTGTCTCGATCACGTGACCGTCGATCTCGATCCCAGGGAATCGTCACGAAACCGAAGGCGTGTATCGGTGTGTGCTAGGTGGCACACGCGAGACGACAGGCGACGACGACTCGCGATCGGAGGGCGCGTGTGTTCATTTTTGTTTTCGTTCCTCGATTCTCGGGGCTCTCAGGATTTTATCGGCCGAACGAAAAGCGAAACTGCACCGATTACGGGCACGATTTGTCGGCGAAACGAGCTTGGATCGCGTGTCGCGATGGAAACTCGCCCCAAGGCTGATCCGGCCGCTCGAATTCCGGTGACAAGCCCGCGACTTGCACGGCTCTCCTCTCTCTCTCTCTCTCTCTCTCTCTCTCTCTCTCTCTCTCTCTCTCTCTCTTATTCCGAGAGGGAGAAAGAAATCGCCTTCTCCTTCGTTTTGTTACAATTTATTACGATTACTAATACATTACGATTACGATTACGTTTGTTTATTACAGTGGCCCGGAAAACCAAAACTTCGATGTTTAGGTTGACAACAATGCTTAGGGGCAAATTGAAACGGCAGAAACATTAGAAGACTTTAAAAATACCTATTATTATATTATTTTCAACCTCGAGTGGAAAATTTGTATTTTTCTTTATTTTACGTAGAGCTATCTATGGAAATGTATTAAATTTATATAATTTTGCAGCAAGTTCCGAAGTAAAATAGAGGAAACACTTCAGTATCCTTTCTGGTGACTAGGTTTACGAAGCACTAAAAGTGGCCATTTTAAATTATTTTATGACATAACAAGGACGTCGTTATCCAAATTGTTAGCGATTCTTTCGGTGATGTACAGTGAATTCTCGATATAAGTCAACAACACGGTCTTGCCAGCGTCGTGTATCGTACACGAGACATACCTAAGCCGTGCTATGTTTACACCTCTCGGCGTCCGAAGCCTCTCGAGCTTCGGGGCCGCGACGTATATTATCGAGGTCTTGGCGACATATACAGGGTGTTTCTCCTAACTCGAGCATCTAAAATATCTCGCTTGTTTCTTATGATACAAGAAAATTTCAGAGGAAAACGGTCACGAGGGAAAGGTCATCGAAGATTTTTTAAATGGAATGATATATTTTTATTATCGCTATATGATAGCCGAGGTCAAGACGAATCCAACGACCTGTAATATTATGACCTTCACGTGACCTCGAATTTGTTATCACCAACAATTCCGCACCATACATTGACACTCCATGGACACTGGTACAACTTGTCGAAGCCATTTCGGGGTTTTAGTGCACCAATAATGCATACTATGTGTATTCAGTTGTCCATGGTTAGAAAAAGTAGCTTCGTCAGTAAAAAGAACGTCATAAAAGAAATCTTAATTTCTTTGTATTTGTTGCAATGTTCATATATAAAAAGCAACACGATTCTCAAAGTTGTTGCCATAAAGCACACACTTGCTTCGGAAATGCCTAAAGAACGTCCAATTTTTCGAAATTTTTTTTTTGTAGTAGGATCAATATTGGCTGTTGTCAATACAATAGTTTTGGCATCTTCTCCAATAACAGGCTTTGATTGTTTTCTTTTCAGTGATTTAATACTCCCTGTTTTACACAACAATTGAACTATGCGATCAAAACTTTGTCGAGGAGGATGATTTATCCCTGGGTATCTTTCTGCGTACAGTTGAGATGCTTGTACCGAGTTACTTTTAGTCTCACCATAAACTAAAATCATTTTTATCTTTTCTACATCTCCGTACACCATCGTTTCAGAGAAGCAACGTTATCTTTCAAAATCGAATAAATCGCGATTAATTTCTTGAGCGTACTGATTAAAGTTTACGAAAGGAGAAGAATTTATATCAGTGTTTACAATTTATTGTAAGTGAGTTTACAGCCATTAGTCATGGTTCAAGAACATTTCACTATTTACATCAAGTAACCTACTTTTATGAATTTTTCATACTCAAGATCACGTGAAGGTCATAATATTACAGGTCGTTGGATTTTTCTTGACCTCGGCTGTCATACAACGATAATTAAAATATATATCATTCCATTTAAGAACACTTCGATGACCATTGAAATATAACCTCGAACAAGTTTTTTTGCCTACCATAATATTTCTACTATCCTCTATGAACTAACTAATGTTTTCCTCTGACATTTTTTCTATCATAAGAAGACAAGCGAGATATCATAGATGCTCGAGCCTGCATAAAGAGAAACACCTTGTATAAAGTAATCACTGTACATCTAAAGAAATCAATTCGTTGAATAATTCCTCATGGATTTTTACGGTCTCAACAATCGTACATAAAAAATATTAGCACCCGCCATAATGAGGGGTCCCGCAAACCCAGCGTGAAGGATAGTGTCGAGCATAGTTTTCTTCCCGGAGGAATAAGGTGGGCACAGTGAACTGCCCGATTGCTCTGATTTACGGGGGATCGATTCGCAGGGTCGAAAGTCAGGGAAGTGTCCCGACACGAAATCCGTTGGTCCGCGTTGCGACAGGTGCGACAGGAGCGCAGCCGTGACGGCGGAGTGCGTGCAACTGCAACTGCATTGGCTGCACCTTGACCCAGCGATCCGGCTTCGGTCGTGGCTGAAAACTCGCGTGCGAATCAAGATTAAGCAGCTGAAACACAGGGCTGACCTTACTCGGGCGAGCACGCTCGCCTCGTGTTGCCTCGCCTCGCCTCGTGTCGGGTGCGTAATAAAACGCGTCGTTTTCCCCGTCACGAAACCTTAAACGATTTCGCGAAGACGCCCCATCAAACCGTCCTCCCCGAGTCTCCACGAGCATTTCTTCCGAAAATTAGCCTACTCGACAACCTTCCGGCGAAGATCACTCGCGAGGCAATTACCGGGAGAGTTCCACGCGAACTTCCGCGCGAGGGACGATTAATATTTTGCGAGGTAATAAAAAATTTGGACGTATCTGGGTTAAGAACGAAATGTATTCCGGCCGTGCCGGGGTCCACGGAGTTGAAACAAAGCGGCCGTTTCATTAATATTTATCAAACCGAACACGTTTAATTGCGCCTTACGTAGTTCGAGCGTGTCGCGGCCGCGTAACAATATCCGCAGCTCATAATTAAGCAGAGGGAGGACCAATAAGCTGCCGGGGAACACGTAAAGAGAACGCTAATTAAACGTAATGTTTTTACTGCTGTGATCCCAAGGCTCGCTCGTGCTCGCGTTCCCAACGATTCGATGCGTCGCCAGTGGAATAGGCTTGCGTTGGTCAGACGTACCGAGTAAATTTTTAATAGATAACTATAGTCGACACCGTTGACAGTTTCATTATATTGTACGCGTCGACGGTAGTGGATTAGACTGTGCCAGCAACTAGTAGAGTGGGTCTATATCGATCAGACAGCACGCCAGTCAACCGGTTCTACTTGCGTCTGACTTTCTGAGATTGCTTCTACTTGCGTCCGATACTTCTGAATTGTGTAAAATGAATTTAATAATGCCAACACATTATTTCCAACTTATTAACTTTATCAAAGCATTAAATAATCATCGGCTATTGTTTCTTGCACTTGAAGCAGCTGCGATAATTTTGCATAACAATCCGCAGTCTCCTGATTTATAGTTGCACCTGATCATTGTAGACCGTTTGTACTTGACTCTCGTAGATCGCCTCTACTTGCCTCGGACTATTACTAGACTGGGGATCTTTATGCAAAATAGAAAGGTCCCGTCTCATTTGCAAATAAGAGCCAGATCACTTTGTTTCATTTATGAGTTTAATAAGTCGAGAATAATCTACGGATATTCTTAAATTCTTAGCAGTTTTCTACTCTTTTAAATGTCATCTATTCATTTTCATAGCAATTCATTAATAGGAATTAACAAAGAACAAACAATTCCCGAATGTTTTAACAACGATGTACAAGTACCACAGCGCTCTTCGTGGATAGCGCAATTGGTCCGTAATCGACCGACCAATGGGATTAAAGCGAGAAGATTCAAGGTTCGAGAAGCTGTTCAGCGATTGTGCTATAGTTCGCGCTCGAACAAAGAGAGCACCGATTTAACAAGCTGTTATTACAGAAACGGTGAATGTAATTGCCGTTATTTGTTGCGAAATGAAATTCTCCTGTTTATCGAGCGGGCCGATCTTTATCGAGCTAGTCCAGCGTGACGCACGCGATCGAGTTCGCGAGAGAGAAAGAGAGAGAGAGAGAGAGAGAGAGAGAGAGAGAGAGAGAGAAAGCGAGAAGAGAACGATTTGATTTTCTCGATTGTACGAGAACCAGCAGCAGCACACAGAGAGTACAGAACGTAAAGGAACGGTCGCACGCACGTGCACGCGCACGCACGTACCGCCTGCTGTTTAATGGACTTTTCTACTTAGAGGCCAACGAAGTGCTCGTACCGATCCTCGAACATCTTTCCCCTTTCACGTGAAACGGCTAATCTACTCTCGGATGCCAGCGGCGCGTGATTTCTGCTTGGATCTAGCCTGAGTAAACAACCGAAAGCTGCGACCGATCCCTTGATCGATCTTCCCAACTCGCAATGTTGAATGCCGTCGAGAGAAAGTCTCTCAAAAGTCGCTCCGATCCGCAACAGATTTGCGTCTCAAACCAAACTGTCTTAATCCTATCATCGTCGCAAACCTGTGACGATCACGATTTTCTACGTAAAAAAAAATTAATTAATTTCTATCTATTAATTAATTTTCTAATACAAATTAATTCGTGCCTTCGTCTTCATATATATTTGATGTTCATTTGCAAACAATCGAAACGTATTCAAAAATATTTTCCATACAGTACACCCCTTTATAGGCGATTGATGATCCCAGTGAAAAATTTGGTAAAACAAAGTTGCGAATAATAACTGCGAGGGCCAGGAGTTAATTTGTTAATATATTCAGAATAAGGAGAATAATAACCGTTCTTCGACAATAATTTTATCGCATGTTACTAGACGTGTCACCTTTGATAGATTATTTTAGCTATGAAGGCTGTTGTTGGAATTAGTGTTGCCAGCGAACGTGTAAACCTCTTGCCCTACGTTTTCTTTTGCGGTAATTGCGAACCTTGGGGAAAGAGTCGTGCATGCTCGCTTTTCAGTGAAATTGCACTTCCGAAAGTTTCATGCCCTTGTAGACGACTGCTACGAATTTTCAAGTCTGCAATTACATGGTTTTACACTCTTCACTAGGTTTTTTCCGATAGGCAAATATCAGCAACAGGGAAGTAGTAACACGAATTTTTATAGAATATTTTCAAGGACGCAGATACTATAGATCACATTTCTCCAAAAGTTCCAATTGATAAATTCGAAATTTAGATTGCAGATTTTTATGCGAAATATAAATTTTCTGCTTCATTTACAAGGTACTGGAACTGAATAAAAATTTATTTCTTCTCTTAATAATTTTTAAATGTTGGTAACAATTTACAGTATCACGTTTAACCTACGCACTTTTGTTATAAATGCATCAAATCCGCAATGTAAAACGAAGTCAATTATATATTTATCTCAAATTATTCGCCCTAGCACTCAACGTGTCAATAATTAGCACATACAGTCGGTCACGAAAATATTCGGACACCACTATAGTTTTGACTATTATATTCCGTGCTTCAGAAATGTAAACAATGAGAACAAAAAGAGGTTTCACGTATGTTACTATGCAGTGTGTAGTTTATAAAAACGTAAGAAATATTTTTTTACGGTACGCGATTACTTAACTAATAAAAGAAAAACGTAAAGTACGCTCATTTTCATGTCACGGAAATATTCGGACACTTGCTATACTTCTCAAGTTTCCAGGTTCCAGGAACTGACTGAATCAATGTTTGTAAACATATCATTCATACTATGTACAAAGTATGTTATAGATCGAATATTTGTCAGTCTTGTTCAAACTTTGTGCAAAATGGGTCGGAAAAATAAGAATACATCGTTTGATATGTGACAATTAGTAATTTTTCATCATGAAAGAGGGAAATCGATTCGCAAAATTGCTAATTTATTAAATATTAGTAAGAGCACGGTATGGGATATTGTTCGACGGTACAAGAACGAAGATAGAATTGAATCTATCCGTCAAAGCGGACGCAAACCGATCCTAGATATTCGCGATATACGTTCCATAATTAGGAGAATCAAATGTGAACCTCGGATAAGTGCTCCAGAGTTAGCAGCTGAATTAAATGAACACCGTGGAATATCACAGTGCATCCGGAGAACATAAGAAGAGTGTTAAGATAAGGGGGGTATAATGGAAGAATAGCTTGAAAGAAGCCGTATATTAACGCGGCAAACAGGATGAAGAGACTGAAATTTGGAAAGGACTACATTGCAAAGGACAGTGAGTGGTGGGAGGACATAATTTTCGCAGACGAGTCCAAATATAATATTTATGGAAGCGACGGAAGAATTAGGGTATGGCGGAAGTCGAAAGAAGAACTGAATCCGAGACATTTGCAGCCGACTGTGAAACACAGTGGTGGATCTGTGATGGTGTGGGGCTGTATTTCAGCCCATGGAGTAGGCGAATTAATTTTCATCGACGATATCCTTGATAAAAATAAATATCTACAGATTTTGCAGAATAATTTAAAGAAAAGTGCTGATAATATGGGACTTCAAAATGGAATAAAGTTTTATCAAGATAATGACTCAAAGCACAAATCGCGAATTGTGCAAGAATTCTTATTATACACTTGCAAGAATATCCTCCATCCACCACCGCAATCGCCAGACTTGAATCCCATTGAAAATTTATGGGATGAATTAGATCGCCGAATTCGGTCAACTACCATAAACACAAAAGAAGAGCTAAAAAGACGTCTGCAAGAAGAATGGCTACGTATTGGGCACGATTATTTAAAAAAAATAATTTGTAACATGCCAACGCGATTACGGCACGTCATAAAACATATGGGATATCCGACAAAATACTAATTAATAAAAACAAGATTTATATAGCGTGATATAAACTTAGCTTTGATAGTGTCCGAATATTTCTGTGACATGAAAATGAGCGTACTTTCCGTTTTTCTTTTATTAGTTAAGTAATCGCGTACCGTAAACAAATATTTCTTACGTTTTTATAAACTACACACTGCATAGTAACATACGTGAAACCTCTTTTTGTTCTCACTGTTTACATTTCTGAAGTACGGAATATAATAGTCAAAACTATAGTGGTGTCCGAATATTTTCGTGACCGACTGTACCTCGTAAATATTCTGTTTAAAGTTCACGACAACGGGCTGACGTGTTTAATGAGATTCGGTGAATTTCTGGACACAGCAATGCTTACATATTTTATCAAGTACAATTTTCGAACGATCTTTCAACGCTTACTATTGTATTCCATCAGTTATTGATGGAAAACATGGCAAACGTTCGATGAATAATTTTCTTCAGTGGCATAAAGCTAGAATATTCGATCTCGCGAATTTCATTCGACGTTTCAAATTTTTCGTTTTCAATTCCGCCGCGCGACAAAGAGAACAGTTTGGAAACTCGGAGGAACAGAGAAGACGAGAGAGAGAGAGAGAGAGAGAGAGAGATGTGTGACTCGATGGAATCGAGAAGCCGAGAGGAGCGACAAGAGTGCAGGATTGCAAAGGAGAAATTCGAGACTCGCTTTAAAGGCGATAGAATCCGTTGGTTTCGATTCCGGAAGTCCGAGGAACGAAAGGAACAAAAGAATACTACGAGCGAGGCACTCTGCGATCCGGGACGATGATCAGGAACGACGTAACTCTATTCGATCAAAACCAATACGATGATTCGATATCGTTAGAGAGCATTTAAATTTTCTCCGCGCAAATAATGTTCGCTGCAAACAATTCAATTTTCTTCGAGCAGCGAAATTGCATTGCTTCTCCCACAACCACCCGGTAAGGAACACTCTTAATTACTAATTAGCGGCTTCCTCGATCGACTACAACGCCTCTGACAATAGTTTGTGGAACCTCTACTCCGAATAGTCCGTGCAATTAATTTTGTTAATTAGCGCTGGATTTACCGGGTTTTTATTCTGCAATCATTGCAACTGAACTGAACTGTGGGAACTGTGGGCATAAATGCATGTGAAAACGAGTAAATTTTATTTACTTATGGTGCTATAGTATTTATTTACAGTGGAAAATTTTGCGCAAACACCCGCAGTCTATTGATCATAGTCGCGTAAGACTCGTAGGCTATTAATCAGCGTGACATCTGTAAAAGCAAGTGGAAGTAGTCTACGACTAATGAAACCGATTCAAGTAGGGAAGGCCCTCGTTGGTCAGACACAACTGGAAGCGGTCCGGAGTGAGCACGAAACCGTACAATACTGTTAATATTTTGATTTTATTACTATTGAGCCTGCAGCGAAGCCGTGCAAGCGTGCGGTGCAACGCGTGCTTCATTTCCATGAGAAACTTCCATTTGGTTGCTGCGATGGAGATCCTATCGTTATAGCATTTGCGTTTCGACGCGCTAGGAGGACGCATGAATTTTTTTTCACGCGTGTTCACCTTCGACGATCATGGGAACCAGCCAAGGTTCGTTCTCAGAGCCGTAAGTGGTTCAAGTACGGACATGCAACGACGCGCTACTGCCCCCGAAATAACGATTGCACCCACACTGTTTACCTGGGAGACGAACTATCGATTACGCCGGCCGATAAATATAACGTTACTAAAGCCGGCCCGACCTTCTCCCCGCGGAGCGTAGTCAACGCTCGTTTTCAAGGTGGCCTTCTTACCCCGCGACCGTACGTGAACGTCGTCAGGGAACCGTGTTCCAGAAATAAATAAATAATTAATAATAATTAACGGATCCGCGCGGACGGAACAAGGTTTACTTCAGAATTTTTACTGCGGAGACTACTTGTCCGATCGGGCCGAATCTTTTTTTATTTTAACCGGCAAGGTTTGATGTATAATAGCAATTTGTCTAGTATCGATAAATTCATTTGATCATTCTGAGAAATATAAACAAAGTCAGATACCGTCTTTGTTGCGAAAGATAATTCCGACTGTTGTAACATTCATACTTGAGAATTTTTATCTCGAAGACCGCATGTCCGATCGAGTTGATTCTTTTTTTGTTTTCACCAGCAAGGTTCAAGCTATCCTAGGAATATTTATCTTATTCGCAAGCTCGTGTACAGTAAACTGGAGCAAAATCGAACGTGGAGCAAAGTTTTCCCTCGACCGGAAGTTTCCGGTCAGAACGTCTCCCCCGGTTAGCTCGATTTCCAGCATGCGAGGTAAACTCGCAGTCGAAATTGGTGGCGAAAGAGGTGCGGATAGTCGGGGAATGCGAGTACGGCGACAGTGTTGCTGTTCCCGGTCTTAATTTCGAACGGGATTAGAAAGTTTTCGAAGTCGGGATTAACCAGGACCGAGCCATCAGTGTCCCGACTGCGAATTTATCGGGCCGGAGTCGCAGCTTCTTCGGATTTGGTAGGACAGGTTCTTGTCGAGGCTCGGTCCCAACAGAGAGCTAATAGGATCCAAGGGTTCTTCGGCCTGCGAAAAAGTTTCCGCGGTGGCCACCGGTTACGCGAAATTTTATTCAATTTCGCATGATCCGATTATCCTGTTATTTAACTTGGCGGGCCGCGCGTCACGGTTAGATTACCTTGCTAATGAGATACAGGAATTTCCGCGGGTCCTCGGTCCGCCAAGTTGCCCGGAAACGTCGCCGCGAGTTCTGCCATTGTTCCCGGTTCTTGCGCTCCCTCCCTCCCTCCCTCTCTCACCCTCTCTCTCTCTCTCTCTCTCCCTCTGTTTTTCTCTTGTTGCTGCAATGCCAACTCTAGGGAGAAAGTGCAGATCCGGGACGCAGTGGCAAATTGCACAGTAGTCGACGAGAAACTCTGCCTCCTCGCAAATACCAAATGGAAACTGCGAACCGGAGTTCTCCGATGACAATGATTTAAATCAGTGATGAGCAACTCGCGGACTGCGGTGGGCCCAAAGTGGAAATCTAATACTATGCGCGGGCCGCAACGAAGACAACATTAAATCCTTTGTTGCGTCGCCAGTTCCAATTTAGGTCTGTGTATTCGCTACGGTCTCTTAATGTCTCTTTAATGAATTTATTATTCTAAGACCCAGGTACACGCTTAAGCATTATACCACGACTTAACCACCGAACTTTAGTGTTGAATAGAATATCGTCATATCGCTTTCCATATCTTTCAAAAATTCTTTAAACTCGCGATGGTTTAGTCCTCGAAATCTAATAAAATTTACAATTTTAATAATAGGTGGAACTACATTAGTCGTTTTTAGAACTTTAGCACACAAATTTTCTTGGTGTAAAATACAATGCGAAATAAATATTTCACGGCCTGTTAAATTTTTAGTATCTTTCGATAATAATCCCGACAAACCAACATTCATACTCGACATAGCTCGAGCTCCATCTGTACTTATTCCAACAATCTATTCCATTGGGATATTTAATACATTCAGAACAGTTTTCATTTCTCTGTATATACCGTCTCCGGTAGTAGTTCCTACAATAGGAACTAAAGATGCAAATTCTTCCGTTACATTGAATTGGAATCAGTTCCTCTTAAAAATATCATTTATGTCACAACTTTCATCCACAGCTAGAGAAATCCATTCTAACTTGCAAATATGTTTCCGCAAACTTTCCTCAATATTCTCTGATAGTTCGTCAATCCTCCTTGGAACTGTAAACCGCGACAAGCTAATTTTGGAAATTGTATCCTTTCAATTGGGGAAGGCGGCATCTGCTATCGCCAATAAACTAATGCTATTCTTGCTATTCTTTCACAATGTCTCCGTCATAAAAGGGTTTCATCTTATTTGCCAAAATTTTACTAACAAGGTAACTCGCACGAACTGCCCTATCTGCGGTGGATGCAGTACTCTCAAGTGAATTTCGCAACTTTAAATTTGAACGTGCTTGTAATTGATCCACCATGTCTTTGCGTAACTGTTCCTGCAAATTACTAAATTTTAAAGAATGTTTACTGTCATGGTGTCTCTTAATATTATATTTTTTCAACCGAGATATTTTTTCAGTGCATATCAAACAAAGAGCACTTTCATTGATATAAGTAAAAAAGTAATCGTATAACCACCTACCGATAAACTGCCGATGTTCATTTTCAATTTTACGTTTACCAGATTTTGAGCTCATGGCAAAATATGAAAACACTTGACCGTTATGCGAAGAATGTGTTTTCTGGCGCAGTTCAGCGAATACTGTCGAATACTCGAAAACATAGCCGAGAAGCAACAACAACGTATCGCAGATCGTGGATGAAGGCCTGAAGGCCATAGCGTCGCAGCGCGCCGCGCCGCGCCGTACCGGGTTCGGGCGGGCCGCAGTCAGTATGCTACTGGGCCAAATGCGGCCCGCGGGCCGCATGTTGCTCATCACTGATTTAAATGATGTTCGAACTGATTCGATTAGAAACTCTTGTCGCGAGCACTGTTCCAGAAAGAAAGTGTGTCACGAAAGAGCCGTGTTACACCATGCCGCAGTTTCGGCCGAGGGAATTGGAATCTAAGTCGAGGCGGCGTTATCGGTAGCCGAGGAGAATTCGAGGAAAATTCGATCAACGGTAGAACGTTGCGCCCGACAATCGTTCGCGGCCGTCGAGCGGAAGCAAAAGAACGCGGATCCGTCGCCGGAAAAATTGTTACGGCCAATAACGCCCGGAAATCCGTCCACCAGTCGGAAACTCGCGATATTTCGCGATCGACGCGCGATCCAATTACCTCAAAAGTTTCTACGACTTCCGTTCCGACGACACTCCCTCCTCCAGCCAGCAGAAAGCGTTAAGAGACCGATCGCACCGGAAGTTAGACTTGTCGGATGTCTGACACGGTTTGTTTCTCCCCGGAAGCCGACAATGACAAACTCCTTCCGGTGATTCACAACTTCAAGTCGATTTCTGCTTGAATCGAGTGAATTCTACTGTCTTACGATTCTTGCGGAAGTCTCTTATTTCGCGTGATTTCACTGTTCATGTATTTTATTCAATGCCACGTTCCTTCTCCATCGAATATTTAAGCAATACAGATTGTCTCGTGACGTCTCTGACTATTATGCTGCGCGCTATCACTTCCGACGACCAAGCGGATTCAACTAATTCGACCATCTCCGAGTGCATGGTCGTGGGCGTCACAGATCTGTGACGACCTGATTGGGACTAATGTATACAGTGAGCGAAATTCGATAAAACGCACGTAAGAAAATAAGGATTTTGGAGCTAAAGGGCAAAATTTTAACAAGAAGCATATAATAATAACTGAGGATTATAAATATATTTATATACTATAAGATTTGTACATACATATTTACCTAAACATTTATGCAAAAATTTGTACAAACAAAACTATATTTTTCGTGCGAAATTCGTTTAACACTTTAATCACTGAACTAGAGACCCCAAAAATTCCATAACATCAAAGTAAGTTATTTAATGAAATAAAAATTGCAAAAAATTAAATGTATGATACTGAGTAATCCTTCAACATTCTTGCATGTTACAGATCCTAATCAAGTTTAGTACAATGAATATATCAACGTAAAAATTCATTTTAAAACCTGCGTAAATAATTCACAGATATTGAGAGACTTTATAAGGGTACGTGTTTGATTTAAAGAGTGATCATGAAGGTATTGTTGTCCCGTATTTCTAATTAAATCATACTTATTATTTGATGTTAAAGAAAAAAAAAATGAGGAAAAGAAAATATTTAAATGAAGCTGAAAAGTCAGTACTTTAAAAAAAAGGGCGGAATTGAATCGAAAAAATAGGCTGGAAATTAAACATTCCGAGTTCGTAGTTCGAAATTTTTTAAACTTGGATAAAATTACGGGAAAAAATATGTTACAGAAAGCAATACGAAAACAATAAAACAAGATTAAAACACGATGATACGTGAAGTGATAAAAAACAAATTAGTTGCACAATAAATTTTACACAACGCACCAGATATTGTCTTTAAAAACCTAAAAAAAAGCTGAAGTTAAAGAAACATCATAAAGCTACTCTAGATTCTAGAGTCATTTTTTCCGATGAGAAAAAGTTTAATTTAGATGGCCCAGACGGATGTTCCTGATATTGACATGATCTCCGTCAAAAGAATGACCCAAGATTAAGTATAAATTTTCATGGTGGAAGGTTTTTGGGGAGGTTTCTTTACATTTGAAAAAGTAAAACTTTGTCTCGTTTCCACCAAAATGAATTTAGAAAAATACTTAAACGTGCTCGATGGCGTCTTAATCCCATTTTTAGAAAATATAATTGATAAAAATGAATTTATATTTCAGCAAGATTCACAACGCAGCGATTCACGTTTTAAAATATTCCTGTGAATGCTTTCAAGCACGGAACATTCCTGTGATGGAATGTCCACCATGTAGCCCTGATATAAACCTCATTTAATTCGCCGTTAATTCGCTAATATTGACTGTTTAAAAGAAGAAATTCAACGCTGCTGAGAAGAGATTTCCAATGCCGTCATAAATAGTCTTGTAAATTCAATGACAAATCGAATTTTTGTTTTAATTCGAAATAATGGCGGCCATGCCAAATATTAAATTTGTAATATATATATTTTCAATTTTTAATTTTTTTCTTTACACGTGCGTTTAAACGAATTTCGCACGAAAAATATAGTTTTGTTCGTGAGTTTTCCAAGTTTTCCATAAATGTTTAGGTACAATTCTTATAGTATATAAATATATTTATAATCTTTAGTTATTATAATATGCTTATTGTTAAAATTTTTTAGCCTTTAGTCCCAAAGTAGTAGTCTTACGTGCACTTAAACGAATTTCGCTCAGTGTACAGTGATCTCTAGATATATGTCAACAACACAGGTCTTGCCAGGGTCTCCTGTGTTGTTCAGGAGGCCTCCCGGTATACCCCGCGGTAGTGGGGATAATTCCGCGACAGTTATCATCGAGGCCTTTGCGACATATATAGAGAAATCACTGTATTGCTTTGTAGTAACGACAAGATTCGAGGCAGTCAACGTTTATACGTAGATCCTCAATCTGGAAGTTAGTTCGTTTTATTGCGACTCGGGCCGTGCCGGGCCGGGCCAGGCCTCATCCATATTCAAGTGCCACTCCGCCCCGTCGAATTGGATCCACCTCGATAAACGCATCAAAAAGCTCGCGGATCCGTGCCCAACTGCTAAGAGACGGAATTTTTAATCGATGATTAAGTTCGGGCGAAAGCGACCTGCCGCGCCCTAATCATCCCCAGATTAGCGCAGGACAACCTGAACGAGGCGATAGGCCCCTAGCTGTTCTCTTTATCGTCGTCAGCTTGCCAGGCCGTTCTACCAGCCCAATTTGGCAGAGTCCCGGCCTCGGAAATATTAATGTTCAATTTCCTCGGCATTCTTCTTATCCTGTTGGCAGAGCCGACTGGCAAGATCAGCACGGAAGCCGGTAGCCCGCCACTTGTTCGGACTCTGTACATTTCTCTCGACCATTCCTTCCGCTTGCTGGATACCGAAGGCGCGTTTACACTTCTTCACTTTGGATGTATACGTCGCGGATGAATCTTCCAACATGAAAGATGGTGACCGGAGTATTTCTACATGTTAGATTGCCACGGAATGTCTCGTTGGTGACAGTAACATTAAAAAAACTTCTCCTAAATAAACCTACATGTTTCTTGATTGCATCACAGTGGAAATTGGATTTTTCGTTGATTTCGCTGATCGTTCCACCTTCCTCATGTCGTCTTTATTTTTTAGTATTTTCCACCATCGGCGAATAGTGCGTTCATTCACTGTGATTGACATTCAAATAGACTTTATTTTAAAGTCGAATTAGGAGTCTTAATAAAAATTGAAGCGACGACCGCAAAGATAATCTTCGTACCTGAAAATGGTATTACAATCAATCGGCAGGCTACTAACAGCATTCCTTGATCAAAAGGCTTCATAACATTTACATTCTAAAATATGCAGTAATACTTGAAGAAATACTCATTGAAGAATGATCGTGACACTAGCCTCTCGTGCGAGAACAATTCTAGGTCTAGCTCTTTCGAGGGGAGTAGCTCTCTCACGGAGAAAAAGGGAGATTATCTTACGAAGAAGCAGGATAACCTTCGTCGTGAAGTAAAATAGTAGTTCTCGTTCTCAGTAGTCTTCTTAAAGAGAAAGAATAAACCCCACCTAGGTAGAAGTAGCTCTTTCGAGGGGAGTAGCTCTCTCGCGGAGAAAAAGGAAGACTATCTTACGAAGAAGCAGGATAACCTTCGTCGTGAAGTGAAATAGTAGTTCTCGTTCTCAGTAGTTTTCTTAAAGAGAAAGAATAAACCCCATCTAGGTAGAAGTAGCTCTTTCGAGGGGAGTAGCTCTCTCGCGGAGAAAAAGGAATAGCTTCCTCATATGTACAGGAAAATAATACCTGTAACGCGAAGAAGGAGAACAGTTTCCTCGCGAAGGAAGACAGCAACCCTTTCTGGATGAAAAAGTCTATCTTCCAGGAAGAGCCAGTACCTAATTCTTTCGTGTAACGAACATGGTAGCTCTCTGGTACAACAAGCTCCATAACGAAGCAAACAGCTGCCTCGCCGACACCGACTCCAATCTTTCGGAACAAATGAGCAAACGAAGAAGAAATCCAGAGGTAGGAAGAAAAACGAGTAGCATCTGGAAGGGATTTGTCCCGGTAGATCGCCTAATCTGCGAGACACCGATCGTAGTTAGATTGGTTGCGTTCGAATCAGTTTGTCATCACGCGTCCACGGAGACCGTAAGCCTGGTACAGCCGACGGAAGCCAGCTCGGACGGCGATCGTATATCCCCGTCTTCATCTAATTGACAAATTTGGCCGAAACAGCCTCGGTTGGCAGCCTCCTCGAGAGACTCCCGAACCACCGCATCGTTCCCTTGGTCTCGCGAGGCTCCTGTTGCATAGGCCCGTCAAGGGAACACAGCGAGAAGCTTGGCTACGCTCGAGGACGCACCGTTCGCCGCTTATCGAGACCAAGAGCCGCGGCTTCGAGAGGACACTCGATCAAAAGTGCCTCCCTGTTGCTACCTCCGTTGTTCCCGCGCCTTCTATCGGCCTGATCCTCCTCGCAAGCCCGCCCCGGGCCCGTTCAAGCCCGCTTCTGTCTACCATCGCCGTTAAGTTGACGTCTAGCGTTCGCCAAAACTGACTCCAAATTGGTCGAACAGTCTCTGAATCGCATTTACCGGAACCCTATTAACACTTTAACGACCGCACGTCTACGCATTTTTGAAGAATTAATTTTAAAGAACTTTATTAAATTCGCGAAAAAGTTAACATAAAACGAAAAAACAACAACAAAAATTTAATATTTTTCAATATAAATTATAAATAAATTTAATATTTTTCCTTTTTATGATAATTATTAAAGCAATCATCTACATGTAATGGTATTTTACATGTCTTACACATAAAATAAGTAGGTTTTCTAATTTTCTTTGCATAGCAAACATGGCACGGTTGTTCCGGCTATCACACACATGTTGTGTGAGCGGTCGTTAAAGTGTTAATAGGATTTTTAATAACTCTGTTGTTGCAAAAAGGAAGCTTAGAGATCATATTGTAGGAATATTTTCATGAAGCTTCTACGTCTTAGGTGTGACGTATCGGGTGGAGTAATTTCACATCGATTTCGCTAAAGTCCCTTTATATGTCTCTTAATAACTCGATACTTCGTTAACACACTCGCTCGCGACTCTCACTTCTCTAACTCTCGCTCTTCCGATCTCGCTCTACTGACTGACACAACATCCCTCGCATTCGACCCTTTTATACAAGACCCTGTTTCATTCTTCCTCTCTCGCGCTCTCATTCTCTCTCTCTATCAGTTTCGCATCCATTCAGAAAACCCAATCACACACGTACGCCCTGCGCTTGGCGCCCCTAAACACTTTACCCCTGTCACCAAGACCCAAACACTATTCTTTCACACTTCAGCCCAAACAGACTCCCTTTCACGCCGGATCCAAACACGTTGGCGCGACGATGTCGCGTCCACAGTCACTCTAAACAATCACTCTAATACAGTGTCTCATTCGTAACCCTACAATATTTTGCATTAAAATCTCAAACAAAATTAGATTACCTTACCGGGAATGAGTTGTTGATTTAGCATTGAAATTGCTTTTGCTATTGCAGGATCTATGGAAGAATTTTCGATAGGAATCTTCGGTAGTAAATCTCTCAAGGAGCCGGATTTATGGCTCCGGGAGAACATAGGACGATCCCGTGGATGATTTCTAGAGTGTAGAGAATGGTGATTTGCTGAGTCGGCGAATTATCCTGTAAGGCTCGTAAATCGGAGGTGCGTGGCCTTGACCCGTTTCTCGGGACGAGACCGGGTCAAAGGAGTGCTCGTGCTCGAACAACAAAGCTCTCGCTTCTGTGGCGTGCACGACGACGGTGGGAATCGAGCTTAACCCGTGTGTACCCGCGTATTATCGTTATCGTCGACGAGGCACAAGCTGTTCGGAAATGGCAAACGTCGAGAGAACCGAAGGAACCATCAACCGTCGCCAGGCTCGCCACCCCCAATCGTAAACTCGGGTTCTCTTCTCTTTTGTTTCGTTCCTGCTCGTTCTAACTTTTATTCTTTCGATGTCCAACCGCTTTAATGCTCGCATGAGTCGCGAGTAAAAATCACTCGCGCGAACCGTGTTGCCGTATCACAACGTTCGACATTTTAACCCATTTGCATCATAAGGAAATATGAAAAGAAGGCCTTTAAGTACAATATCTAAGTACAAAAATGACTTCAAGTAAAAGAACTTCATGTTTCAGCATTATTAGTAATAATCAGAATTACTACCTTCATCTCCAACAACACCCTCTATTTCTATTTTTTAGGTAACGAATAATTACAGTGACCAACAAAGTTGAGCGTATGCATACGGCTCCGGTGATAGTGACAAGGAAAATTGAACCTATATATACACTAATAATGCAAATGGGTTAATATAGGGCGGTAACATAAATTCCTGCGGCTATAAATATAAATAATGCCTGTCACAGTGATGTTCGGACACTTTCAAAAAGGCGGCAACTTTCTTAACTGCATTGCACTGGAACAACGTGTTAGACTCGCGATGAGGATTTCGAGCAGGATCTAGTAAATATGTAAATTATTAATTTCCTTTGAACTGAGATCAAAGGGTATACCGGGATAGGAAGGTTAATTGCCGGTCTTTGTTTTTGTCCAATAAATCACAGTGCAAGGGGCTATGGAACCAAACGACTTTTCTCGATTAGTTTTTCAGCTAGAAAATGTTTTTGAAAAACTTGCAATTGGTCAAAATCGTGAGGAACGTATTGCTTGGTACCAGTACTACCAGGAACCAAAAATAACAGTTATTCTAAAATTTTCTACGATAAAAATCATCAATTAAAAGTTGAATATTACACTGTCCAACAAAATCAAACTCTTTCGAGTTTTGCAATACCTGTTGGGTGATTCTTATACACTTTGTCATCTTAAAACCAAATCTGAAAGTAGAATTGCCCCATCACGCAACGTTTTCGAAAAATTTTGGTTTTTGTAAAAATGCCGGATTTTGATACAAAATGACGTGTTACGCAAAAACTAAACACGCGAGAAACTTCAAATTTGAGTCAAGAGATAGAGGGGACTCTCCTCTACATACTCATATAGTCAATTATATTTTTATGTACTTCGTAATAGTTGTAAATGGTTGTTAAAGTTTGAAAATGTGCCGACGCGGATACTTTGTACGCTATATTTTTGTATTTATGTGAAAAATCCTTTATCCAGCAGGAATTTACTATACAGGAATGCATTCTACAGACATTTCTGGTAAAGAAACCATTCACGAAAAGTATTTGGTTCCCTTAGTACACGAGAAGATTAAGAAAATAGTCATTGACAGCGTGTGCGCGGCTCGTTCGCGCCAGACGGCCATTGCAGCCTTTTCTCGGCTCGCCAGGGCCGTCGCTATGTATAGTCGACGTTAGTACCATTCAAGTATGTCTTTGCTTACTATGTTTAATTGCATACATTTCTTTTTTGTAATTTACTGTATAGTAAATTCCTGCTGGATAAAGGATTTTTCACATAAATACAAAAATATATCGTACAAAGTATCCGCGTCGGCACATTTTCAAACTTTAACAACCATTTACAACTATTACGAAGTACATAAAAATATAATTGACTATATGAATATGTAGAGGAGAGTCCCCTCTATCTCTTGACTCAAATTTAAACTTTCTCGCGTGCTTAGTTTTTGCGTAACACGTCATTTTGTATCAAAATCCGGCATTTTTACAAAAACCAAAATTTTTCGAAAACGTTGCGTGATGGAGCAATTCTACTTTCAGATTTGGTTTTAGGATGACAGAGTGTATAAGAATCACCCAACAGGTATTGCAAAACGATTTTGCTGTTGGACAGTGTTATTGAAGTTTAAGATAATCTACACAAAATATAAAGGAAAAAAGTCGGAGAAGAAAATGATTAAAAAATGTCAATTTTTATACTTTTTTGTTGCAAATAACAGTTATTAGTGTCCAAAAAATTGGATCCTCCTCAATAACTGTTATCTATGAAGAAAAACTGCTTCGATTGCTCAAAGCAGTTATCGATGAGAAAAGTTCATTTCGTTCACTCATAATAGTTATGAATGAGAGAAGTTCAATTCGATCACCCATAACAGTTATCAATGACCGAATTTCTTTTCACATGTTTATAATAATTATTCATAGGAAAATTCGTTTCAGTTGCTTACTTCTATCTACCATTTGAAAGTTGTCCTATTTAATCATAACTATTAGAAATGTCCATCAATAACTGTTATAAGCGGTCGAAATAAATTTTTCTCATTGACAACTGTTAGAAGTGATTGAAATAAATTTATCTCAACGATAACATTTGCCAACAAGAGAACTATTTTCGGTTACTTATAATCCTTATTTGTAACCAATACGATTTTAGTCGATGAAATACTATTCCATGACTTTTTTTCTTTTTAAATATGACAGTTATGGTCCCTGCTTTGTACAAGTCTTACTTTCGAAACAATTTATACGGAAAACAGCGAAGTTTGCCAAACTAGCACACAACTAGTGTGCCTGATTTCTCAACATTTTACATGAGAAATTTCTTTTTTCAAATGAGAAATAATACTATATTTCTCGAAAATTCTCGAGAATTTTTGGGGAACTTATAATATTTGTAGTATCGTAAATTTAGGCAAAATGTCGTTGGGTCTCCAATGGCAGGAAGAGGGCCATAAAACCTCGAGTCCCGACGAAAGCCAGACCCAACGGAAGAGGGCCGTGGAACGTCGAGGCCTGACGAAGACCAGGCCCAAGGGATGAGGGCCATAAAAGAGAAAGTGTTCCGACGAAAACCAGGCCCAAGGGTAGGCTGGGATTTTCGAGGGGCACACACAGGATTTGGGAATGAGTGCGGGTGTGTATAAAAGGACATCTTTGGGAAGAAAAGACAGACTTTGCGTTGACTGCGGAGAGTGAAGAGCGTATGCGTTGCGTGAGAGTTTCCGTCATCCTAATTATCTATTCAACACCTTTTTACATTTTCAATAATAAACCATATACTACATATTTGGAATATCGTTAATAATATTTATCGAAAGGGCAAAAAACTGTAAATCAGTGTTTATTTCTGTTCAATATGTACATAACTTTAAAAACAAGGAGAAAATAGACGCCGAATATAGCCGATAAATTTATTTATTTAAAACCAAACATCTCTAAAGTGAAACATTACGCTTTTGTTTTGCAATGCCTTCTTAAGAAGCATATTGCGTCTGATGTAAAATCAGACAATCTACTTCTTCTTTTTGTAACAAAATCTGTAACCGTAGAAAAATTTCTTTCATTTTGTGTGAATGTTGGCTTTATCGTATACAGAACATCCGAAAGTTGCTGAAAATTAGGTGTCCTTTTGGGTGTGCATTACCTCACATCGACATGCATTCGCAACAATTATTACAGATTTTCACATTGCAAACATGCATACGTAGGCATTGATATGCTGCCTCTACAGCCAAGCATATCTACATATGCTTATACGTACGCGATTGATTAGTAATATGCAATTTGAGTTAACTGAAAATTCATTTCCGAAAATATGTTATAAAATAAATGAGATTCATAAGAATTTTCCTAGATGTAAATTTCTCGTGGAAGAACACTACACGCAACTAACCGAACCAGTACCGGATGAAAATGATTCGGAAGTTGTTGAGGGAGATGGTTAGACTGTAATCGTGCCCAAATAAATCCGGCTGTGGCCGACATTGAGAGAAAGAACGCGGCGTGGGAAACGTCGGGATCAGAGCTGTTCAATTTTTCCGGTGACCGAACGTCGTCTGAGCAACAGCGCGCGTAAAAGCGGCTTCGGAGGCCCGGGCAAATAAACAAATTTATTGACAAGCAGCCCGGTATTAGCCGACGAGAAATAGCCGGTGCGATCGATCCGGTTTTTCCAATAGCGAGAGCAAGCGGCGAGTTCCGCGGCTGCCGCGCCAGAAAAATATTAATACCCGTTCGTGCGGGTTCTACCGTGTGTTTCCTGAAAACCGGAGGCCTCGGGATCAACAGTTTTATTATTAAACATCGCCGTGCGCCATGCACCGGGCGAAATAGACGGCGGAACGGACCGCCCCGAGCAAAACAGCTCCCATTTTTTGGCAAACACCTGGAAAAACCAGCTGCAGCCGTTGCATGAACAGCTGAAACTAGATGCCTACATTTTCGCTGCCTATCGATGTAAACAGCGTTTTATTAACCCTGCTGCCACCCTTACTCGCTTCTCAAGAACAATGATCGAAAACTTAGTTTATGTACTTACGACTCGGTCACATTAAATATGAACTAATTCTAGGTGAGAAAATAAGTCGAAAATACCGAATAAATTTTTTTCATTTTACTCCGCGTTTCCGAGAAAATCGAGTTTGAATGTCCATGTGCACGCCTAGCATTTGTAAGTAGAGCAGGCCGGTTATGATCAGACGCGTCGCCGATAATACTCGTGACTAGATATTTATTCTGAGATGAATGTGTCTTAATATTAACACTTTATCTACCGAAGTCCTATTAATGGGATTTTCAATAATTTTCCTGCAGGCTAAAGAAGCTCGGAAATTCTCTTTTACAGTATAATCCCAAATATTAGCAGACTGCGGATTTTTGTGCTAAATAAAAATTGTCTACGTCGACATTCCTTCTGTATTCAATAATGTGAGCAAGTTGAAAACACACTCGTTCCTGCCAGAAAACCATAAAATTCACATTCTAATTATTAATTACATTTAGAAAGAGCTATTAAAACATCATGGACTCTCGAAAATTTCGAAAGACTCATCGGTAGATAATGTGTTAAATTATTCGGCAATAAAAATATTCATCGAGTTAAGTGAAATATTAATTATATCGGTGCTCGGTAGAAGAAAGATTGATCAAAAGGCTGTCTCGGAAGAGTGGATCGATTAAGGCTATTCGTTAAAAGAAAGAATCGTATGATTCCGAAACGCATGAAAAATCGTCCCACAGGATGATTTCGGCGCCGTCTTTTCGATGACTGTCATCCGCAGATTAAAGCGCCACGGGAACGCGATCAATCTTTCTTTGTTCTTTCTTTTTTTTTCCAACGAGCGACCGCTTAGAACGACAGACAAGCAAAAATAATTCCGACTAACCCGATGCTCTTTTTTCTCTTCTGTTCACAGCTGACAGCAGTTTTCTCCTGGCGAACGCTCAGATCGTCGACTTCCCTATTGTCTATTGCAACGAAAGCTTTTGCAAAATCTCTGGCTATAATCGTGCCGAGGTAATCCTTGTTCCGCGGGAAACCTTTATTCTTTCTCTCTTTCTCTCTATCTCTCTGTCCTTACTTCTCTCGCGAACTTAACGAGACCGCTGATTTTCATAGAAAATAAATCTACGGCCCCGTGTGGAACTAGTAACGCGAAGAATTAATTTTTAACGTGACGGTGCCTTCTTTCGAGTCGGGTCTAGAAGTGCTGCGACAGTTTCCTGAGCGAATAGCGAATATTCAACTGTGTTTATCGAAAAGAGCAATTTTCCGATAAGTTCGAAATTTTACATCCGGTGGAAAAAACAACGTGTTCTCGTCGTACATTAAAAAGAAAACAATTTCCTTCGCAGTCGTCGAAAAATCCAATATCTTTTATCGAGTGAAAAAATACGAGTTTCAATTAACAAATAGCGAACAGTAAAGGGGAGCTGTTTTAGTCACGAAAAATGGGATGCGGCGATAGAATAAAAATAGCGATTTTTTCCACGATCTTTGAGAGATCCCATACCGTGGTGGGAGCAGTTTCTGACAATTTTGTTCATGATCTTGTCAGGTTATGCAAAAGTCCTGCCGCTGCGGATTCATGTACGGGGAGTTGACGGACAAAGAGACGATCGCCAGGATCGAGGAATGCCTCGAGGGCCAGATTCACGATCAATTCGAGATCCTGCTGTACAAGAAGAACAGTAAGTAGCCAATCGATGGCCGATAGCGTGTCGCGGCATGGGAGAGGCTTAAATGTGGTGTTCGTGGCTTCTTTCGCGGTTGGAATCGACGATTTCCCCCAACGGCCATCGGTTTCCTTTTCTTATCCAGATCCTGGGAAATTTGTGGCCAACGAAGCAGCCGATGTTTTATCGCTCGACCTTGCTATAAATGTCCTCAGAACGATTCCAGATAAAAAAAAAAACGATCCAACCGAGAACTCTTCAATTTTTCAACTGGCAAAACCCTGCCAGCTCTGTATGCTCGCGAGCTGTGAATTTCAAATTTGCCGCTTTATGGACACTTCGCGCGAAATTCCGATTTTGGCGGCTATTCGACAGACTGTAAACCAACAAATTGATGTTGCATCGACATTTCAGAAAAAAATTACTCCTCTTAAAAAAAATTCAAATGTTAATCCTTTTAGTCCTGAAGATATTTTTAATAATTTCGCGGTTATTATAATGGTAAATTTTATTTAAAGTTTACTGAGTTAGAAACATTAAATATTGATCCTCCGTGTCCTGAAGGTACAGGGTGTATACAAAGTAATGATCATTCTTCGTAGGGGTCAATCTACACCTCTGGATCGGTGGTCATTTGTCAAAGAAACTTGCCGCAAAATTGTTTATAACAAAGAAAATTGTTGTTAAAGCTTTTTTACATCAATACATTCTATACATCGAGAAAAGAAAAGATTTGAAAGGAACCATATGTCGCAAACAAATAGTTATCAAGATATAAGATGTTAAAGTTTTTGCAAAATTTGATTGTGTGGAGTTATACGTATAAACAGAAGCCTACTCCACAGTCCACCTGACCATGTCGATGAGACAGAACATAATCGAAATTTAAAGGGACAGTCGTCGCTTGGCCCGTACCAAATCATATATTTGAAATTGCATAATATGAAAGAAAACCTATACATACGAATACTAAGCCTACATTATAAAATACTAATGTAAGGTACACTTCCAAATTTTTCAGTATCATCTGTTCCTCCGTCGGATCCACAGCAGACTATTATTGACTAACGCGGATACGTCAGAATAATTGGACCACAATCACTACACTCTACACAACACACTTAACGAGATCGTGACAGCGAACGAGAAGAAGTTACTCCGACCACGAATAAAATAGTACCATGATTACAACCACTTTGCTCCCACGGACGTGTGACAGTCAGGTTATATTAGGCAGGTCCGACGTCTATAAAAGCTAAATACAAAACCAGGTAATTCGGAGAAACAGACTCGGCAACTCTGCCGCCAGAATTTGTTTACCTTGGTTTTGCATCTAGCGTTTATAGACCCTCAACGTCTAACTTGCCTA
This sequence comes from Halictus ligatus, assembly GCA_028454255.1. Taxonomy (NCBI): domain Eukaryota; kingdom Metazoa; phylum Arthropoda; class Insecta; order Hymenoptera; family Halictidae; genus Halictus; species Halictus ligatus. Next base: position 3,297,029 of record CM052134.1, read on the forward strand.
ATATAACTTGACCGTACCACGTCCGTGGGAGCAACGAGGTTAAGATCGCAGTATTATTTTGTTCTTAGTCAGAGGAAGTTCTCGTTCGCTGTCGCAATTTCCTAAAGTGTGTTGTGTAGTGTAGGCTCCGAAAGACAGGGACAATTATTCGGACGTATTCGCGTGAGTCAATAATAGGGTGCTGTGGATCCGATGAAGGAACAGATGATACTGAAAAATTTGTAAGTGTACTTTGTAAGTGTATTTTATAATGTAGATTTAGTATTCGTATGTACAACATTGAACACAAGGTTTTCTTTCATATTTTGCAACTTCAAATTTATGATCCGAATGGGCAGGATGACAATGGTTTGATACGGGCCTAGCGACGAATGTCCCTTTGAACTTCGTTTGTCTCGAGGCACGCACACCATTTTGTTCTGTCACATCGACACAGTCAAGTGGACTGCAGTAATAGGCTTTTGTCTATACGTAGAACTCCACCAATCAAATTTTGCAAAAACTGTAACAGCTTATATCTCGGTAACTATTTGTTTGCGACATATAGTTCCTTTCAAACTTTTTCTTTTCTCGATCTGTAGAAGATGTTGATGTAAAGTAAAACTTTAAGAACTATTTTCTTTGTTATAAACAACTTTGCGGCAAGTTTCTTTAACAAATGTCCACCGATCCAGAGCCGTAGATTCAGCCCTAGGACGGATGACCATTACTGTATATACACCCTGTACTTTAAATCGTTCGGTGGTTACTTTATTGGAATAGTACTGAATTAGAAAAAATTGATACTGATCCTTCGAGTTTTGAACTACTTTAAATCATGCCATGGTAACTTCATTAAAACAGTATAGAATTCAAAAATTAAATATTTATTACCCGAGACATGAAGATGCAATAAATCATTCGATAGTTACTTTATTGGAAGAGTGCTGAATTAGAAACATTTAATATTGATCCTTCTAATCCTGAAAGTACTAAGAGCAATTGAAATGCCTTAAATTCCTTCAAAACTGTAATATGTCAGTTTAATAAAATGCTCGAAAGATATACAGTATATACTTTTAATATCTCCAATTGTCCAAGTCAAAGGAGTGAAAGTAGGCTTCGAAGATAGGGGGTGGAAATCGCGTTCGATCGAATATCTCGGAACCTATCGATCGTAGCTAGAAACGTCGAAGCACAGACTATGAGTTCTAGACACAGAATTTATAGAGAATCTCAAAACTCCATGTGCTGATCCTCGAAAGGTGAACTTAGAACGATTTCGAAACCTAGAAACTCGAACAGAATTCTTTTAACAAGCAAATATTAATAGATCAGAAAAAATAAAAATTCGTAAGAATTTAGAGATGCTGAAAATACTTCTAATAACTTCTTCTTCTTACGACCGACATAGAAAATTTTTTTATTCTGCAGAAAGATTCACAGTCTCGTGACGAATGTCAGAAAGTCGTGAAAAAATGCCGCCTTCCGGGGGTTAGATCTGGGTTAGAAGAATAATTCAGGACGCAAAGGGTTGGCACAGAAACGAGGAACCTTTGGTTCGCGGAAATAGATCGATGGGATCGATGCTTAATGTCAAAGTTGAATCCGACTAGGTTGGTAGTCTGTCGCAATCGCCGTTGCGTTCGTTGAGGGTGTCGAAAGGGCACATCGGAAATCGTCGATTTGCCAGAACTTTTTGAACGAAACGCGAGACGATGTATCGTTGTGCATGCAAGAAGTCGCTGGTCGACCGGCGACAACACATTGTAGTCCACGTGTGCGTCGATCGAGATCAAGATCAAGCGCCGATCGGACCGGCTTTGAGTTTCGTGTTGTACGTGTTGGTGTCGCCTGATATTCTCGCCTCGTGTGTCAGTGAGACAGCGTGTCGAGCGACAACTTTGTTTAGCGAATTGTTGTCACTGTTCACTGTTTCGGTTTATGTTACTGTCTGTCTATCTGTCTCTCTGTCTCGTTATCATCGATGCTTCTGAACCATCCTTCTCTGTCATTCTCTTGTTCATCATGTCTTTCGTTTTTTTTTCTCTTTCTTTTCTGACAATGTCGCAAGAAGGTTTAAAAAATAACTGGGAGTAAAATACTCCGGCGAATTCTTTTTGGGGCGAAAAAAAGCGAGTAAAAATACCTTAAGCGAGAACCCTATTAGACGACGAGCGAGCTCGCGGCCGAGCAAAATAATGAATGATCGTTCTGTTTAAAGGTGCCCCACGAGGTATGTCTAGCACAGGTTCGCAAAAGAGTGCTCGAAAGACCCACCAGTAAGTCACCCTCGAATCTAACTATACAAACACTATAAACCTATATTATAAATATATATATATTATACTATAACACACTATGAAACACTATATATATATATATATATATATATATATATATATATATATATATATAATTCTATCTTTCTCTATCTATTTATCTATCTCTATACATATATACATATATATATTTTTTCTACTGATATATTTTATCCTGTTTCTCGAAAGGAGAGTCTCTGGACGCTCTGCGTTCTAACGTTAGGCACCGAAAGAGAAAGTCGACACAAATTAAGTAAAAAAAGTCACAAATTAAACACAAATTAAATTTATATCTGTTTTAAACATTACTGATACTACTTCGCTTTTCGAAATAAGTACCACTATTATCTATTGCGTTTTACGGGCTCTTCAACTTTTCGAAGTTTCGAAACAAGCGCAGGCAGTTTGTCTTCAGCTCCAAACTGCACCGAGCAAGCATTATCGTGCGACAGGATTGCTTCTTCTCTTTATGGCGTCGCTTGCCCTGCAATTCCTTTCACAGCAATGCCGAAGTCGAATTTCTCTAATCGTTGAAAACAAATCTCCTAGAAGAAGAAGAAGAAGAAGAAGAAGAAGAAAATCGACCGCTGCGATTCACAACAGTAAAAGACATTAAAAGAATCGAAGAGTGATTTTTAATTAATCTTGATACAGTATTATCGGTTCACCGAAACCATTGAAGAGAGAATTTCTTAAATGACTCCTGCTTCTCGTAACAGATACCAAACAGTTTTATTTTCAATATTTTTTTCTTTTATTTTAGATAACCACACTAATTCGACCCCGATTTTTTGCAGTCGAAGTGCAACGCCTCCGCACATTTAAAAAATGCAAATTTTCAAACCTCGAAACTGCACGATCGACTTTCTCTTCGCCTAATGGTGCTGTCCAAAACCATTTCCGCGAGATAGACAGCAGTTGCGATTTTTGGCGAATCCCAGGAGACCGAGTTCTTTCGAGAAACAGACCATAAAGATATTCTACGAGTATGTACAGCTGAGACATATTGTATACGATTGTTATACGCCCATCTCTAGCGTGAACAAGAGACGGCACACGTACAAGGATCGTCGAACGATCCCTGGACCGAGGGGCGCCCATATTGAGAGGACACTATTCGACCTCCCGCCTACTCTTGATTTCAGTTAATTTCTCCCCGAATCGTATTGATAATTAGTACTATAGCGACAAGCACAAGTAATCGCGCGTAATCGTCTCAGCAAACACATCTCTCGCCCGTTTTTGTGTTGCCTCGAAAGCCCGCCCCAGCGAACGCTGTGGTCGCCATTTTCTCCGTTTCGCTGCGGTCCGCCATCTTTTCCGCTTTCCCACGGCCCGCCATCTCGTCGTCGCGAAACTCACTAATTTTCTACCAGAATTACAATTCCTAAACCAAATTCACAATCTCTCTTCGCAAACTAATTTCAATCGGTGATTAGAAAACTTGTGAAACTTCCATGAAACTTTTATTACACGATTCATGAAATATATGTTCTCCTTCCCAAAAAGTTTTTTCAATAAAACATACGAATTCTCAACCTAGCAGCATGAAAATTCCATGAAATCAGAAAAATGATTGAGTGAAATAAAAATTGATTAAAAAATTCATTTGTAAATTCAGACAAATAATTCCGACTCCGCTTTGTGGAAGACGTGACACTCAAAGTGTTAAAAGGTTTTAACTATGCCGTGTCTGTGTTTACTTCCAACACAGCAAACTGCTAAAGGTCCGTTCACTCGACTGTCAGCACCAACCATTTCCAGTTAGTTTCACTTTCGAGCGGTTCCAGCGGTTTTAAAAAGAAAGGGAATGGTCCGGGAGGCTTTCGGAATTCGAAACGATCGGAACAATGGTGTCCCAGTTAATTTTCAAGTTGGAAGACTCCCTCGGATCGCAGCGAAACGATCAAAGTCGAGTCGAATCGAGTTCCGAAGGATGAAATCTATTCGATTAATCAGGAGTACGTTCGCTGGGCGGGCAGACACGCGTAATGTAAGCAGCGGGGGGCAAATCCGACGAGTTAAATAAAACGTTTCCGAGCACGAACAAAAGAGAGCGCTTGATTCCTCGCCGGGCGACCCAAAGAATTTCGATCAGGAAACTCGAATCGAGGCGGTGAAACAATCGCAGAAAATTTTCGAGAGAGACACAGAGCGCTGTAGTTCCAAATCGCCAAAACGTGGTCAAAACCTCACAATTTATTAAAAAATTATTGGTTTTGCTTGAAAATTGGCATTAGGCCGTTTTTGAAGTCGCTGATCACGAATCTGAACTTGAAATTATAAAAGTCGCTGTCTCATATTGACCTGAACGAGGAGAAAGACTAATTCTCCGGATAGCAAACTCTACCCTTCGTATTGTATAAAGTAAGTATTCTATTCGCACTTCATAGTTCCGAAAGAAGAAAGAACTGAAGAATTGCTGGTCTTTTTACGTACAATAGGATCCCATAATAAAAAATATAGGTTTTCATTCGAAAAAACAAAGTCGACCTTCAAATGATCCTTCAAACGCCATCCAAATAAAAAACTGATACTGTCTTGGACACGTGTTTACACTTTTTTAATATCTCTCACACTTTTCGAGATATTCGACTGGAAAATTTTCAAGTGAACAGCCGGTATAAAAACAGCGTTCCTGTTTGAAAAATATAAAAAAATTTCGGGTATATGATTCTTTATACAAAAATTGGCACTCTATTCAAAATCTGTTCAAATTTTACACAAAGACTTAGTGCATATCTCTCACAGTTTGACAAAAAATACAAGGAAAGCACATAAAATACCTACTCTGCGTTACAAAAAGCAGTGCTACGACCACAGAGGCACCTAAGGGCAGTTAATTTTTTTTCGAATTGCAAGATAATACTATGTAGTAGAAGCTCCGACAAGTTCTAGCGATAGACCGTCTGAGACTTCCAACTTTTACTCTACATCTTAAAAATGTATCCCTTCAGTTTTACTCTCTCTTTGCATACATAGTTATCAGTTAACAATAAACATTTGGCACTAAAAACTATGCAACTTACCTCCACAAACAGCATCCATAATGCATAATTGAAATCGAAACGTTTCAACATAATTTGTACACTGGGCACTTACAATTCGCAATGCGCTTCACAAGCTTAAAAAGGTTTGGTCTAACGAACTCGAAGTTCACACTGTGACTGTTGGTCAGGTATGAAAAAACGACCTTTTTGCTGTTTACCCCCACTTAGAAACTCTCTTAGAGTAACCATCCCCATACTTAAAACTTACCTAGCTGAAAGTTCATATTTTAGGTTTTGGCCACGGTTTCCGGCTTTGGGTCACTGTGTAACGGCGGCAAATGTAACAACGTTAACGCGGAGCGACGACGTTCTCTTTAGTGCAAAGTTTCCGGTCACCGAGATAAATTGTGTCCATTCTAATCTCTTCGAAACGTGTTATTTTAAGGGGATTGTGCCCACCCCAGAACTGTATGTTTGTCCGTGTGTTTCGTCTTAATTGAAAAGCTGCGAGATAGTATATGTCGTAACTGAGATATACCCGACTTGCTCTGCCGGCGAATAGAGAGATTCCTCGCTGACAGTGTAATTACGAGTTTCTTTGTCTATTTTTTCGAAAACAGCCGTAAATACAACATCCACCGTAGTAGGTAAACCAGCAGCGTGTGTCCGTAGCCGACGTTAGCTCTCGCCATCGCGAGAAATCCCGTGGGATGCCGTCAAAAGCCCCACGAGAAGTCTCCTCTTTTAGAAAGTTATCTATCTCTCCTCTGTCTTTGTGCCGTATTTTTTCATATATTTTTTTTTCTTCCACCCTCGATCCTGACGCGACCGCCACCCGAGCAAGCAGGGTTTGTAATCGAGCGCGACAAGTTCAAAGTGAATTTGTTCGATTGTCGAGATCAAAGAATCCCGGGAACAAGGCTCTCTCGCGAGACGGATTAAAGGGACGCCGAAGAAAAATGGAAACGAAGACGAGCCTTGGACCGGATGCTGGGGGAATTTAAAGAAGCGGTTCCGAACTTGACTAGCACGAAGATACGATTCCTTTTTTCTTTTTTGTTCGTGAAACTTTTATAGACGTATTCACGGCGTTTCTCCGATTAAAATGAGTCCAAACACGATACAATTTGAGTTAGGTTTACTTGTTTAAATCACGATTCTCTGGAACCTCGTTCAGTCCAAAGCGATCCATATGATATTGTGTTGTAAGACAATTCATTGTATAAATCATTAAGGATTTAATCAGACGCTACAGTTGGATAGCTGTTTTATTATCCCAAATAGTGTTACCAGATTAAGACTTGTCTCCTACTCTACCCTTCCCCTACCACGACGTTGTTCCCCCACCTCCCGGCGGTGATCGTCCCCACGTGTCCGCCACGGACCAATTACGCGTTGTGTCTGGGTCTGCGTCATGACTAACCCGGCGATAGAGAGGGTAACTGTATTCCCCTGATCAATTCGAGTCAACTCCCCTGATCTGTTAAATTGCATCACGAATTAAATATGATCGCAATGGTGCCGTGTTTGGTGTCGTTTCAATCAAGAAAATGCTACGAATATATCTACGAATATATATTTATAGAAATGGTTAGCGTCTTGTTAGGTCAGAGTCCTTCTACAATAAAAAATTGTACTAAATACAATATCTTGATACAATTGAATATTATTAATTCATATAGAAAATTCATTCTCTCAGTTGTCCGCGATAATTACGCAACCGTGCGCGATGTTCTTCTAGAAATGGAACAACAGCAACGCTACCAAGCTATAAGTAACAGCGAGGAACAAAAGAAGTTCAAGAAGAGACAAAAACCAGATTACAAACCTGTGCTCAGCTCGGCGCGATTGTGTCCGGCCAGAATTCATTTCCGATCGGTACACTGTGGATCTTTATGCGAAAAAATGCGTTCAACGCGTTCGCTGCCACTGTCCCTTCTGTGTGACGTCACAGTCTCGAGATTTACTCGAAGATAGTCAAATTAATTTCATACACTTTACCATTTGAAATCGTAGCGCACTGTATAATACACAAAGACTCCACGATTGTCTATTAAATTGTTTCAATATTTCTTAAAGACTGATTTTAACGATGCAGGTGAACCTTAAAACTAGACTGCGGATTTTCATGCAAAATAAAAATTGTCCGCATTAATTGCAAGATACAGAAGCTACAGGAAGATTTAGTTTTTTTCAATAATTTGAATTGGTTCGATATAATGCAACATTATCATAGAAATAAATGTAAATATTTTCACGCATAAAATCCTCAGTCTGCTGATCAGTATGTCCAGGAATGTACGTATAGCCAGGCGATTTGTGGGCGGAAAACGAACCAGAAGCGGGTGGAAAAACGCCTAACGCGTATCGCCGCGAGCCTCGGCGATAATTGAAAATAATTTTCCTTGGAAATGTTGGTTGGGCTCGAACATCCGGTTCTAACGAGGAATTGTTGACGAGCCGCGGCTTTTTCACTCGCGGACGGTTCCTAGGAAGCCCTCGTCGACGCTCTGTCCCGCTCCATTGTAGCCGCGTAGCCCGCGAAAGATCGCTTAATTAAGCGACATCGTCGAGCACCGAGGAGGAAACGACAATAGCCGTTGTCGAACGCTCGTCGACGACCTCCGAGCGATGTTTCGGGGTGAGAACTTGACGATCGCCGGGCGTCGAGGACTTTTCGGGCTTCTCTTTTACTCGGGAGACCTGCCCCGACAAGCCTCTCCAATTGAATGCTATCCCTCTGCAAAACTCGAAACCCGTTCCCAATTCTGACCGCCATCCGCTCAGCGTTGTCCGGATCGATCCGGGACCTAGATATCGCGAGATTTCGACTAATTGAAGACTGTCGAAACGACGTGCGACACGGTTTCCCGTGCCAACATCTTTCCCGGAGTCCTCGCCGCTCGTGTGCCGTAAACACACGTCCACTGATCCATCACCAACGCGAAACGCTTCTCTCCGATGTGGACCGTTGTATTTTCGAATTTGTTTTCGACCGGACACTTCCCATTGGGAAGCGTTTCGCTTGTTACACTGTACACAAATGGGTTTAGGGTACCGTAGACTCCGCAGGAAAGCCACAGTTTTTCTCAGGAAGACAGCGATTGTTTTTCGCCATAAGTACATTGATCCTTTTCTAGTAGTATTTTCTCCAAAACCGATTTGTTCCTTTTCTCCATGAGATGAGTACTCTTTTCCCCACGAGAGTGCTACTATTCCTCTCCACGAGAGAACCACTATTTTTCTCCACCAATAAACTGCTCTTTTTCTTCATGATATGATTTCTCTTTCTTCCATCAGTTAACTATTCCTTTACTCTATGAGGTTAATACTATTTTCTCCACTCCTTAGATGTTTCTTTTCCCCAAGAGATGACTAATCTTTTCTCCACGAGTTAGAGCTATCTTCTCCGCCATAGAGCAATTTCCCTTCTCCACGAGAGGGCGACCACTCTCCTCCAGAACATGATTAGTCCTTTTCTGCCTGAACGAACATTTAAACTTCCCTCAACGTTCTTCTTCTCAATTTCTCCTTATGAATTCGAAGAAATTATGAAGTTAAAGAAACGACTACAAATGCGTGAACTGTTGTTGGGAAGACATTTCAGCATAGAAAATTCGATTTCTCGCGGGGCCTATTGTTCTGGGCCACTCGAAACACTGTATATATGCCCTGACAGCATACTCAACCTCTCTTCCTGCCCTTAAATATTTTGGGGAAGAAAATAGATTGTAACTAGAACTAGTCTAAACAATATACAGCCCTACGAGGCCACGTCCTCGAAACCGAGACACCAATCTCTCTTTATGAATAGGCACGAGACATTAAACTATCATTTTTCTTTCGTCCGATTCAAAATCCTTCACAGCGTTTCGAAATTTAGAAGCTAACTGGACGAAACTGTACTGTTTACGTATCTCGACTACAAATTGAAAAATTTCTCTTCGTTTTCGTTCAAACCATCTCGCAATAAAACTCATTACAGGCCTGCGGATCATCAGTGTGGGTCATAGAAATTCCACAATAGTGGATTTTGTCTTTCAATTGTTTCAATAAGTTGGTAAATAGTGAAATAATTAGACTGCGGATTTTCATGTACTCATGAAGAAAGATGGATGAAATATGAAACGGTGAAAGATTGGAAAAATCTGAGAATGTCTTATTGTTAAGTTTTATTTAATTGCCGCTTCCCACAATCGATGAAGAACATTTTTGTTACAGAACTATTTAGTAACAATAGCCTGTTTCTAATGTCGTCACAGTTTTGTATTTCGTATATTTATTTTTGTTACAAATGCATAAAATGCGCAGTCTACTCATCTCGCGTATCCCATACCACTGACAACTTCCAAAGTATGATTGAGCGCAGAAAGAGTGATTCCAGATCGTTCACCTAGAAAATACCATAAGCATTTCGCTACGGAACGTTAAGTTAAGTCCAGCTAGCACAGCAAAGTTCGAAGCATTGTGCGCTTTCGAACGTTCCATAAATAATGGACCCTCTGCACATGCGGGGAACATCCATCGATCACTTCGATCATCGGCGAGGATGACCACGTGTCAAACACGTGTCCTCCTCCTCCTGCACTATCGGCACCCGGGAAATCTAGACACATACACATACACAAAGCCACAGGAGACACTCATTTGCATGGTGGCATGAGTTCGCCCACGAAGAAGGCTCCTCGAGTCGCCGAGGTGACTTGCTTGTATCGCTTTGCTTGAGACAACCCGGCTTAGAGCCTAACCCTAACTGTGTGTTTTAGAGCTGCGACTATCGATTCTCGATGAATTATCGATACCTTATCGATGCTTAACCCTTCCGGCTATTTTATGCAAGTTTTAAAGCGCCTGTGCACTGAATCGCAAGATCGGGAGCAAAGTGCAATAATGCATTGCTTACGACGAACTCGGATGAAAATGCAATTGGACTGCGGATTTTTGTCCTGTGCGATTTGGCACCTACATCGGTTGCTATGTATTGCAAGTGCATAGACAATTTCGTTACTAAAGTATCAAATTTTTTAAATCACGATTATCGAGATTGTAAAGATTTTATGCATTCATGGAGAAAATGGACGGATGAAAAAACAACCGAGAGATTAAAACAATCTGAGGATGTTGATACATTATTTTCAACTTGAAACAATTTTGAAAGAAAAGAAGTTGGTACTTGAGACATGTGCCTTACAACTGACGAAGAAAATATTTATTTTTCATAAAGATTCACAGTCTAAAAATTTTATATTGATAAAAATCTATTGTTTTTATTATTGCTCCGTAAATTATTGCTGGCATTAATCACTATGTAACGCGTCGAGAATAGTAGAAAAGTATCTTAGAATTCTTACAAAGTTTTCACTGTTCTGCAATGTTCAGATTTCAATAAATCAATCAAAATGATAGTTGTCTGCATCAATTGCAAGAAATAGCAACCATGTAGAAGTTTTTCTTTTTCTTTAATAATTTTAATAAGTCAAAAATGATACGTTCACGTTTGTAAATCCTTTTAATCGTCGGCCTACTTTAAATTGCACCAACTCGTTTGTGTCATGAATGCATAAAATCCAGGGACCAAAAATAACAGTTATTGTAAAATTTTCTATGATAAAAATGATTAATAAAAAGCTGAATATTATTCAAATTTAAGATAATTTACACAAAATATAAAGAAAAAAATTAAAAAAAATGATTTAAAAATATCGATTTCTATACTTTTTGTTCACAAATAACACTTACTAGTGTCCAAAAAATTGGATCCTCCTCGATAACTGTTATTGATGAAGAAAAACTGTTTCGATTGCTCATAACAGTTATCGGTGAGAGATTTCGATATCTCATAACAGTTATCGATGATCCAATTTCTTTTCATTTGTTCATAAAAATTATTGATAAGAAAATTCATTTTAGTTGCTTATTTAATTTCTCAGTTGTCTACTCTTTTTCGGACGGAGCAAGCCTGTGAAATTCATTGAGTAGGTTGCGTATAACAAGACGAATTAACAAACCATAAGAACAACACAAAATCTAAAAAAAATTTCAAAATTTGATCCACCAAATATATTTGATTTTCCGTGGAAAAATCAGAAATATAGACTCCCGTATTTATCAAAACTAACGTGCATAATTTACGCTGTCCCACAACTTAGGTTAACGTTGAACACACCTTTTCTGCTCTAAAATTAACGTTAGATGATTTGCGGTATAATTTGTCAGGAGAAAGTTTGGAAAAACTCGTGTTTGTCACATTAAATTTTGATTGTAGCAATTAATTTAAAAATAAAAAATTGATTAAATAATCGATTATCTACCATTTAAAAGTTGTACTATTTAATCATAACTATTACAAATGTCCTTAATCAATAACTGTTATGAGCGATCGAAATGAACTTCTCTCATCGATAACTGTTATGAATGATCGAAATAAATTTCTCTCATTGGTAACTGTTATAAGTGATCGAAATGAATTTCACTCAACGATAACATTTACCAAAAAGAGAAAAAATGTTGGGTTACTTACAATCCTTATTTGTAACTAATACGATTTTAGTCAATGAAATACTTGTTACTCCACGGCTTCTTTTCTTTTTGGTTATAACAGTTATGTTTCCTGATAAAATCCGAAGTCCAATTAATAATCATCACGTTACAGTCTACCTTAGGTGATTATCGATGTAATAAAATTGGACGTATTTCAATATTATCGAGGTATACGGGAGCCTTTATCGATAGTCGCTGCTTCAGCCTGTGTAGTTGATCTCTGTGGTTTGTGTTGCTTGCTAGCAAGTGGGCGACAGCTTCCGTGTGCGTAGCATGATAGACTGCGATAACGTTGCCAAGCCCTGCAGGAAGGTTCTCATTCCCTTTTTCTCTTTCTCTTTCTCTTTCTCTTTCTCTCTCTCTCTCTCTCTCTCTCTGTCTCTTTATCTATCTATCTATCTTTCTCTACCTACCTTTCTCTCTTGTCCGGCAAACTTTCGCCATCCTACACTCGGAATGAAAGCCTTTAATCCTGGCATCCCTAACAGGGAGGTCGTTGAACCCCTACCAGTCGGACAACTCGGGATGAAAGCCACTTTCCTCGAGCGTAATGTTCTCGCGAACTTATGTTTGTCGTCCTGCACGCCTTTCGAATTAACTCGAACTAATTAGACTGCGGCTTCTCTCCTTCGAGACTGTTCAACATCAATTTCAATCTATCCCGTATTCGAAAACTGTTCGACTCGATGGATTTAAATAGAAATTTGATTTAATCGGGTGAAAGTTTATTTTAAGTAATTCTATGCACCTCTCGCGGACATTCGATCGATTTTTCAGATGCTCAACCGGTAAAACGAAATCAAATATCGTTTAATAAACTACTCATCCCCCGTACCATGAACAAACTTTATAGAAAAAATTCGATCAGTAGATATTCACAGAGGGAACGGAATATTTTCAGAGAAGCTGCGACTGATGATCGAAAAAATTTTGTAACACACTTGTGTATTACCATTCCGTTTTTAATCAATATTTCAATCTGTTGTTTCCTCGACTCAGAATTAAATCAGGATTGGCTTTAATAGCTTAGAAATTCCACTGTTTAAAAACGGTTCGAAAACGACGATTTCTAAGTAGACATTCGTAGCGCAGTGTTACTAATTAAATGAAACGAAGCGAGTAGAATTACGGTCGAGTATGGTGGTTGAAATCCTTCGGAGAGACCTTGCTGCAGGACTTTGCCGAGAAAGCAAACTTTGTCGCGGCAAAGAGCATCGGCCTAAGCGGCTAATTAGACCGGAGGACTAATGTCGACTAGACGATTAGCGTTGCCCGGCAACGTGGCACAGGGTTTACCGTTGACTTGACAGTGGTCCCCGTTTCTTTTCCCGTTGATGCGCAGAAACACCACTATGGCTGCTTCTGCAAATAGCGCCGATCAAAAACGAACGGGACCTGGTGGTCCTGTTCCTGCTTACCTTCCGGGACATCACTGCCCTGAAGCAGCCGATCGAGACGGACGACAGCAAGGGCGGCCTATCGAAATTCGCGAAACTCGCCAGATCGGTCACCAGGTCCAGATCCGTTCTCGTCTCGCAGTTCAGCTCCCATCTGCCCGCCCTGAAGGACACCGCGTTGCCGACCACTGCGAAACAGTCGCACCTAGCTCACGTGAGTCCACAAAATCATGCTAACCTTCAACAACCAACACTCCTCCTCCTGGCTGAGGATTATGGTAAAACTTCAATTATCAAGAGTAGTGATTTCACTCCCAGTTTCATATTTCTAAAATCTGATTCGGAACTCAAATTCGTTTTAATTTTTCCGTAAAATGTAGATAAACTAAGACTGCGGATCTCTATGCTAAATAAAAATTGTCTATACAATTGCAAGACATTGAAACCAAGCAAAAATTTCTTTCCATCTTCAAGAAAGAATATTTCAGTATATTCCGGGAGAGACGCACCATAGGGTGAGATGCACCAGTTTTTATTGTAGCAATATTGGATGATTCGCAACTGTTTTTCTGTTATCATTTATAACATCTTAACATTTGTAAATAATCTCAAAACGAAGAACGCGTGTATTATATTATTTACGTGTAACGGTATCGGTATCGATTTAAATAATGGCAATGGTTTTTCTCTTACGATTTTTCATCGGGTTTTGACAACAATTTTTTGTACTGGTTCTTGTTTTTGTATAGGTGCGTCTCTCCCACAATTTAAAGAGAGACGCACCGTTAATGTATGTAAATTTACTAGGCAGTCGTTTTTATAAAAAATGGAGCACCTTTTTTTTAATTAATTAAAAACCGATAATTTAAACCTGAGACTTGTTCTTTGCCTTGCGATTTGTTAACATCTTATACTTTAATTATTTAAAATCAATTAATTTATATTTATTACTCTGTAATTAGGTAATTAAAAAGGAGATGCTTCATGTTTGACAAAAACGACTGGCTAGAAGATTCTAATAATTATTGTGTTGAATGTATAGAAGATTATTGTTCAACCTCATCTAAAGTAGATTGGATTTCTTGTTTTGAATGCCTCAAATGGCTCCATGAAACATGTACAGTGAATTCTCGATATATGTCAACAACACGGGTCGTGCCAGCGTCATGTATTATCAAGGAGACATATCCTAGCCGTGTTATGTTTACACTTCTCCATGTCCGAGGTCTCTCGAGCTTTGTGGCCCTTTACGGGGCATACCCCGCAGTATTGAAGATAATTGTGCGACGTTTATTATTCAGGCCTTGACGACATATATAGAGAAATCACTGTACTATGTATTCTCCTTTGTATAATATGTAGTAGAGAAACAAAAAGAATACAAGTAGGAAGAAAAAGGTATAAAAGAAAGGAGTGCATCTAACCCCAGGCCCTAGGGATGCGCTTTCTCGAAAATTTTTAAACAGCATATTAATATATTAATACAAAAGTTTTACTCATTTTACGTTATATTTTCTTAGAGAGAATGGAATAAACAATTGAACTATACCTGCCTATTTCTTCAATTATTTTCAGTAAAATTTTTATTAAACAGAACACAAAATGTGGTGCGCCTCTCCTGGAATTACCCTACTTCTTTTTTCACGTAATTGATAACACTTATAAAAAAATGTATTAACTTGCGCCTGCTTCCAAATACAATATGAATACCGGTGGAAATTCGAAGTGAACGAGTTCTCTCTTTCTGGTTTAGATGTTGACCTTAAGCGGCGACGTGATGCCGCAGTACCGACAGGAGGCGCCGAAGACTCCGCCACACATTTTGTTACATTACTGCGCGTTTAAGGCGATCTGGGACTGGATCATTTTGTGTTTGACCTTTTACACGGCCATCATGGTACCTTATAACGTCGCGTTCAAGAACAAGACCAGCGAGGACGTATCGTTGCTGGTGGTCGACAGCATCGTCGACGTCATATTCTTCATCGACATTGTCCTCAACTTTCACACGACGTTCGTCGGCCCCGGCGGTGAGGTGGTGTCCGACCCGAAGGTACTTCGTCACCTAAAACTTTGAAATTCTGAACGGCGATGAATTTCTAATCACTATGACTACGAAAGAAATAGTAGCGCAAGAGGTCAATTATTTTTTTTTTATGAAACCTGTACGAACATATTCGTGGAATTTTCCTGATTAAAATGAGTCCAAACACGACACAGTTTGGATCACATTTACTCGTGTGATCCACGGTATAGTGGAACCTCGATTATCCGAACTGATCGAGTCGATATCGATATTCGAATGGTGAAATGGAGAATGCGGATAATCGGTTCGGATAATCGAGGTACCACTGTGTTGTGGATTAAACAAGCATGCAGACATCGAATTGTGTCGTGTTTGGACTCATTTTGATCAGAAAAATACGACAAATATGATGGTTAAAGTTTCATAGAAAAATTATTAAGATTTTCAGTACCACAATTTTTTTATGCAAACTTGAAAGATGTAAAATCGTTAAATAAGTTGTTTTGGCACCCAGCATGTTAAAGACAGCAAAGTTGTGTTATTGGATTAGTTTTGTGTCGGAACGAACCGTATTTGTTTAGAGGAAGATTGGCAAGGGTAAGGAGCGTGTTGTGGGTTCCAGGTGATCAGGATGAACTACTTGAAGTCGTGGTTCGTGATCGACCTGCTCAGCTGCCTTCCGTACGACGTGTTCAACGCGTTCGACCACGACGAGGACGGGATCGGCTCGTTGTTCTCCGCCCTGAAGGTGGTGCGTTTGCTCCGTCTAGGTCGCGTGGTCCGCAAACTAGACCGGTATCTGGAGTATGGAGCCGCGATGCTCATTCTTCTGCTCTGTTTCTACATGTTGGTTGCTCACTGGCTGGCCTGTGTCTGGTACGTCACTTTAAGGTGATTTTACCCTGCCCACACACTGAAAGGTAACACAGCTGCGGCAGGATTGACGGCTAACCTCGACGTCATTTACATAACACGATGTTTACGTGTCCCGATTGTCGGATGGGACTCTCGAGAAACTCTGTCGACAACGAACCAACGTCCATCTATTCGCCACGTAGCTTTTCTATAACTGTTACTTCGAGACGTTTATATTTTTACTGGGTCTCCTACTAGCTGTCTAGCTAACGATTAGAAAATAGTCGCTCGCAATAATATTCGGACACTCTAAAATAATTTTTTCATTATTGAACCGTACGACTTGGATTCTCTTGGAGAAGTTAGAACAATCACTTCACTGCATGAAAAAATCACAATTAGTCGGAATTGCAGAAAAAATACTAAAAGTTGTTATTTTGATTGACATAAACCTATAAAACATATTCTTTAAATTTTCGATATAGGCCCACCTGAGAAAGTTGTAAGAAATAATTTCTTTCTTAAATTATAAGTTATAATTCTAAATATCGGGATCCCAAGCCTGATCGGGACGCTTCCAATTAGAAACACACAGAGGACACGCACACACTACACACCGTGACGCATGAGCCGCTTTCCACGCTCGTTCCGATCGGGGATGAATCGTATTCCATTTAAACACGATTGATCGATAAATGATCCATCGTTACATGGCCATATGCTATTTCAATTATTCGGTTCTCAGAACGTTTATCCGTTTTCTATCATTAACAATACGGAACAATGTCATATTTTCGGGTTTAACAATTTTTGTTGCTTCAATCGGCAAAGATACATAAATGATTCTTACGTGAAATGATTCTGTAAGACATTTAAACAATGTTATCCTCTTTTCCATTTGCTAAGATTATTAGAAGAAAAAATATATTTTTATCTCATTTTTATTTCGTATGACCGACTTGGACAATTTTTATTTGTAATGTTTATTTGTAATGTTACGAAAAATAATAGACACCGTTGCATTCTAATATTTTCCGACGGTTTCCGAAGGAAAAATTAATTTCCGAAGTGAGTTGAGGAGAGTCTGAGAAAGATGGCGAGAACCTCCCGCTCCCAAGATAGCGTTGAACACGCGAGAGTTTCGAGCGAAAAGTTGATGAACTGGAATTGAAAGCAGCCGGCTCCCCGATACGGAACGAGACTGCTACAGCTTTTAGAATGGTAACGACACGTTTCCGTTGCCTAGTGAACCAGCTGCGCGAACGAGAACCGAAAGAAATCCGGCGCAGCGTAATCACGCTGTCGGGGGAGAAACAAGAGAGAAGAGGGGAATGGAAGGAAAAAAGGGAAAAAGAGAGAAACGAGGGAACGGGTTGCATCCCCTGGCTGCATTTAGCTCGTCCCACGCGCTTCTTAATTACTTTCGCTTCTGCCACGCGGGCGGCCATTAGCGCTTAAACTAGTCCGACAGATAAAACAGATCTCGACTCGATATTATAGAGAAACGTAGCGACGAGTTAGCTCGTCCTGTCCTCCTCCGATTAGCGGGCGAATCCGTCAAATTGGAATAGTCCAAGCCACGCATAAGCGACGCTGGCCGAAAAACCCAACGCCACACGTTCATCGGAACCATGAAAGTGCCAGGGTGATTCAATAGTTGTCCGACAATGTATGCGTCCGTACAAAATTAAAGGTTGGCTAAATTTTCATTGAAAACTTCCCCACAAAATACTCGCGATAAAACGCTTGCATTAATTATTCTAACAAAGTCCTTTTACTTTTCAAGTTACATGAACCATTTTATCCTGCAATTACTGCAGATGCGATACGTATTACGCTCTGTAAAATTTAAAACTTCATTTCACTATGTGAGGGTGCATGTTGCGCCTGTTGCTTCATCAATTGTTGCGACGAACGATTTTTCCACTCGAACAAATAAAATTTGTTTTATTAAGGGCATATGCTGCGTCAGCTGCTCCTTTAGTTGCTACATCCAGCAGCGAATTGTTTTTTCATTCCCGTTTGGAAATATGAAATGTATTTTATTATCTGGCAGCGTGTGGTGCAACTGTTGGTTTTCTGGTAGCTACAGGAACGATGGATCGGCACTCGACTTTGCCGACTTGGGTTGCACCTGCTGCTTCCTCAGCTATTACGTCGCAGCAATGATATTTTTTCCACTTTGAACAAATAAAATTAACTCTGAAACATAAAATTTACTTTCAAAATACTAATCGATCGGCGCTTTCGACCATATGCGTTATACATGACCTATGGCTAGATCTACAGGCAGACACTGGATCATTGAATCACCCAGGTAGAAACAAGAGAATAGCGACTAGAGAAAGCATGCCGTGTGCTTGCGTGGTCACAGTCGCTCGGCAATTGCCTGTCATTCGCCGATGTACACTACCGTTTAGGTTTGGACGCTTGGAAAAATTCGACTGAAGCTTTACCATCATACGATATCGATTGCATGTGAGAGGGCACTCTCAAAGCTGAAGATCGGCAGTTTAAAAACGACACCGCGGGCGGGAAGAAAGTTATGACTAATCGAATTCAAATGCATCGAACCTATTTGCGCTATACCTATTTGCTCTAATGTATGCGGAGAAATTGCAAGCGTTTAAACGCGTTTATACGGTGGTGTAGGTATCGCGTGGCTGTGCCTGACGGCGTGTCGCGATGATCGGCGTTGGCCATGATCATTCGTGTGAGAGAAGATGTGTGTCGGTTGCGTTTTGAAGGTACTCGATCGGAAGATCGGACGCTGACAACGGTGTCCAGTACTCCTGGCTGTGGAAGCTGGCGAACGTGACCCAATCCCCGTACAGCTACCTGTGGACCAACACCAGCACCGCACCTGAACTGGTCGCGGGTCCGTCCCGTAGGACTATGTACGTCACCGCGCTCTACTTCACGATGACCTGCATGACCTCGGTCGGCTTCGGGAACGTCGCCGCGGAGACTGACAACGAGAAGATCTTCACCATCTGCATGATGATCATCGCCGGTATGGATAACACATACATACACACACACAACGCACGCGCGCACACACACCTTGCACCACCGCATCAGACCGATAGTACTCTCTCGACCCGCCACAATCTCGAGAATATTGATTAACGCGCCGCCGAGGACCTTGAAGGTCCCACGTATGCGTTCTGACCTAATTTCCCGCAGCGTAAGTCGCTCTTGTCAGGAAATCATGCTCCGCGATCGTGCGAGCGGATCGAGAGGGACACCGAACACACCGATGCTCGCACGATAATGATCCAGAGATCGCGCCTGAGTCGCCAGATCAGAGGAATTGACTCGAATCTCGGGGGAACAAGTTACCCTCTCTCCGACAGTACCGGATCAGTCACGTGACATTGTGCCAGATGCTCGACAGAGAGGAAACACGTCACGTGACCGGGCCGGGGAATAGCAGAAGGGGAAGGATAGAGTGGGAGACAAGTCTTTATCTGGCGACTGTGTACAGTAAATTGTCGTTGTACGTCAGTGTCAATCTCACGTTTCCAAGTCCGTGGAACACCTCACACCACCGCGGTGAGTGGCCGAATCGCAAGAGCCGTTGCGGCCACAACATTCATTTTTCGCTATTTTTTTTTATGAAACTTTTACCAACATATTCGTAGCATTTTTTTTTTTTTTTTTTATTAAAATGAAACCAAATATGATATAATTCCGATGATATTTACGTGTGTAATGAATTTGGAAGTTACTTCCCATAACAATTACAGTAACGGAAAATTAGTGTAAATGTGACCCGAATTATATCGCGTTTGATATAAATTTAATAAGAGTAATGCCACAAATATATTGGTGAAAGTCTTATAAAAAAATTATTAATAATAAAGAAGTTAAATTTTTCGTTTAAAGGCCTGCGCTCACAAGAGCTTTGATCTTCGCGGCTCTTTCCTTCCCATACGCTGTCCTTCTCTGTGTTCGAAACTTTCATCACTCCTTACACAAGTAAATATCATCGGAATTATATCATATTTGATTTCATTTTAATCAGAAAAATGCCACGAATATGTTGGTAAAAGTTTCATAAAAAAATAACAAAAAATAAAGAAGTTTTTTAATTGGATTAATAGTGGTCTTCTGAGCTCACACCGATATAGCCGACAGTGCGTGGCCCACTCCTCGGCGACGACGGTTCTCGAGTTTCGCTGTCCGCTTTTTTGTGCAACATTATATCGGAGACGGATATTCTCTCCGTTTGAATGTCAGTCACGTTTGTATGCTATAGGTTTCTTATGACTTTCACGCGGGATGACTCTTAGGTTTCCAGCGTGCCCTGTGTATTTCAAATGGGACGCTCGCCGAGAACCACCGATTCGTATGAGTATCAGTGAAAAAAACGGCGGTAGTGACTTACAACCATAATTTACTGTATCGAGTTCAGTGTCGTCAAAAGATGCCCATTTTGGTATCTGTTTCCTCTCTTCCTTTTTCCCTTCCACTATCCCATTCCACCACCATGAGCACACTCTAACGACTCCTAATAAGACCGTAGACTGGTCATGTGATGTGCCGCGTGGTGCCGCGCGCGACTGAGGCGACGCTCGGCGGTGACGGCGGTGTTTAGAATCCTACTATTCAATTTGAATCACATTGCATTTGTTAGTCGTGCCTTGGGGACAGGCCCGAACCGGTAGTTACAATTCATTTTATTTATAGTAAAGCATGTTTATAATCTCTAGAACTATCTATATGATTCATTTCATTAAACAGGAAATAGGTACGATACGCGGCAACAATCTAAAATTTGCGACATGTCATGTCATTGTTGCGTCCTCATCGCGCACGCGCAACATGTCACATATTACTCTGGTGATCACAGAGGGGGTACATTGTATTCCCCTCGATTTTCTCGATCTGGCGACACTGATTGGGCTTGGTATTGTTGGGAGCTGAAAAGATGTCACATGCGACGACACAGGGGTCAGGAGGGTCTCTCGCTCGGCAGGCCTCTCCGCACCATCAATGCTTCCGAATAACCATAACCATTCAGACTCCTGTTTCCCCTGTGCTGTCCCGCTAGTCATCTTTCCAGCAACTGCCAGTATACGCTGGAGAACTATCGCAACCAACGGTGTACCTGGGATATCCTGGTTCCGTGCAGAGACCTGTAGTTACCGAGAACCTACAAATTTGTATTGTAGTACTAATAAAATGTATTAATATCTAGTAGATAATAGTATGAACAGTATTATTATAGATTGAAGATCTTTAAGCAAAATAAAAATTCGCCAACTCTATCAAACAGAAGTTAAGAGAAAATGCATTTCCTCTTTTAATAATTTTGATAAGCCGAGAATCGTTATGACATCATTCGATTCTTCTAATGTCTTCACAGTTTTGTATTTGACCATTTCTGTCATGAATTCATAAAATCCGCAGTCAAATTACAAACAATCCAATAACTTTCTTTAGAGGAGAGTTGGTAGAACTAACATCTCAGTTTATTTGTCCCTATACTGTTCAGTTTGTAGATTATATCGACAACTTACGGTTTCTGTACAATACGGCAGAGTACGGTACACAAGGTGTGTTAATTACGTGTGTCGCATGGCTCGAGGAGCTATTCTGCGAACCAATCTAGCCACGATTTTGATGCGAGGGCTCGTCTGAATCGTTTAGCTGTTGTACGATGTCGTATCGGCTTCCGATTATCTTTTTGAGCTACACACCATTATGGAACGATTCGACGAACAAATACAGATGCGAAGACAAGAGTAAGCGAAGAATTTGGATAAATGTTTTACAGCAGCAAAATCGTCGTTGGTTCGTAACAAAAGCTATGTTCACGTTGAAGCGGCATCGAGCAACTTTCTGTCGCCTTCTTCGTCTTCTTCTGTTCGGTAAAAGGAAGAAGAAAAAGTTGCTCGATGTTGCCGCAGTGTGACAAATTCTGCAGTTGGATAAATTCAGTTGAATGATTCGTGGCCACGCCCACCCGCAGCCCTGCTGTACGCCACAATCTTCGGTCACGTGACCACGATAATCCAACAAATGACCTCCGCGACCGCGAAGTATCACGACATGCTGAACAACGTGCGAGAGTTCATGAAGCTGCACGAGGTGCCGAAAGCGCTCAGCGAACGTGTCATGGACTACGTCGTGAGCACCTGGGCGATGACCAAGGGCCTAGACACCGACAAAGTGCTCAACTACTGCCCCAAGGACATGAAAGCCGACATCTGTGTTCATCTGAATCGAAAAGTCTTCAACGAACACCCAGCGTTCAGGTGAGGTACAATGTGACAATGAACGTCTCATTCAATTGCCAATCGCCGAAAAGCAGATTTAGAGAAACTACCTAAAAAAATGATACAAATGAAAATGACTTGGATTTTTACAAGGAATAGTATCGCGAAAGCAAGATTCAAGAAAATAAGTTTGTACCGAGCCCTAAACGAGACTGATTTTATAATAATAGGATTTATTCAGATTTCATAGGATTTTTATGGTGGAAGTATGCTAAAATGTTTCTGTAACTTGACGAATTGTAAAAGAAAAAGTCTGAAATCCGTCATCGTGACAGGCTCGGTGGTACTAGTGTTAATTGATGAAAGTTTCTTTCGCTTCGCGCGTTCGCTACCGGCAGGTTGTTGATGCGAGTCGGATATTTGTTGTTGCACAGGCTGGCCTCGGATGGTTGTTTGCGCGCGCTGGCGATGCATTTCACGATGTCGCACAGCGCTCCCGGTGATCTGCTGTACCACACCGGCGAGTCGATCGACTCGCTGTGCTTCATCATCACCGGGAGCCTGGAAGTGATTCAGGACGAGGAAGTGGTCGCGATCCTCGGCAAGGGGGACGTGTTCGGGGACAGTTTCTGGACGAACCAGTCCGTCGGACAAAGCGCGGCGAACGTACGCGCTTTGACCTACTGCGACCTCCACACGATCAAGAGGGACCGGCTGCTGGAGGTCCTGGATTTTTATCAAGCGTTCGCCAACTCCTTCGCCAGGAACCTCATCCTCACGTACAACCTGAGCCATCGGGTGAGTCTCCGTTCCCCCACCCCCTTCTCGTAGCACAGTGCATCCTCGCATAACACATAAAATTGTTTAAAAAGAGTATGATCAAGATGTCTCGCTTAAATAGAATAATCTAAATATCTTTGTTGTTCACTAGTCTATGGAAAAACTTCTTAAATCAATGTTATATAATTTCAAAGGGCACGTGCAATAACAGGGAAGTTATTCCTCAAGGTCATCTACTTGCAGCATTTCAAGATCACGCCTATTTCTTCAAATGGAATCTTGTACGTTTCTTCCGATGTCCTTGTAGAGCATCAAAAAACAAACTCAATAACATCCATAACCATATCATTCTGATAATCTATTGTTGAGATATTTTTGTCTGAAAGTATCAAATCTCGTACCTTTCAGACACAAGTATCTCGAGATTGAACGATCAGAATGGTATGTTCATGGAGGTCGTTGAATTTGTTTTTTCATGCTCCACAAGGACGTCGAGAGAAAAACACAAGATACCGTTCAAAAAACGTCCCTGACCTTGAAATCTCGTGAACTAACGACCTCGAGGAATAACTCGAGGTACAACTTTGACTTGAGAAAAATTTTCATACCGCGATGAACAAGGCAGATATTCAGAAAAAGTCGAAAGGTGAAAATATACGCGTAAAATGCATTTGAAGGTTAACTACGTTTACCCAAATAAAACGAAGACTATGTTACTCATCGTGATCGATGTTGAAGGCTGGGTTTGGTTCAGGAAAAGCGATCGAACGTTCGCAAGATGTTTCAGCACAGTTTATTGACCTCCAAAAAGTCTCGAACAACAGAGTGCGGTGTTTGTTTTTCTTTGGTTTCTGTTGAATTGTGATAGGAATAACACGCACGCGCACACAGACAGTCTTATGTAACAATAGTATTATTAATCGACGTTTATCGCGGCGATGTTCACCGATAACGGGCGGCTATCAGCATTATCGGTGCATTCCCATTTCTAAACGACTCACGACAGTCACAACTCCACCCAGGCACTAGAGAATAGGCATTCGAAAGACACGGCGACTCGTTTAGCTTGCTCTCCTCTCGATGATCGCGACACGGTGTCGCTCGTTGAGTTAAGTAAATCGCGCCGAACGACGATCGCAAATGGTTTTAGCGCGAGAGAGTACATATACAGGGTGGAACACGTACAACAACGCACCTCGCTCGGTACCAACGACAGAAACAAATACGCACGAAACCTGCTCGATCTTCAAGGACCTCTATTACACGATGTATAACGCGATTAATTCGTACCGTGTTATAAAAAACTCAGAAATTAATACAAATCAGATCAAATTAAATTAAATTTGGTTCAAATCGCAATTTTTACTCCGCGTTATAGAGGGTCTACTGTACTCAGTGACGGATTTATACTTCTGTCGCTTAGGGGCTACCTTTACACCTCAGGTTTAAATAGGATTATCAATAACACAAAATCATTAGTACTACCCTAATTTTGTTCAACCTATTTTTCAGATATGGGAGGAATTAAGTACTTGCATTCTGCATTCTCCTCTCGTAGGCTTTAAATGATTTCTTGTAGTTTCATGCAACGTCATTCAAACATGTTATTTTTATTTTTAAATTGGTTAACATTTTCATTGATTTGTTTTTATTGTTGTGACTTGTGTCTTTGGTATTTTTTCAAAAATTTTCCGCCTCTGGATTTTTCTGCTCTGGGCTATAACCCCTATAGCCCCCACCCCCCACCCTCCTTAAATCCGCCACTGACTGTACTGATATCTCCGATTGTTTACGAGTGAAGCCACAGAGGATACACAGAAGTCAACCCCATTTTGACACGTTGAACGCATCGGGGGTCATCGATGACCGACGCTATGAAATTATTCGAATATTCGAAAACAGAGTTCACCGTCGTATATTCTTTACGCCTCCATTTGTAAAATATTAGCGATACCATAGTTATTGGAACAAGCGACTTTAATCGAATGTATTTTTTCCTATCGACAGCGAACAAGATATCCTGGTGACCTGTTTTTAATGTTTCACCCTGTACACACGTATATCAGGCCGTTACAGAGACACGAGAATTTCTTGAACGAACGTTACAGTGAATGGAAACGAACGCTTGTTGACCCCTTAAACGATTAATACGACCTCGAAACCCAGCGTTTATTCCCTCGCTCGTCACAAGATCGTACAGATACGGTTTTACAATGATCTCTCTGTTCTAAGAAGCTGTTTACATTTTAAGTAGCCTGATACAGATTCGTCTATACTCGTAAGCAGGGATCGAAAAAGTTAGTTAGAACATTTTCAGAGGTACCATTTACGGACCGTCAAACTTCTTTAAAAAATGTTCTCACAACTCATAAAATACAGAAACCAAAATTAAAACATTCCAACAGATGAATATTGTTAAACGAATATTACTACAAGGATATTAAACAGATCTTTACACAATCATTGATTATTGTTAGAATTCACAGTCTAGTTATTACAGTTATGTTGACACTATGTTATTTACTTGCATATGTACACAGATAATTCACATTTATGTTCCTGAATTCTATGAGAACACTTTTGGAAGAAGTTTCTATAGAAGCAAATAAATCCGAACAGAATTTTCGAACCCCTTGCACTATGATTGCTTTCAACGCTAGAAAATAATTACAACATTCCTCGACGACGCTAGTTTCCTACACGAAAAGTAGAATATACCGCCGTGAAAGAAATTAATAAAACATTCGTATTCGACGCTTTGCGGATGACCAACGTGGCAGTCGACGTATTAATAAATTCTTATCTCGCTCGTTTGCTAGAGCAAGGGGTTAAAAAGAAAAGACAACGGTTTATTACGGTCCCTGCTCGCAACATGTAAATGGCACCGCTACATCACTCTTTCTTCTCTCTCTGTCCGTCGCTGTACATTTTGCGGCCGGACATCTCCAGTATCGCTTTCGAGGTGTTGTCCTGGTCCAGTACCGACCTAGAATCTCGCACGTTTTCTTCCGGCTCTGGTAACGGGCCCACGCCCCATACCTCGCAGTGTTTGATCTTGAAGTTTTCCTTGCCGCTGAGCTGGACATAGTTCTGGAAGGTGGTGCAGGTCAAGCTGGACTTTCCTGTACCATACTCGCCCTCCAGCCAGAGTCCAGGGTAGTTTAGCTGCCCACCCATGAGCAAACCGTTAGGCATAGTTTGTTGATAAAGATTCAGATATTGATAGTGCTTGTTGTAACCAGTAGACGAGAACGTCAGTATGTCTGGCTCGAGTTTGAAAAGAAACGACGAATGATTCCCTATGAAATTGGGCCCTAAGGCCCAGCTGTCCGAGGCGAATCCGCCAAACACATGATTATCGGTGTCCTGGAGGATGATGATGGTGGAGCCTTGCATGGTAATTCTGCCGAGCATGGTCGAAAACGATTCCCCGTGCACTTGGCTGGAGAACAGGAATCTCCACTCGTTGCGAAGCTCGTGCGGCAAGCTCAGGTTCAGAAATAGGACGTCGCCTAGTCCTAGAATGCTGGGGAAGTGTGGTATGTTCTCCAGACCCTTGCAGACCGGCAGCAAGTTCAAGTCGTTTATTCTGCCACTGGTGCTCTTGTCCCCCTTCTTCTGGGAAACTAAAAAAAGGCACTGGAAGACATGCGATTGGATAGTCTTAAAGGTTGCGGCGGTGACGAACCAGTTCTCGATCTGGTCAATGGTCAACGTGTCCCCGTGTTTAATGATGTCTTCGCACAGAGTCCTTGATCGCATCCCTATCCTTCTGGTATTCACGGTGCAGCCAATGCTGCTCCAAGTCAGGTAATGCGCGTTACCAGAGTTCTTCTGAAGCCTCAGGTAGGAGTTGATGGTCGCTTGAACGTACTGCAGAAAAATCTCAGTCGGTATCTCTTGCTTCTGCTCCTCCTCGGAGAACCCATTGAACACCAAGTTCGTCCTTTCTTCCGGGCTGCCACGAACCGCGTACACGTACAGACGGCCGAAGTTCTCTCCGTTGATGGCGGAGACCTTCTTCCCTGGCTCGTGGCAGAGGAACCGTACCACGAACTGCAACAACGTGTCGTCGAGGTGGATAGACCAGTGCTTGAATATGTCCTCGCGCTTTATGGAACCTGAGCTGCGGAACATCGACTTGAACAGGTTCTCCACCAACGTCAGCTCGTCCGCGGATAGGATATTCGCGGAGGAGGCTGTGCGACTCCATGCGTGACCCATCTGGAACAGTTTGTATTGGTTAAATTTTTAAACAAGGTAGGGAAGCTGTTCTTTGATCGGATAGAGATTTGGAAGACACAATTAAGGAGAAAATCAAGCAAACAGGTAGTGGAAATACAGAGACCCGCAAATTGCAAATGGTTAGGATCTATGTGAATCACCGTAGGCATCGATCAAGCTTCATCGAATTAACATTACTTGGCTGTCTTGATGACCTTAAATATCTACTAAATGGTACTTTGCTAGACACGAAATTTAAATAGTGCCAAGGGGCATATCTCGCAAACAACATACTAGTACATACTACACATACTTTGTAAATTTTTTTACCATCCTTTTAGGTACATTCTACTTCTCTTAGCTACTGCATAGTAACTTATTATCTGAGTCCAAAACAAAGAGATGATAAACCGATAAGAAATTTCGTGTATTTTCTATACTTTTCTATTATTTTATATACGGTCTTACTTCTGCATAGCCTGAATCGGTACTGATGAGTTTGTTTTTGATCGTTACGTACAAGCATGAGTTACGCACAACGTTTGTGTACATTTCTTACTAACAAAGCTTATTAACACATTCTCACTGGGTGACGCATACATGAACTTTCAGATTCTTCTGTGTTTTAATGAACGTATAAGATATTCTCCCCAGACGTGCTACAATACATATTTCAATAACTTAACATATTAAGTGGTCACTGGCCACCGGCACCATTATATTGCTTAAGAACAATTACGATAAAATCAATGGTATTGAACATTCATTTATTTCTGTCGAAATTAACTTGCTTCTATAAATAAAATAAATAAAACTTGTGCGAAGCCCACAAAATTCGCGCGGCAAATTAACTGATTAAAAAATGACAGTAGTATTTTTTAACATAATATGACCTCGATCGGCAACTGCATCAGAACTAAGTGCGAATGCATTAAACTGTACAACAGTAATGTTAACTCGATAAAATTCAATTGATACCTATTTCCACTGAATTTGGTCCCGATGACAGATTTGTCTGAGCAGCGACCTCCTATTCTACTTGACACCGACGTGTCACTTTCTCTTCGTTGGCATTCGTAACTCGTCAATGTGTCGTAGATCGTGTACGTGACAGGAGACCAAAGAAATGACAGTTTCTTTCCTCGTTGAAAGATTGAGATAAGACGTCTTGTCGACGGAGAAATGCCGAGAGCAGAGAGATCTGCACACACCTCTTCGTGGTTTTTTCACCGTGTTAATTAAGATCGGTGGGAAGTGACGACGGTGAAAGTACGCACGAGGCTGCGCACTTTTCGCCCGAATCAAGTTCGATGCATCCGAGACGAAGTTCCGAGACGGAACTCGTCGACGGAACGGTCCGCGACCTTACCCGCTCCGACGCGATAAATAAAATATTTTGAGGTTAGCCGAGTATGGGCAGTCTGCTACTTGTGCGCCTATCGACTCTCGTCACCGCGCATGCGCCGTGGCCGAACGTAGACGTGCGAACCGCCTTGCATCCCTTTCGTTCGCAATTTTTCAACCGGAAAAACAACACAAAAACGTTTTTTTCCGGTGTCGCACCTGTCCGAATTAACTTGATCGAATCCCGACACTGTTGCACGCTCCAACCAAGATTAACTGATCGAAGAATCAACTCGTATCAACAATTGACCCATTTCTTCCTATGTCAAATTGGCAATAACATTAGGAATAATTGAAGAACGAAGCGTTTACTATTAATCAATTTTTTCAAAAGGGATTCAGGGGTTAAAGAAGAGTCGGGTGCGGGCTTTCTGAATTTTCAAAATGAGGTTTACGTTTGCATAAATAGTAGTAGGGATTGTTGCCTACATAGGACTCATTTTGTGGAATTAGTGAATGTAAACGGGAACTATTGAACGAAGTATTTTAAAAAGTAGGTGTTACGATCATGGGAAATTATTAAATTCTATATTAGTATCGCATTATTTTCAGGGATCGAAAGAGTTGTGGAACTTTGTAAGAGGTGCTATTTAAAATGTGGACCGTAGACCTTTTGAAAAGCGACCTCGCATTATAAGCACCGATAGGAACGGCTAAATAAAAATAAATGGTTTCAATAAAATTTAGCAAAATATAAATAGAAAATACAAATTGTTTGTCAATATTAAAAAAGTTCGTGATTGCTGTAACAAATACTTTATATTAGTAGATGGATAGTACTGCAACATCAAATCACCTTTGCAATTAGAACAATATTATAAATATTTATTTACAATATTTACATAGATCGTTCACACTAGTTTGATCACAGTTTCTCTAAAGGAACTCTTTTCAAATTTTTAAACGAAATTTGCCAAATCTGGGTATAATTTGTTTTAAAATGAATGAGTTAATGGAGATAATTGTTTATTTGGATGTCCGACTATTTGATTAGACGCCGCATTTGTTGCGCGAATAGAACAAATTCGATGCGCGAATTGGCACGTGTTATTACAAATCTAATTTTGAACGGAACAATGCCGTCCGTGTCGCTGATGGACCATGATAATTATTAATACTGAATAATTAACCGAATAATCGTCACCTACATAGTAAGGGGCGGAAAACCGATAAAGGGTCCGCAGCGTTGCAGCACATTAATAATAGCAATGGAGATTCCCGGGAGCAGAAATAATTATTCTGGGAACCATAAATAATCCCCGGTCTTCCAATACAATTTCGATCTCGCTAAATATTTGTTTATTCAGCGGAATTACCGACCCGAGTGCGTTGCACTATAACAATTAATTATAAATGACCGAAGTGTAGACCAACAAAACATTTCGAAATGAAACATACACCGCTATCGTCCGTTATAACAAAATCTCAAATATTTATTTCGATTTGCTGTTCGATCATTATCATGCGAGCGCATTTATGCCGCTGCATCATCCATTATGCAACAAAGGGATCACTTGTGCATGAATAAATCGAATCGAGTTAACTCGTTCACCGTAGAAAACGAATCGAAACGTCATTCGTGCTCGATTTCGTTTCTGAAGGATCTGTTTATTTTCTTGTTTGGAATTTCGATTCGATACAACTATCAGCGTCGTTTAGCAGTTGAATTTAGAACGCGTCACTACAGAGCAGAATTAATCGTACAGATTAATAAACATTTATTCTAGCATTTTTCGCAAACATCGCCCTAAATCAAGATCGATTTCTTTCTATTCTCCGCTTAAAATGCTCTTACAATTACAGTACTCTCTATCTTTTGTATCACCTTCGAAATGGCCAATCTGTTTCACCGCTGTACATTGTGGAAATTCGCAAGAGTTTGTTTTCTGTGCAGCTGATATTTCGGAAGGTGGCCGACGTCCGACGCGAGAAAGAGCTGGCCGAGAGGAGGAAGAACGAGCCACAGCTGGATCAAGCGCAGGATCATCTGGTGCGCAAAATTTTCTCGAGGTAGGGACAGATTTGTTGCCATTGAGCTCGAATGGATACCGATCGCGAATCCATTCCGCGCGAAACGACGCCCGCTGCTTCGCTCGACGGTCCCTCGTCCTTCCAGCTTCATCAAACGCATTTCTCTTCGCAGAAAACTACTTGCTCACTGCCATCAGACCGATATTTTAAGCTCGCACAACCTCGGCGAAACGATCTACAATCTCCGAGTACAATTCCAACAATGAGACCAGCTAAATTCGATCCCTAAATTGCTCTCATAAAGCGAACGCTCCAACTGTTCCACTTCGATTCCGCGCACGAAGCAGATAAACATTGTCCAAATAAATCGTAGGAAACAGGAGTTATCAGGTGTGCAAAATAATTCGGGGCTCTCGCAATAACTCGATCGTAACTTTATTTCGAATCCAAATCATTCGAACATCATATTGGAGGTCGATCTATAGTAAAATATTTAATTTCTTAACAAACAGTTAATAGCTGGTATCGGGACGTCACTGTAGATCCTTCTTAAATGGAAAAAGGTGAAACAAAAAAGAAAATCAACGAGCACTCGAGCGAATCGCGGCGGGCGTCTTCGGCGAAAATCCGTTTTGAAAAGCGCGTGCGTTCTCTCGCCGTTGTTCGATCGATGCTGCCGCTCGAAGCGGAAAGAGCTTCGTATTTGATGAGACAGGGGACACAGATCCTGGTCCTGGTAATCGAGACTTATGTCCTCTCAGGCGGGACATCAGGTCCTCGGAATGTGTCGAAACAGTGGGGAAAGCGCGTGCGCTCGCATCGATTGTTCGGCGGCTATAGGCGGACTGAACCGAACGGTATTTTCTATATACATATAGTATATGAGTTTACGAAAGAACGAACGATGAGATAAAAAGGAATTCGTTAACGAATTTAACGGAAGGAGGGAAGAGCTTTGCGAGAAAGGGAGAGAGCGTATGCTTGCGTGCGTCTGTGTAGATGAGAGCGAGCGAGAGATTGTGTGCGTGAAGGAAAGGGAAGTAATCGGAAGTAATCAAAAGTAATCAAAAGACGCGGATTAAAATGAAAGCAGAGGTGTGTCGTCAGCGGGCGATCCACGTCTCATTACCGCTACTACAAACTGCTACTCTGCTACTAGTACTATTACTACTATTACTACTACTACTACTACTACTACTACTATTACTACTACTACTACTACTACTACTACTACTACTACTACTACTACTACTACTACTACTACTACTACTACTACTACTACTACTACTACTACTACTGTTACTACTACTACCACGACTAATACTACTAATACAACAACTACTACTACTACTACTACTACTACTACTACCACTATTACCACTACTAACACTACTACTACTACTACTATTACTATTACTACTACTACTACTACCACTACTAACACTACTACTACTACTACTACTATTACTACTATTACTACTCTACTACTACTACTTCTACTACTACTATTACTAGTACTACTCTACTACTACTACTATTCCAATCCGTATCTCTCTGTGGTAAATTGTTGTTGATTGTTGATCGTTGCTTGGCTGGCCTGTTGTCCGAAAAGGTTCAAGACCGACGGGGAAGCCCAGATTGGCGTGACCAGGGCCGCAAACGGACGGTCCCAGCAGGATTCCGACGAGGAGCTCACCGTGAACGTCCTGCCGCCCTGGCCCAGTTTTAGGCAATTTCATTTCTTACGTATTTATTTCTCTTCTTCATTCTTTTTTATTGCCATCTTTGCTACTTCTTACGTACCAATCTCTAATTAAGAAACTTTTGCGTCGACACCGTCGATCGATATATATATATACTGCAAAAGAAAGACAGATATTAACGACTAAAAAAGAAAAAAAAATCACAAAACAAAAACGAGAACACACTGTCGAGTTTACCGGCTTGATTGAATTATAACGTTTGATTGATTCGATTTTTATTATTCTTCTTCTCATTATGATTATATTTACCATCGTTATTATTATTGTATATTATTATTGTTATTATTGTTGATTATTATTATTATTACTGTACACTCTCGACTGTGACTTTTCTACCGCTATGATATATATGTATATAAATATATATATATATGCGGTCGAGATAATATAAATATTTATATATATATATGTATATGTACGTGCGTGCGTGTCTGCGGCTGTGGGCAAGGACGACGCGTTTCAGTATTAAGAAATATCAATTTACGCGTTAGTTAAGTAGAAAGGAATTTTGTAGGTTTCAAAAAATAATACAGTTTATAATCAAAATTTAATATTTAAGTCGTAGGAGCTAGGCAAGCTGATGTCAGTCCTCTAAATTTGGGGAGAACGACGACTACTCGGATCTCTCCCCGCTGATTTTCTCCTATTCTCTATTTATATCCCATTTATTAGTGGACTGCGGATTTTTATACAAAGTAAACAATTTTACACGTTGATTGTAAGGAACAAACTAAATGGCCATGTATTCCTCCTTTTAATAATGTTAATAAGTCGAGAATAGTATAGCAGCATTCTTGAAACCTTGTAATGTCTGCATAGCTTTGTATTGCATGCAGTCGTGTCTGTCAGAAATGCATAAAATCCGCAGTCCGTTTATTAGTCTGCTTATGCTATAACTCCTTTAGCATCGAATAAAACGACCAGCATTACATTCTGTATGCTTATTTCACTGGAAATAACTTTTTAATATACACGAAACACACAAAGCATAAAAAGGAAGTAGAAGAAGGAGAAATAATCGTTTCTCTCCTATTTCCCTTGGCGCCATCTTGAATCTCCAATAATTCCGACAATAAAACAGGATCAAAAAGTTGTTTGCTTTTTTACGTTTACATTAACGACAATTCTATTATATAACAACTTTAAAGTTTCACTGAGACGTCCATTGAGATCCATTCTTCTTTAACACGATACAAATATAACTATTCTTACAAATTCTCTTGGAAAAAGAATAATCTTACTACAGAGTAATCTCTCTAAAAGAGTAATCATACTACAATATTGTTTATTAACGCTCAAATGAACGACACTAGCACAGAATAAAGAAAACGTATTAGGTGTATAAATTAATTCGTGGCCTTCGGAATTAACCAATTCTAACTTCCTTCAAATTCAATTTTTACCGCGGTTATCAGTTACTTGTACGTAAATATATAAATAATGGAGATTGTTTGCAAAAGTTGAATATTCCACACTGAAGCAACATCGAGCAACTTTTAATTCGATAAAAAGAGAAGAAGGCAATAAGAAGCGCCAAAAAGTTGCTCGACCTTGTGGACATAGTTTAATACACTTATACCCTAACAACAAAAAGAAATGCAGCTACTAACAAGAACATTTCAAATCGCTATAAACCTGAATATTCGCATAATATCAGGAAGACAGCCGATAGTGTTTCGAAAGCGGGATCGCGTGACACGCGACGTTTCGCCTAACAGCCCCAGACACGTGTGCGATACTACACTCACACGGATAATACCGTACATGTGACCACGTGCGAGACTCGTACACGTCTGATTCGCATCAATTTTTGTTTCTCTTTTTGACCGTCCGGAGAGAGAAAATATTATTATCCGGACTGGTAATCCTGATTTTTTGGCGGGCACGGGACCCCGTCGTATTACAAGCGACGACATAATCAAGAGAAAGAAAAGAAAAAGTTTGATTTGTTTTTTGTCGGAGAACTGAAAAACTGCACTCTGTGCTCTCTCGATATAAGCGCGTGCAAGGTCCCGTCCGCGCTCGGAGACGCTCGTTCACGTTTCCGGAGTGAAGGGTATCACGGATGTGCAATTGCTGTACACACGCTTCAAAGAGATAATTGAATCCATTCTATATATTTATATATATATACATAAGTATATATGTATACGTATTCGCGCGTGCACGGTATACGTATATATGTGTATGTATACATATATGTTTATTCTATTTTCACAGCACGTCCACGAAACACTACGCCTGGCCGAATCGAGGCTCGAGGACTCTCTTCGTAGATAAGCGCACGTTTTCAGTAGACTTTTTCAGTATGCATAGACGCCCGCAGAAAACACGACGAATCTCGTTAATCCGAACGAGAGATCGATAAGGACGGCTCGGGACAGGTTCTGTCTTATCGTTCGATCCTCGAAACGGCGAATTGAAAGCCTCCGTTCGCACGGAAACACGTCCCCGATAGAACGACACTTTTCTTTTTCTTCTTCACGCCCCTGAGCGTACGCCACTGGCTATCAAACTTTTAATTCGCGTCTGTATTCCCGCCAGAAAATATTCGTAAATGTACTACCCTCCAACTAATTATCTGGACTCTGTTTCTTTGACCAAATATAAAATAATGGGTTCCACGAAAGTTTCTTAACACGTCGAGCGCCACATCAGCCATCGGTGGCTGACACTAGACTTTCCGTTTAGGTCGCGTCAACCACTGCTGGCTGACAGCGTGTAACATGATATAGAACTATAAAATTTACACTGTTTCATGGAATTACAGAAAATTTATTTAAAATTTACTAATAACTAAACTATTATTAAACTATTTATTTATTTTTTTTGTAAACTATTATATCTTCTACTGCGATAAGAAACGTTGGCCCTACAATTTCAGCGCTTCTAAGCGGCGCGCGTGGCCTGACGGGGATTTCCTTAAAAATCAGCGTGGTGCTCAACGTGTTAAGCATCTCTGTATTCTTACTTAAAGGATTATTACGTTACTTCCTTTTTATTAAATTATTTTAGACTTCGATGTACAAATGGGGACACTGCAGCAAAAAGGATGCAGCTCCATTTTTTGTTTATTACCAATTTTGAGTAAATTAGAAAAGACATTTGTAAAATTATTGCTTTGACTCAACACTAAAATGAGAAAAATTGAAAAATATATATTTTTACACAATAGTAGTTATTGAGATGATGAGCTTTTATTTCTATTTTTGGCGATTTTTCCAAATCTTAAGCTGCATTCTTCTCGGTGCAAATTCCTCAATTTAGTTCTTCTAAGAAAATATGTTTCACCCTTTCGAAAATCCTCCTCCGCAGAAAGTTAAAAATAGTTCATTAAAACTTGCATCCAATTTAGTTTTTCCAGGAAAATTTTTTTTAATATGTTAGAAAATCCATCCCCGCGGAAGATTAAGAATAGTTAATTTAAACTCGCACACGGTTCCAGCAGTCTTAACAGCACGCTCAAGGGTTGAAACGGCAGATGGAAACTTTAACAAGCTAACGTAATTGTTTGTAGTAGTTGCTCGTCCTTATAAATTCACACAACGATCGTAAACTTTTGGCCGGTGATGTACGCTCCACCTCAAACTTATGAGGTAAACCTCTGCTTATCTTGTAATTAGACTGTGAATTTACATTTGCATACTGGCGCTAATACCTTTTTGTCTTGATATCTCGATGATTCGTCTTGAAAACATTTCTATCATTTCGATCAAAACATTTTTGAAAACGTGCACCGTTTTTATACGCTTAAAATACATTTTTTAATTCTTATCTCAATATATTATTTTCAATTTGTCTTGGAAAACTTTTGTGCATGTTCTTGTAGACAGACAGCAAAATTGTTATAAATTTCTACTTCCTTATTATAAATTAATTTATTGAAGACGCTAAATAAAAATATACTCTGAATACTATGAAGCCCGACGACTACGATGTTATTGAACATTGTACAAAAATTTTAACTGTTAACGCATTATCTACCGGCAAATATTTATACTTTCTAAAAGTATGCGAATTATAGTTTCAGTAAACTTCTTAACAGCTGTAGAACTACTATTCTACTAAAGACTACCAATTTAATTACGCACATCACAAAATTCTACTATTGTTCGTTACATCCAGCATTTAAAATTTCGATGCATAATCTACTTCTAAAATGTTGATTTCTAAAGTGTTGATTTCCGGTAGACAAATAGTTAACTCAAAGTTCGAATCGTTTGTCGAGAATGATTTTATCGAAGTTACGACAATCTCGTTCTCATCGGGGGCTGTTTCCTTGTGTAAGTATGCGACAGATCCGCTCGTCTCCCTAAGTTTTTTCACAGGAATCGCGATTCACGTATCGCAAAAATATCGCGAGCTACGTTCACGATACATAAAATATACAATTAAGAATGAAACGTTCTTGTGTCCATAATTATTTCCAGATATCTCGTACGTATGAGCGTGTATCTTACGATACGGGAATCCTTGATTCGTGTGTCTCCTTCGCGAAAAGGTTCTAAAGATGCGAATATACTGGCAAGTAATTTGAGGAATTTTCTTGCGAGAGCAACTTGCAGAAGCGTGTACAATTATTTGCAAATATCATAAATACAGGATGATCCAAAAGTGTTTTCCTTGAAACGAGTGATTCCTCGGGTGATTTTAAGTATCTTTTTCCTTTGCGAAAATGTTCTCCGCGGCTTCGTTCAGGAGTTATTATCGAAAATCACGGACCAATCAGAGCGCGGCTACCGCGGTGGGATTTCGGCTCGGCCAATGCCAACGCTAGGCTCAGAGCAAGCCGCTGTAACCGCGCTCTGATTGGTCTGTGTTTTTCCGTGAATAACTCCTTAACGAAGCGGCGGAAAACATTTGCGCAAAGGAAAAAGTTACTTGAAACGATCTGAGACATCGCCCTGTTCGAGGAAATACATTTTTGCGTCACTCTGTATATTATTTTGCTCTCTGAGAGCAACTGTCACGAGTTCAACTTGCTGATCGCTGTCTCGATGTTTGATTCTCCAAAAGAACCGAGGTGTAGAGAATCGATTCAAAAGATCGATCTTCCCGAACAATCGATTTTCTGAAGAATTCTCAGTTTACGTGGGTCGCGAGGGTCGCAAATTATTTACCAGTGTATTGGCACCTGAAGTCTCGCGAAAAACGCCGCGGCGCCGACAGCTAGAGGCCAGAGGTAGACTATAGCTTCCGTCTTGTTGTCGTAGATGCTCTGTAGAAGTTCCAGGCATCGAACACGTAAAACTGCTCTCATCCCTATACGTCTCCTTATTCTCTCAGGTGCGACTCGAGCAGCTCGATTCGGCCAGGTCTCGCAGTCCTCGGGATGCGTCTATATACACACTACCACCACCCGATGCCGATATATATAATACAATGTTTGCCATTTTCTGGCGATCATTGCAGTTCTGACGAATGCTAGAGTGCTGTAAGATATACGGCTTTAGACGGTTATGCGCATTTTTCTCCCACCGTATATAATACATATATATACATATATATATAATTTTTAGCAGAAATCAGGATTGTATAGTGCGGTCCCAAGGGCTCCGTAACTCTTTCGCCCGACGTTCTTAATCCTGAAATCAAAATGGCCGCCCGTTAACCCCTTGCCTTACGAGACTCTTCAGATCGAAATTCAATCAGTTTCTTTCGATAATACAAAACACAGCAATGCAGCTGTTTAGGTACTTTATCCAGCACGTTCTCGACCGCTGTTTATTTCAGCGATAGCCTTCATACTTACTTTATTCACCCATACTATTTATTTTATGCTTACAGTGATTAAAAATTCTGCATCGTTCATAACCTCTTAAAATAAGAAAGTTTACATTTATTCTCGAAAGGCTATCTATCGACTTATATGTACTTCACTATATTGTGATAAATCTCATACCAGATTTTCTATTAAAAAAAAAAGAAAAATTTGACGCTGGTCGCGAACGTGTTAAATTTGAGAATATGCACTTGTGGGCTTAATTGTTCTCAGTGCCGTGCGTACTCGACGAAAGCCGACGCACTTGCCGTGCGAAATTGTTCGTACATTCGTTAATGTCATTTACAGAATTGATTGGATTATCACATGAATACGTTCAACTGCGCCTCTGTTTCATTCATTAACAAAGTAGAATCGTTCGATCAATTCGCGATCAAAGGACAAAATTCACAGACAAAATCGAGCTACGGTCAATGGAGCGTAAAATCGTTGACGAACGAGCTAATGCAATGGCTTCTATATGTAATCACTAGACTGCAGATTATATGCATTGACGACAGAAATGACTGCTGCGGTACAAAAATATGCGGGCATAACAAGATTTCAAGAATACTGCCATACCATTTCCGACTTACCAAAATCATTAAAAGAGGAAATACATTGTCGCTTAGCTTGCGGTCCTCACAATTAACGTAGAGAATTTTTAATTTCCAAAAAGATCCGCAATTTAGTAACCACTACTCACAAACGAATAATATTATCAACCAGAAATGTTCAATCTTCTCATTGTCGCGGAGGCGTTGCTGAAAGCCTCTAGCGTTAATTGCAAATCAAATTGGATTTTGATCAAGCTTCGCGGGGAAACAGATAAAAGGTGACGGCCCCCCCCCCCCCCCGGGAAAGAAACGTGCATGAGAAATTCGAAAGAGTTCTCGCGCGAGCAGGTACCGTGCTTTCGCGTCTGGAGAATTGGATCTTGTGGGAGATAACAGATCGCAGGGCAACTGGTTAAAGTGGAGACGGTGGTCGCGCGACGCGAAACGAAATTTCATCCGAAATTCGCAGCCCCGCGGAGCGAAAGAAGTGGCGAAGTCCTCGCTGCGCCTCGAGCATCCGATCTTTTTACGATTTTATGCAACGCCGAATGCATGTGACATACACACTCTAGGATTCAAGTTTCTCTTCTTCTCTCTACTTCTCTTCTACTCTCTTCTACTCTCTTCTACTCTACTTTCTTCTCTTTTCTACCTCTATACTATCTATATCTAACTATATCTGTCTGTCTAACTATATCTCTGTTCTCTCTCTCCCTCTCTGTCACCTGTACTTATATATTTCTATATACATACACGGACATACCGACACACAAGGAGACGTACATATTATATATATATATATATATATATATATATATATATGCATATATATATGTATACCTATATACATATACCGGTGGCGAGTATAGCTGCTTGAAAGACTGCCAGACCGCCGCCAAGGTCGAAATCAGTCGCAGAACTGTTCGAGAAAAGATTATTATTATTATAGTTGTACCTCGATCGCGGCATGGTTCTGTGCATGATAGATACTTAGAGTACCTAGAGTAATCGACAAAGATGTGGTCGAGGATCCTCGCGGGTATAACCCGGTTCTATCGTCGACAGCCGATTGGCTAACGGCTATCCGGATGTCCTTCGAGCAGCTCGTTGCACCCTCACCAACGTATCATTGCACGTCGCGCGTCGATCAACCTGAATCGTGACTCTCTTCGACAAAAACAATTTATCATTCGTTGAAAAATCGATACAGATCCCACGGGTGAATTGAAACCAACGCTGTTTCTGCAATATCCGATGGCTGGTCCTCGAGCTTCTCACCCTTGCGGCTCACCGGGAAACAACTCTGCTTTTTGCAAATTTATGGCCTTGAAAATGAACCTACCATGGCCTCGATGATACAGTATACATTTATCTTGAACAGTTCACCTCAATTGTTGATGTTCAACAGTATTAGATTAATAGCCTGCGGATTTGATTCGCTTATGGGAAAAATGGGTGCAATTTAGAAGAGTGAAAAGATTTAAAGAATCGAAGAATGTCGATACTTTATTATTAACGAGTGAAATCAATGATTACTTAGCTCCTGTATCTTGCAAAGGATGCACAACAATTTTGCATAAAGACCCGCGATCTGCGTATAAGGGTCCTCCAATTATATCAATTGACACTAGACGTCTCTGGTCGAATACTTTTAACCGGATGAGGCAAAATTGCCGGTTCGCGTGATCCAATCAGAAAACAAAGGAGCTCGAGAAGAGCCGCAACCCAACCGATATTGCGGAGGTTTAATTTAGTGGACAGCGGGGTCGAGATAATCGGGCAACCTAATATTTATCCGTCCGCTCTGATTTGTTATTCCGTTCGAGTGGCCGCGGGATAGCCAATAATTCAAAGTTCGAGAGAGCCAGCAGTCTAATTACAGTGCTGTTCGAGGCTCCTCGAGTTCGCAAGTCGGTCGCGATTCAGCGTACAAATCGTTGTCGCCCGTTGATAACGTGCCTCGACTTTTCGTCGGAAGTTACTCGCGCGCGAGCGCACGGACTACCGATGTCGAATACATACACCGTTGACCAGAATCGACTCGAGGAAGTCGAGTCACGATCGACCGTTGATCGACGGTTGCGATCGTCCATCCCGTATGTTTTATCGGCATCTTTTATCACCACTGCGTCTACTGTCTTTCGAATCCCGTAGGCACACCAAAGTAGGTTGCTCGTGAACACACCGCTGGAGCTGTCTCCCTTTTTCTAGCCTCAGTAGAAACGAACTTGATTCATACATATATATATATATTACATCTTTTTCTGCCAGCAAGTGAACAAAAAAACAACCATATCTCTTCTTCACCCCGTCCGAATCAAACGCAAAAAAAAAACGCAGAAAAAAATGAGAATCGTTGATGAGAACGAGATACATGTATATGCCTCTCTATTTCTCTCGCGCTATCTGATATGCGAAGCGAGAAAACGAATGGAGGGGAACACGAAAATTTGACGGATGACCAAATAGAGAGAGACAATGTGAAACACACCTCTCCCGCCCGCACCCTCCACCCCCCACTACCCCCACCACTCGTCCGAGGAAAGCAAAAAAAAGGAAAAAAATAGAGTAATTTCTATAATATACGATCCGATCTTCTTCTTCTTCTCCCATTCTCCACCGACTTTTGTACACCATGTATTTTATTATTACAACCCTTTACTTAATTGAATCGCCTAGTGAACTACTGGCCTCTTTGACCCCCGTAACAATTGTAAATAGCCCCAGCAACGGGTTTGTTTCTCGCCGCGGACTTACTAAACACGAGCGTTTCTCGCTCTCTACTTTTTTTCGATCCAGGTTCCGCAGGGAGAGGCACACCGCCGACGTCGAGAAGGGCGACGGAAAGGACAGCAAGGACGGGAAGGAGGGCGAGTCCTCGCACTCGAGGAAACTCTCCACCACAGACGAGAACACTGTCGCAAAACCGCGGACCGGAAAGTGGGGACGATTGTTAGGTAATTGGCGACATCTCTCTCGCAAAAACCCCATTTGTTCAAAAATTCTCCCACTCGGGAGCAAAGTGAAGCCGGATAGGTACTCTCATTACTAATGAGAAGAAAGCTGTATTACAGTACACATATGGGCCGGTTAAGAGAGAGTCTACTACTACAGTGATTTCTCTATATATGTCTCTATATATGTGAGAGGCCACGAAACTCGAAAGGCCCCGAAGAGTGTAAACATAACACGGGTCGGGTGTGTCTCCTCGACGATACGCGACCTTGGCAAGACCCGTGTTGTTGACATATATCGAGAATTCACTGTATAACTTAAATACTAAACGAGCTCGCATTCCCCTCTTTTACCTAGAGACGAGCCTGTGATTCTCAGTGGCGGCTCGTAGCTAAAATTAGTGGGGGTGCTGCTCCTGTGTGAGCATGGTCACAACAGTCAAACACCACACCGCTGGAACTGTGAAGCGCAAAGTTCCATACAAAGATTGTTGTACCTTTTCATTATATTAAATGTTATCGATAATATCAAGTGGAAGTAGGGGGTGCTGCAGTTCCACAGTGCCTATACGCGCACCGCCACTGGTGGTTCGGCTAACAGAGGCTCAATTACGACATCAGCTACTCAAATAAACCAGAGCTTGCTCTAATAAAAGCAACGCGGATAAACGAAACGTCGTACCCTAACAATTTTCCTTTTGCACCGCAGGAAGCGCGAGCCTGGACTCGGGCAGCGATACGGGAACGGGCCCGGATACGTTTAAGCGATCGTTGAGCGCTCGGGACGCGCGCCCAAGCTCCAGCGGGGGTAGCAACAAGGTATTCCCGAAATTCGGGAAGCTGGCAGGAACGATAGAGGAGTCCGGGGACGGAGAGAGCGGCAAGGAAAGCAGTCAGCAGCAGCAACAGCCGGCACAGCCGAGCCCTGCGGACTCGAAGCAGCTTCAGTTGCGTCGTTTGGAAAGCTACGACGACGGTCTGATCACACAGCCGAGCCACGACCGCGAGATCCTTGCGGCGGTGTTGGAGGTCAAGGTGGACCTGAAGCTGGAGGTGCAGCGGGTGAACCAGAGGCTGGCGAAGATCGAGGACATGCTGCAGGTCAGAGCTCTGTAGAATTACTTCACAGAAAATGGAATCACTGAGAGATGTATTTTTACCAGTTTTTGCTGACAAAACGTTAAAAAATTGCAAGACGAAATGAAATGTAATTAATTTAGTTCATTGCACTTCGCATTTTGCTGACAAAAAATCTTTCTGTCACACAGTGTATATAATTGAAATGAAATGTAATTAATGTACGCGATTCAATTATAACGTATTTGAATTAGCACAATACTCTGCCGCAGGTGTTAATGACGCGGCTGCCGACGGTCAGTCCCCAGCAACAGAAGCCAGGTGGGTTCCCGTCGGGCGGTGGTGGGTCGAGTGGGACCCAGCCGTCCAGTCAGGCTGCTCCGAGCTC
The DNA here is from genome assembly GCA_028454255.1 of Halictus ligatus. Classification (NCBI taxonomy): domain Eukaryota; kingdom Metazoa; phylum Arthropoda; class Insecta; order Hymenoptera; family Halictidae; genus Halictus; species Halictus ligatus. The sequence goes on from CM052134.1 coordinate 3,340,240, forward strand.
GTCGAGCTGCCAGCAAGGTTCTCAGGCGACCCAGACGACCGGCGGGAACGGTATCGGCGAGCAAAAGGTGTCTATAGCGACCGCGTCAACGTCGACGATGGCCGGAGAAGGTTACAGGGAGCAGGGCACGACGACCGAGCGTATCTCGAAGTCGCAGGAGCACCATCATCATCACCATCACCATCATCAGCAGTCGTCGGACCGTCTGAAGGACTCGGACTACAAGAGCTCGTCGAGGGAAGTCAGCAAAGAGCTATTGGAGAGACTCGCTCAGGCCTCGACGTCCCGGTCGGACGACGCCGCGCCCCTAGGGCCGTTGATTCTGAGGAAACGCAGGAGCAAATCGAGGAACAAGGGTGCGGCGCCGCTTGCGCCGCTCGCCAGCCAACCGATCAGCCCGTCCGAGGCCACGGAGACCACGCAGATGCTCGAGTGCACCGACGACAGGGATCAGCAAACGACCTCCACCGCCGCGGAAAGAAGCGACAGGAAGAGGCCTCCGCCCAGGCCCAGAGAGTACTTGTGAAAGTTCTTGTGGCTCCGGTCGGTTGTCTTGAGGCTCTTGCTCTGATCCTTTGGAAGTCTGGGACTCTGGGGAAAAAAAAGAAACTCTGAGAGCCGTTGCGCCGCCCGCCCCCCCCCCGCCTTGGTGGGCGGGGGAACGACTGGCCGCCGATATATATATATATATATATATATATATATATATATATATATATATATATATATATATATATATATATATATTCGACGGGGGCTCGGCACACGAAGAGCCCCGATGACGACAAACGGTGTGTTCAGGAATACCGGTCCCCAACGCTCGTTTCGTGACCGATGGGGACCATCGTTCCTTACGCGGTTTAGGTTAGATCGTGTATACCTATTGTTTTGTAGTCGATCGTGTGGAGCTCCTGGACAGCCGTACACACACGCCGGCGGACACTTCGTTTGTCTTTTTTTTTATTTTTGGTTATTTTTCTTGTGTTCTTTTTCTCGACGTTCAACGAACTGTCTAAACGCGAGGAGGCGCTAACCGCGCGTTGTTTACACCATTAAAGCCGCGCGCATTGTCTGTAACATTCACCGCCCCGCGCCCGTGCCACGGCGCCACCGCAAATTATACGCTAAAAATCCGCTTCGCGAAGAAATCATCCTCAGCGAGCTTCACCGAGGATCGTCGGAGCACACGCGAGAAACGAACCTACGGACAGGAGGAAAAGTACTAGTGTAATTAAGTATACATATGTTTATACGGGGCGGGTCCGCCACAGTGGTCGATTTTTCGAAAATGTGGGACACGAAAATCTTGGTCATTAGTTGCGTGTTTCACTGTTTAAATTTCATTCCATATGTCTGCAGCTTTTATTAGCTTATTATTTTAAAGCCACATTTCCAGTTTTGTAAACAGTTCGGTGTAAAAGACACATTACATTTTTAATCATTTTCTATCATTGAGATTTCTGTAGTTATAAATAAGATTAAACTTACAATTGTACATATTAAACATCAACACATCAAATTGTATTACAATTTTTAACAAATAATATTTTTTCCAGTTTTGTCCCATTTTTCATACTCATCGACCATTGTGGTTCGGTGATTGGGCCGCACCTGTGATCCTGTTGTTATCACGGATAGGGAAAAATTGCAGTTTTACATTCTGCATCGAATTCGATCGTCGAACAGCGTAAATTCTTTGGGCGTTGTTTCGGTACAGTGGTAAAGCGTAGAACATTAAGCATTTTGACATTGTGTCACTATTTCTCTGTTCCAAATGACACCAAGTATGAAATATTGCAATTGTACCTTGCAACTCTACCGATGCAGTTCCTCGACGACATAGCTCGATAAACAACGCACCTACGATGAAAAACATAGTCACAGGTTGGCCCAGTTACTAGATTCACTCTGTGTAGGATGAGCCTGGCCAAGCGACGACTTTGAACAATGAATAAATTATTTGTTGTATAAAAAAAGCGTTTCGACCAGAACTTGCATGGCATCCAGGGGTAATACTGTAATCCATGTTTGTTTGCACTTTTATCACGACGCGAGGATCATTGAATTTTTTAAACGTAACATATAAAGAAGCCACTCAGTATAATATTTCAGCACCTAACGTCTCAACAAAGGCAGTACCATCCACAAAATAATTTTTATATTTATCTCATGACGCGTAACGTCTACCAAGACCAAGATGATTGTTACAAGAATATTTATGCGATTACTCGGGAGGGAAACTAATTGTTTCATGGGAAAAGAACTGTACAACTCGCAGCTCGATAATAAAAGCAAACAAACTGGTAAACTGGAAGCGAACTGGATTTCGTGCTAACAATTTTCGAGTTGCTCGGAGTCGTCGCGTCGCGAGATTCACCCTGTATATATCATCGTTCTCCCTCGATAGTGTCGCGCGCGCGCTATCAAACAGCGGACGCTGACGAGGGAAAGCATGTAGACGATTATCGAATGTAAAAAAATTTGAATCGATAGGAAAACGATTTCGGGGGGTGGGTGGGGGGTTAAGGGGACGTTCGTGCCGACGAGACGCTCCCGCTGCTAACAAGTTGGCATATTTTTGCATGGCCAAAAAAAAAATAAAACAAACAAACAAAGCAAAAAGAAAAAAATAATAATAATGCGATAACAGAGAGCGAGGGAGAAAAAGTGAGCGTGAGAGTGAGAGAGAGGGAGAGAGAGATTGAGATTATAATCGAGTTTCAATTGCTTGCGCGACGGCTTCTTCGAGACATCGAACCACGTGTGTAAATGAACACGAAATCCGAGGGAGGGAAGAAGAGGAATCGAAGAAAATCTGTTTTTTCCAAAGTACCCGCGTTCTACGTGAAACCAAACAAATGCAAAGCCACACATGTAAACATTATACATGCGTAGGACACGTGAAGGGGGAGACATGTACAGGGGTTTACGCGCGCAGGTCACACGAACACCATAATCGTAGATCTCTACACGCATTTTAGGTGAATCTCAGAGCTAGAGTCGTGGAGGCGCGCGAGTGCGAATAGATTTTAAGCGACAATTTTATCGAAGAGAAAGAACAGGGATGAGATTCTGCGAACAATTTTATACACAATATTCTTCCTTCGAAAGGATTGCTGGATCGCGTCACATCAGGGAAGGGTTGGCGCACGAGCTTGTGCCGCAAGCTCGATCGATCATTTGTCGCAGCTGCGAAGAAACAGATTGTTATCTTATCATTATCATTAGACTGCGGACTGCATGCATTTATTATAAAAATCAGTAGATGAATTTAAAATTTGTAGTAATATTAAAACAGTTTAAAAATGTCTACAGATTACTCTCGACTTATTAAAATGTGCAAAGAAACAAAAACGTTTTTATCTTACTCCAGTCAGTCGCAGTTGAGATATAACATTTTTATTATGCATAAAGATCCGCAGTATAATTATTACGCTCCTATGCATCAAATGATCACCAATATGGAAAAATATGTAAAGTTTCGACGAGAATTAAACAATGGACTTGCACTACAGCGTTTACAAATTCCTAGTCGTTTGAAGCTAGAAAATAATTATCGGAAAGGAATGAATATAAATTGATAATCTTTCGCGCTTGATTTTAGAAGAATTCTAGAATTAGCCTAAATTGCCACCAAAAATGGGGTTAATGACTCCCGGCACAAGCTTGCGCGTCGACCCAGTGCTCGGAGCGATTAGGGAACAGTGGGATACAAACACAGAAGTGATCTTCGCTCGGTATCTGCGAACAAGTGGAGTCCACGGTCCCCTAATTGCTTCTAATTGCTTCCTGCAATACAGCGAATTCTCGATATATGTCAACAACATGGGTTTTGCCAGCGAAGTGGGGATAATTCCGCGACGTTTAACATCCAGGCCTTGGCGACATATATAGAGAAATCACTGTACATGCTATCGAGGGGGTGATGAAAAATCAGGGGTGGGGTGGACAGTCGAGAACCTGAGCCCAAGGCAAACCAAAGGCAAGAGATTGTTCTACAACGCCGATTAGATCCGGTTTCTGACAGTGTGGAAACGCTGGAACTCGTTGGTGTTCTTCGCTTCGAGGGAGAATCTTGCAATCGTTCACTCTGAGAGAATTCTTCTTGGTTTCTGGTAACGAAACGTCCGATTCAGTTAACTATTCTCTATTGACAACATTCTTATTCACTGCCAACTTTTCGGCAGTGATTGTACTTGAAGGATGTATGGGAAAAAGCATGAAAATAATTGGTATTAATTCTCCGGAAAAGAAAACTTGATTTTTCAAATAATTTCATGTCTTTGAACACTATACCCTAAAGAAATCTTTTATTTGCAACATTGTTAACAGACTACGGATTTTATGCACTTATGGCAAAAATGAGTAGATGAAACATCAATAGGAGATACATCAATTACTGGCACATTCTTTGCAATCTATTACAATGATTGAAAGAAGGAATCCATTTTTATGTAACTTTTTTCTCTCGCAATTTTTATGTAACTTTTTTCTCTCGCAATTGGTGCAGACAATTTTTATATTACATAAACATCCGCAATCGAAACATTGGCACTACGGGTTCTAATATTTTTCATTTACGATTACTGAGATTGAAAAAATGCATTCAATTATTCAACAAATTTATTTCTTTGGGTACACATTATTAATGGCTAAATATTTGAACACGTCTTGTTATTTTTATAGAGTAATTTAAAATGCAGTAAACTCAAAATTCCATAAAATTGACACTCCCCCTTTCCCCCAGGAACCCTTTTTGGACAACTTTTTCTATGAGTCCTGTGTATCCAATTTCTCTGTGAAACAAAATTATGGTTAAATATTATTTGAGAATATTAAATCGATACAGTCTTAGCAGCCATACTTGTCTGTAACAGGTTAACCCCTTGAACTATAATATCGAGTCAAACTCGTGATGAATAATTCGAACGTAAATGCGTAATTTCCCTTAAACCGAAATAAAATTCAACTTTATTATCGATATTTATTTATTTGTTATCGGTGAAGATCGGTGACTTCTATTGTCTCGTAAATAACGTTCTAGCTCGACCTAGAATGGTTCTCTCAGAGCGAACAAACTCGTCGCATTTCTTCAGGTATGCTAGAACAGCGTTTATGCGAACCTAGCCCTATGAGAACCTAGGAGACGAGACTGTTGGAATAATCGACCAGTTCGGATAACAGAGGACAACTCATGTCAGTTCCGATAACAAAAATTTGGACAGCTGATGTTAAACAATTTCGACAAACATTTTAGAATTCTAATCGGAATTCGGATAATAGAGGTTCAGCTACGGGTTTACGTAAAAGCTTACTCGCGTAAACGAAGTTCTACCGTGCTCTTTCTCAGAAAGTATTCTCACCGATCTTCTCGAAGAGAAGTCAAACATGGCCGGTTCGACAGCCATTGTAAACGCGCGTGTCCTCTCGCGCGAGGAACTCCGAAGAAGATTTGATTATTGTTGGTGAAAGAAGGTGGAGGAGCAACAAAAATAACAAAGAGGAACAGACGTTTTGCGAGCAACGGAAAACGTAAGGTACAAGAATCCGGAGATGCCTAGGAGTCAGCTTTATTTTTTTAAACGGATCCACGTGCCCGTTGCCCGCAGAATCTCTCTCGGATCTTGACGACCGACGATCGCGATGATTGTCGGACCGGTCTACGTTATAGAATATTGTTAGAAGTCAATTTGGCCGCGCTTATCGAAGCGTTCCCGTGACTCGCGAGCGGAACGAGCTTTTGTTCGAAAGTTGTTTCGCTCCGTCTCGCGAGCTTATATCGTGTCCCGTGGACGTCGCATTTCCACACAGTGGTCCCTATATCGAGGAAGTTAATCACATGAAAATCAATTTTCTCGAGTTGACGAAATTTACGTTCCTTCCTGTATGTCCACCGAAAGTTATTTTTATATTTTCCTTGTACTCCTTAAACGGAGAGCAATCTTTTAAATCAAGTCATCGTCAATTAAAATACAGTGAATTCTCGATATATGTCAACAACACGGGTCTTGCCAGGGTGTATTGTTCAGGAAACAACACTCCTCGGCGTCCGAGGTCACTCGAGCTTCTTGGCCCCTGACGAGGTATACCCCGCGATAGTAGGGATAATCCCACGACGTTTACCCTCCAGGCCTTGACGACATATATACAGAAATCACTGTATTAAGATAGAGAAAAGATTCTAAAATTCTTTTAATGCTCGACGTATCTGTCGAGTCTCGCGGAATTTTGCAAAGCGGATTATTTTCCACAGCCTCTCTCCTGTACAACTGTGTAACAATAATGTTCCAACTCGTTCCATTTCAAAAGTTATTGTTGTTCGAAGTTGTCCGCGTTACAAGAACCTCTAGACGAAAAATGTGTAGCAAATGGTTTTTAATATTACGAGTAGGTAATTAGCCGAAAAAAATTATTTAAAAAATAAAAGATATGTCGAATTATGTGCCATTGAGATCGATTACTTTTTGCAAATTTTGTCGTTCAAGTGTCACCGCGATATTCGGACCACTGTGCACTGTTCTCGAGTTGGACTCCGGATTTCTCTGGTCCACGATCAATTCCCTTAGCATTCAATGAAGTTGGACGTGTCCGATACTTATTATTCGATCGGAGCCTCTTCTGAATTTGGCAGAATCGTTAACGGATGCTTGAATCGACGCTAAACCTACCGAGCAGTAAAAGTGTATCGAAATGTATGATAAAAACGACAGTTTCAGTGTACAGTTTCACATTGCCGGTTGGCAGATCGGTTGAGGCGTCGGAATACGGAGCGGGATACACTAGGGTTCGAATCCACGTCGGTGGCAAAAAGGTGGTGTACAGTTTCAATTCTCTGACGTTCTTCATCTCGGGGTATTCGAAAATGTCTGTAGTTTATTCATTTCCGGAGGAGCTTCGATGAAACCGGAGCGCCGATCTCGAGAGGATTGCGATCTCGCCGCCGATCGGATGGGACAACGTGTCTCGATCCTTGGATCCCCGGGTAGTCGATCACGCGACTCGCCAAGCTTTTTCTTAACTTTGTTACGTCGCGAACCATGACCTAATAACCGCGTACATATGGCATTCACGAAGCCGAACAGCAATATTAGGTGTATATATACCTTGTAAAACTAACGACGTCTGTATATATTATATGATACATGTATCGTGCGTACGATTACGGCGCATCGCGTCCGTGACAGCGCGTTCGTCGTGATTCGGGATGTCGTAGGACGTTGCAACGTCGGCCAAAATAAATCGACGGCGTTCCTCGACTTTCGGTGTCCAGACGGAAGACACCGCGCAAGCGGTCCGACTCCCCGTAAAATCGATTAACGCGAGACGCTCGCGGGCCGAATCGATTAACAATAATTAACCCTCGAGTTTGTTCGACACTTTACTACCAAATCGATGGACACTCAACAATTTTCTAGTAATTTCTGCGATTTTAAACAAATTTCTGAGAGCTAAAAATATATTACCGATGCATCGGCAAGACTAAGTTATGATTTAGAACCTTCGTCTCCATTTTTGTTCAAAGACGTGCCATGCTGCGAGTCAACAATAGCTTCGTCCAACACCGAAACGTTTAAGAATGATCGCAGCATAGTACCCCATAAATTTTTCCATTAATTTTCCTAGTTTGATATTCCCGTCATAAATAGATCATAAATTGATATTCCATTTTAATTTGCCGAGTTAATCGATTTTGGCAAACGAGAGCAACTCGCGCGATTCTCTGACAGCGATCGCCTAAGGGGTTGGGGCTAAGAAACACGACACACACCGGTTCTCGCAAACTTTGTTGCCGCTGCCTTTTTCCAGATAGACAATTGCTGCGAAACAATTCTGAAGGACAATCAAAGATGGAAAGTACTGATCTCACACTCTCCGTAGAACGAAGCGATTAATTCACTAAGGCTAGATATATTTCGTTAGCTTAAGCTAAGACGCCGCGGCAAATCACCGAGCAGACTGCTTCAGGAACTATATCGTTTCTAACTCAAGGAAATCCTGCTGAACACTTCTTTTGTGGATTTCCATAGGACTCTTTTTCAACTGCTCCACCGAGCACATTCGATTCGTTCAATGCAAACACGGTGTACATCCCTAAAGCACTTCCTTTAAAATCGCATAACTTTTTAAATATTGGTACAAACGATTCTCAGAAGATAATGTGCAAAAACATTTTTCTTAAAATTGCTGTTAGTCAGAATTGTGAAAAAAGAACGTGAAGGTCATGATTTTAAACTTTTTCCTCTGTGCCCATTACGACAATTTAAAACATGGATTTTGTAGATCTAAATGTCCAAAGTTTCATCAAAATCAGGAGGACGCATAAAAAATGAAAATATTTTAATTTATTGTTATTATTTTCTCATGGAAGTGGTCGGGGAAAGTCCTGTTGAAATCCACGGGGGATTTTCGACAGTTTCAACTTAATTCGACTGCGCAGGCAGAAATAAATCTGGGACAAAATAATCGGATGCAATAATCGTATCGGAGGACGGAAGCATGTATAATGGCGGACTCCTCTCGGCTGACCCTTCAGGGACGACGTCTGCGCACCGGGCTAACTCCAAAGATCTTTCCAAAATTGATTACACGAGGCCAAATCGTTGGGCACGATACTCCTCCGTCCATTGCTGTTTGCTTCCCCGAGGTGGAGGATGGATTATGGATGATGGATTGATTAATTAATCAACTTATTCTGATGCATTTAGACCAAACGAACGAATACTCTTTCGTCCCCCACTTTAACAAATTTGTGTTCACTTAAATGACGAACGCGAGCAAATCTACTCATATAATAAAATTATAATCTTAGAATAAACGTATCGCTGTATGTCAAAATTGTGTATTGAGCTGAACATTCGGCGAGAACGTAGCATTTGTTTATATTTATAAAATCGAGTAAGCATTCTTCAAGCATTCTGAACGCTCGGCGATCGTAGACAAATGCCGGTTCGAATTTCAATTTTTCCGGAGTGGGAGCCGTTCTATTGGTCTAAACGCACAGCTAGATCGGAAGAAATTGAGTGTCTACGAGGTGCAAAAAGAAATGGAGAATTCGTCGTTCTTGAAGGGCCGAAACACCGACGACGAAACGACCCATCGAGACACGAGAACGTCGACACCTCCTACACACACACACACACGTATTTTGTATATTCTTTTCTACGTAACTATATCGCTTTAAAATCGAAGCGTTGATCGACGATCGTTCATCTCCGAAATGGGAACCGATGAGAAACAAACGAAACAAACAGAGAAAGAGAGACGGGCGAACGCGCTGCCAGGGATGGCCGTGCCTGTAAATATTATAAATAATCTAGGAGGAGAATGGGCAACAAAAAAAAACAAATTGCGCGAGTCAAAGAGAGAAAGAACGAGAAAGAGAGAGAGAGAGAGAGAGAATGTATGCGTGTTTGCGTGAATGCGACGAGCAAACGATTGTAATCCCGCGTAAACGAGGGAGATAAAAAGAGAGAAAGAGTTATTAAAGAGTTACCGAGGAGTTTGTTAATTAGGTTTTAGCGGCGGAGACGATATAGCTGGCTCTATCGTAGTTTCTATACCTAACGAACGCGCGAAAGTTTAACGGGAATGGTGCGAGGGAAACGGTTCTTCTTTTTTTTTCTTCTAGCAGCTCAAGCCACCAAGTCGATCGAGTGAAAAAAAAGAAAAGAACAAAAACAAAAAACTAATGCGAAACAATGCGGCGGCTCTTTTTTTAAGCTGATCACAAGATCGAAGCTTGCGGTTCCGAGACTCGCCGAAAAGAACTGTCTTTTATTCTTGGAGAGAGTGGACCGAAATTCTGTCGTTGCAACATTCGCGGGCGATGGACAGGGATGAACGTTGGCGGTTATGTTGTTCAAGGTACTCGGAATCGCAAGGAGGTCCCTCGCGCTCGGTTCGCAATCCGAGAGCTTCTCCCATCGCGCACGTTTCCGTGTACCCGTCAAACGAACTCGTATCGCTCACGATCGTAAACCACCGCGTCTCGACGAATAAACCTTCGAAACATCGAAAAACTATCGATCTCTTCTCGCGATGCTTTGTTTAGCGATCGTGATTGCGAGAGAGGGTGGAACGTCTGGACGGATCGGACAGGATTGGGAACATCGTGAAAATAGCTGGGAATCTCAACAGGTTGCACAGGAAATCAGAGATAGCATAAAAGAATGTTTGGACGCGACAACAAAAATGTTGGGAGATAGAAAATAAAATGGAGGGCAGAACGGGAATAATCGCAAAGGCAACCAGCTAAAATGTTGCAAAGTAGCATGGAAAAGGAGGGCGAAGAGCAAAAAGAATCATAGAACGCAACAACAAAAATGTTAAGATATAAAAAATAAAATGTGGGAGCGGGGGCAAAATGGAATAATTGTAAAACGGATCATGAAAAGTGGGATTTTGGGGAAAGGAGGGAGGGATCTCGAGGACTTCTTAATCCACGGTTGTCGGGACACGCGTTGGTTTGCGATCGATCCGATTCGAGTGTCGACGGAAACACGGGCTACGGAACTCCGTCGACGCGGTGCTCCTTGTTGCCGGACGACGCAACTACGAACCGGATGGCACACGCTTGCCTGTGTTTCCCATGGGCGATCGGCACAAAAGATCGGCACGGACGAGAGCGATTCGTTCAAGAGAAGAGCGCGCAAACGCGATTCATGATCGGCGTTTCGAACTGGAAACACACGCGGAAGCGGAAGCGTAAGCGAACAAAACGATGGATAAACATGTGATATTACCGATTTTTTATATCAGCTACTTCGCAATAATTATCAGCCGTACCCGAGGGGGATAGAGCGTCGCGACACACGAGTCGTCGTCTTCAATTAAGGAGAAGAGAGCGAAACAAGGAGAAAGGGAGAGAGAGAGAGAGAGAGAGAGAGAGGGAGGGTGGGAGGGAGAGAGGGAAACGCGAATACTTTTCTTATGCTTTACCGGTGAGCACAGAGTCGATATTCGATACGGTGATTAACCGCTCGAGACCGAACGATCCTTGTGCGATCGATGTCTTTATATCATTTCCGTCGACCATGCCCGCCCTTAATCCTGATTTCGAACGGCATCGCTATCACGCATCGATCGATCGATCAAGTACGATTAGTTATATTTTTTGCCAAACGGTCGAATGAAGCACAGCCCAAAAATGGGGGAACAAGAGAGAGAGAGAGAGAGAGAGAGAGAAAGACAGAGAGAGAGAGAGAAGAAGAAGCCGAGGAACAGAATTCGTATCCCAAAGCAGGTTACACTTTTGCGACGACGACAGTGATCGCTGCGACGATCGAAGAAGCCGTGATCGTACCGAATTTTCATGAGAATGGTTAAGAAACAAAACAAAGAAAAAAAAACAAAACAAAACAGTCTATAATAGTAGCTATCGAGCGGAATAACAAAGAAATAAAGAAAAAAATATATATATTATTATTATGATTATTATTATGATTATTATTAATATGATTAGAATGGGGGGAAAAATTTTTGCTATAACTAAACACTTCGTCCATTTTTCTATATGGGCAATTCGTTGCACTGTAATCAATCCTCGGCCTTGTAAATTCTGTCCTTGTCATTTCCGGGAACGCTGTCCGGTGAACGAATGCCGCGGAGGATCCATCGATCCCTCGTTTCCCTGTTCTTCGATCGCCATCGTTCGGTCGAAGTCTTCTTGACGGGAGAGGGGGGGGGGGGTTACAGTTTTTCAATTTTTTCGGCGCGCGCGGGAGGAACCTAGGGATCGGAGGGAAAACATCTCAAGGATGGATCTACGGGATCCACGCTGCGGCATTCGTGGATCGGTGTCAGCCCGAGCTCTTTGCGGACTCTCGTGTAAAAAGAATAACGATCGCGCGATCTCGACGCGAGCCGGCTAACGAAACGCGACGAACGAAACGAACAGCTTATCTCTCACCGTGTCGCCGCGTTTCCTGTTCTTTGTTGTTGTTTCTCGGTCAGGAGCGATCGTCGACGATTCGTCCGTGGTCACACACGCCTGCTCGATCCTCGAGGAATCGGCCCGCAGAGAGATACAGGAAAAAAAAGAAAGAAAGAGAGCGAGAGAGAGAGAGAGTGAGAGAGAGAGAGAGAGAGAGAGAGAGAGAACAGTCACTGGGGAACAGAAGAAAGCGTTGTCGAGTGGCCGTGCCTCGGAACGATCTACGATTCGATCGATCTATTTCTCCATCTTTTCGATCTTTCGGATCGGTACCCAAAGCTCCGACGCTCGATACATCATTCTCCAAACTTAACGCGTTCAGTTAACCCTTAGCACTCGAATGACGACTGTAAGATGCCATTAAAAATTGCTGTATCATTTTCGTATATATAACATGAAAAAAATATATAGAAGGAAAATATTCCAGATCGGAAGAAATGGAGTTAAAATAGCTTCGAGTGCAAAGGGTTAACCCTGCTGTACAGAGTGTTCCACTTAAGTCGATCCTCCCGAACATCCATAAAATTATTTATGATACCGGAAAATGTTTCAAACAAAAGTCGAATGGTATCGAAGGAGACATAATTGGATGACAATCGTTTTTTGTTTCTATAAGTTTTGGCGTAGAAGATGCATGAAGGTCAACTCAATTTTTTCAAACGTAGCCATATATTTTTTAACGCGTCAATCCATGCAGCCTGTCATTCCCTGTAAAAAAATAATTAACCTATTTATACCGAAAAACTGTTATTTTGGAAGATATTTTAACTTTTATTCCAACATGGCTATTGTAGCATCGATTGTCAAAATTATACCGAAAACCGTGCAAAGTTTAAGTAAACTCAATTTTCTCAATTCGAAGAATACAAATGCGAAGAGCGGTAGGAGCCGAGGGAATCGTTGCGCGATTAATGGTCGGTGTGAAAGCCGAGCCACGGCCACCAAGTGGTGTAACAACAAAGTGTGTGTTTTCGATATCAACACCGTAGAATTCTAAGCTTTCGAATGGCCAAAAACACGCACGACCAACGAAAACCGAGAGATATCTTCACCGTTTCGCTAGTCTTCCCACGTTGTTCGCTCGAAATCGGCATTTGAGGCCGGACGCGATCGAGCGGCCCGAGAAAACGATCGAGAAGCGTCATTATTACAAATCGTCATTACGAATCGTCGTCAACGACCGCGCGACGCACCGTATCGTCGAGAGATCAAATTGTAGCATCGAACGAAGCCTGGCTAGAATACTCAAAAGAAAGCTGCTTTCGAACTTATAATAAAAAAACCATTAAAACTTGACGAGAACGATTTTCTGTGCGTACAGCATACGATCGACACCCTCCGATTTTACAGTGAATTCGCCATGTATGTCGTCAACGCCTGAATAATAAACGTCGTAGAATTATCCCCACTACGGCGGGGTGTACTCCGTGAGGGGCCGCGAAGCTCGAGTGGCCTCGGACGCCGAGGAGTGTAAACGTAACACGTGTTGTTGACATATGTCGAGAATTCACTGTACTTCGTTTTGTTAACTGTTTTCGTCTTTATTCATCCAATCACTTTATTCATCATTCGCAGACTCGCGCAACGCGTGAGTCGATACACAATCATAGCACAAGATACATCAAAATCACGATCGCAGAGCGCGATCTCGAGCTATCCACGCTTTACCTATCAGCAATCATTACTAGACTGCAGATCCGTATGCAAAATAAAAATTGTCTGCATCGATTCCAAGAAAAGGGAGTTACATTGATTTCTTCTCTAGATAATTTGAATAGGTTACAAATAATGTGTCGTTAAACTCAGTTTTCTCATAAATGCATTAAATCCACAGTCTATATTAATTGCTCGCTGAACAAGTTAACATTGCTCCCGGTAGCTAAAGCGTCGAGTTCGCAAGATCTACGATCATTCCAGTCTTCGAAACAAAAAGACACCCTGAGTCGACTGATCGTTTGAGGCAGCTCCGCGCGTTGCCTCTAATAAATAAACCTAGAGAAACTAGAGTAGAGGTCCTGTGAAAAAAGCACACGCGAAAATTGCACGCAGAATGGAGATACCTCCATATTGTAATCGCTATGGAGAACCGTGTACATAAGAATACACCTCTCGCCGAAAATTGCTCGCACATATACGTAGTACCGACGTTCACAAACCGCGCCCACGCGGAATTATACGCAAATTCAATAATTACAAGTTACTTAACATCTTACACTAGGTAAATAAACTTTAGGAATTAAATATGTAACTCCTACAAATTGTCTGCGTAGGCGTTTACCAATACCATCGCAGCTCGTCGCGAGCAATTTCCGGCGCGGCCAATTTTCTGCGTGCATCATTCACATACGCTCCAGTCAAATCATCGTAATGCCTCGCAACGATCCACCTCGTCACCACCAGAAATCTTGAGCGTCCTCCTGTGATCCTTGATTATTCTTGGAAGAGTTGATCAGTCGCCATTGGCGGCGACGCGGATCGTGCAAGGGCTACGACCATCACAGAAACGACTAATTAAATTTAAAGAGTATAGATATCGTAGAGTAAGAACAGATATCGGTTCATCCCAACGGCGGGTCATATGTCCATTCTTTCAGGCGCGTTTCTCCATCACGTGGATGTAGAAGCCAGGATGCTTGACGTCGTCCAGCTGCTTGAAGTCCCCGTAGATGGTGTGCTTTGCTCGGAAGTGGAACGCCTCGTCCAGCATGTTCCTGAAGACGGTGAGCCTGTGAGGATAATACGAGAGCCTGAACTCGCTGATCTGCTCCTGACCATCCTCGTCGTCGACGTCGTCCAGAGTGATCATGTAATCCAGGGTCACGATCGCTGGCTTGCCCGAGACGAACAGCACCGACGCCTTTATGTGCGTCATGTGTGGGCTCTGGAAAAACGAAGTGTTTCAAATCTCTCAGCTCAAATCGTTCTGAATTATTTTCCAAATTTTTTAGCTCAACGAAATTCTTTTTCTCTTTCTTTCTTCAAAACTAAACCCAGCACGATCAAAATGACCGATTTTATATTCTACAATTATTGAAACTATAAAAATTCATTTAGGGAAAACAGTACAATCAATTTCCTTGTCCAAGCATTTATTATATTGAAAATTACGGACCATCTCAATAAATTTAGGGTTGCTATTTTCACAAGGCACTATTTACCATATACTGTTAATAAAATCCGCATCAATCTTAACAAATTATCGATTCACTTGAACTGCAGAGCTAGCTCGCGTCGATCGCAACGATTATTTAACACCCGGCGACATTTGACATTCCCCTATCGTGTATAATCAATAGCTGCTTCTATTTTTTCTTGTTTCCTCGTTGTTTATTTCTACGCACACGAGATTACTCGATGACGCGCGTGCTCGAAATGATCGTGGACTACGTTATCGAGACTTACGTTATCGAGACTTACGTTATCGAGACTTACGTTATAGTATATGCATTTTGGTGGTATGTTCCCAGTTTCGATGATGTAATCGTAGTTTCTGTGATCGATCAGCAACAGGCCTCCGGGTTTCACGCAGCGCTCGAAGTTTAGCAATGCTTGCCTGCAAACGATTCGCCGGAGGAATTAAACAAACAATCCTTCCGAACAATATATTAGGTCAGTGCAAAAGTTCGTGGCCGATTTCGTATTAACGCTGAACCTACCAAGCACAAAACGTATAAAATTGAAACGACTTGTCCAAAAATGTTGTACCTAAAAGTGATGATTCCTGAGGTCATTTCAAGTAACTTTTTCCTTTGCGAAAATATTCTCCACGGCTTTATTAAGGAGTTATCAACGAAAAACACGGACCAATCAGAGCGGGACCTGTCGCCAAACCGGCGTCCATCCGCAGTAGCTGCGCTCTGATTGCTCCGTGTTTTTCGTTACCCCTTGCGCTACCACTAATTTTACGGTTTCAGTGATTAGAACTTTTTTGTAATTCGTCATTTCTACTGTATGTCTATATGTTCTTCCATAGCTGTACATTAACAACGCCAAAACAGAATTTTATTTCGGTTTAAAGGAAATTAGTAGCATACATATTTATTAGACTCGATATTGCAGAGCACCAGATTAATGCTGCAGAAACCATTTTCGCAAACGAAAGAGTTACTTCAAATAACCTCAGGAATCGCCCCTTTTAAGTACAACATTTTTGGGACACCCTGCAGAAGAGAGAATATTGAATTCCCTTGAACTTTTTACGCCGATTCAGCCATCTCCTTTGAAACTGTTTTTCGGTAATTGTCAAATAGAAAACCGGTCATCTGACCGTGGTAGATTTAGTGTTAAAGTACAAGTAGGGATCAGGCACGAACGTTTGCACTGAGCTAACACAGAAAGCTTTATTTATTCGCTACCTCTGCTCCCGTTGGTCGCCGAACGTGTCCGGCATGTGCGCGAAACTGTTTCCCAGGCAGATTACGGCGTCGAAACCCTCTCCTATCAGGTGGCGAATGTCCTTGGGCAAGGTCAACCAATTTGCCTCCTCGATCACTGGAAAAGCATATCGATATCGAATGTAGACATCTTAAGTTCGTTCTATGGTTTGAAATTTTTGCTATTTTTCTCACAAATCGGTAAAACGGAGAATCATTTACCCCAATTGTCGAATGCCGGTTCCTTCCGCCGTTCCCACCTAGCTTTCAGAGCGTATTTCAGCATTTTATCGGAAGCGTCGACGCTGACCACCTCGAAACCCTCTTCAAGTAGCATAACCGAGTCGACTCCGGTCCCACAGGCGACGTCCAGGATCCTTCGGCACCCTTTATCCCGCAGGAGACCGACCAAGAAGTCTCGGTAATTCTGTGTCCTCTGTTTCTTGTCGCCGATGAACACCTCCCATACCTTCGCGGCCCTGCCATCGGCATACTGATCGCGGACACCCTCGGCTGCTGTGCCGAGAGATCGGGTACGAAACACTGAGTCCATCATATCTAAAAATAACATTCAAAGGCTCGAAATTAATTCAAAATTCGAATTATTCAAGTATAAACATGGTAGAAATGTTTCTTAACCCGGTGCCGAACCGTTTTCTTTGCGGCTGTAGTAATTATTTGGATTTTGACTCAAAATTATCTCAAATGAAAAATAGAGAAACTGCGGAAATACGTATATCTGTTCTGAATATTTTGAATGCAGCAGTATTTGTAAATTTTTCTAATGTCTACCGTTATACATTTGATTTATTTTTATCATTAATCCGGAATCGTGCGGAATTGGAATATCTTGGAAGAAATGCTTCGGTTTTGCGAAGGGTTGAAATTGTAGGATCGATTTTAAACAGCCCTCTCCTTTTCGAGGTCAGGTCGAAAGGTCACAGCCCAGGCCGCCGCAGCTTGGGATCTTACGAGATAGCAGCGAAAGCTGAGATCCCCGATATCGCCGCAGGCACTCTTCGAACTCGAGGAACTGGTCGCAAACAGCTTTCTTCGTATCGGTTGTTGTGCTTCAGAATCGTGTGAAACAATGCACGCACGCTATTCGAGTGTCCGATAAACCCCTGTTGCGCGCGAACCTTATCGTCCGAGAAACGAGCAATATTCGAAGAGAGAAATGTCGAAGCTCGTTCTTGAAATCGAACAACGCCTGTCGCTCAGCCAATGACCCGGCGTCGCTGGTTGCTCGGCTCGATGCCTAACTGTTAGTTAGGGTTAATTAGGACCGCAATGTTATCGAGACACAATGTGCACCCGGAAAACCTGACGGCTCATCACGGAGGCTCGTGCGTTGCACCGTTGATGCAATCAACGTCGTCACCGTGAGTCGGCAGGAATTCGAAAAACTATTAGCCTATTCGAAGACAATTGATAGGCGATTATCTTGTCCTGAAGCGGGACTTCTTCATCGCTGGATTTATTCTTTATTGCTAATTTTTAGTAGAGAAAGAAAATGTATATTGCAAACGTGATTGGAAGCATGGGCATAGCTTGCTTTCAATTATAGAAGCAATTTAATAGTATGATGAATTAATTCATGGAAGAGCAGCCTGTCGTAGATATAGGGTAAGGGACTCAATTACTGTGCCTATATTAATAATACCTATTTTTAAAGTATAAGTAACATTGAAAATATAACGTATATATCAAATGACTTTAATGGAAAAGTTTAATTTCTGTTTCTGTGTTTTTTAATATTCACTATGCTTTAAAAATAAGTATAATTACGTAATTGGTACCTTATCTTTGGGTAATTGGTTTATTTGCAACCATATAATTAGCGCTAAGACCATTAAAAGCGACTAGTATGCGATGCCCCATCACAATTACACGATTGGATTTATTTGGATTTTGTGCCATTTTTATTGTAATGAATACTCGGAGAAAAAATTGTGTCAATAATTGCGCAATAAAAAGTCTGAAACCGGTTATTTGAACGGTGGTAAGTTTACTGTTTAAACGAAGGATCAAAAGACTTATGGTCCTTTTTAATAGGTTCTGTTTATGGACCGTGAAACTGATTTTATGAGACAATCTCACATTATAAGTTCCCATGGGAATATCAAAGTTCGAACTTATGAAATATGAAAATAACAGGAGCCGATATTTCGTTGAAAATCATTAAGAAAGTTGATATGAACAGGACGGATTGGCACTGTTTCGATAAGAATGTATAATTGGAAGAGTTTCGAACAAATACATTAAACGTTTGAATTTTTGCACAGATAACGAAGTCGCGCGGTTCGAATTGACAACGGCCAGTTTATCATCTTTATCGGGGCGTAGTTTCAATGGAAATTTCATTTAAAAAAACAAAACGAGAGCGTCGACAATGGAAAGCGAGATTAAACGAGAAAGCAGCCGGACTCGGGATTAATAGGTGTTTACCTAGCCTTTTATCTCCTATTTAAATGATCCGCGAGTGGTCACGATAAGATTACGGAAAGACTTGTTACGAAATTTCGATGAATTAACGAAAACCGTTCGCGCGGATCACTCTGGATTCTTCGAAATGCGTAAAATTGTTGCGTCAGATGTTACACTGTAGCATATACCACATCGATTCTCCGAGACCACGATTCGAATAAAAATTCGACTAAATTATCGGAAACTCTGTCGAATAATTATATAAAAACGATAAAATATACAATAACAAGACGGAATTGTTCGCACACCGGTGGTAAATACGCAAATGATTTATTTTCTAAAAATTCTTTCCATTTGTTCGATCGTGCGGTCGAGCAGTTTTCAAAATTAATGAAGAAAGAGATTGAAACCATTTAAAATAGTTGACCGAAAGGGTAGCCCGAGTGCCGATTATTTTCTTAAAAAATAATCGGAAAGAAATGGCTTTTAAGTTCCAAGAAACAGCGCTGCGAGAAAACTTTCGAAAATGAAACGTGTAACGTACCCTTTCAGACAAATCTTCGACGTTTCCCTGGAGAGCACTAAGATTATTTCCTGTTAGTTTCGACTGTAAAATAACAAGAGGGAGCTGTGCGATCGAGATTGTGTTCAGTTCGCACGGTGTGTCAAAATGCCACTAACGCGACGGGACTGGGACCCGAACATATATAGGGTTCCGAGGTCCTCGCAGGATGATGTAACTTTCATCCCGGTTGGAGTATAATAGTTGACAAACAGTCGTGACGCTGCAATCCTCAAGGAAAATACAAGTAGTAATGATTACTGGTCAATTTCGTGGTGCTTATCATTATCGCTGCATCTATCTGTTCGTTTATCCTTTTATCGCCTGGAGAATCGCTTATCGCCGTAGGCTGACGTAGGAAGTTGCATTGTAACGGTGCGCAAGGGGTAGGCTCCCAGAAACGCGGAATCAACCCGTTCTATTTAATTTCAGAAAATTAGTTTTATCAGTAAAATTAGTTTATTATTAGAATATTAATTTCAGAAAACGCCTGATCGATGCTTGGCTATATTTAAAATAAGTTTCCTTAACAATGAGAAAAAATTGTTGGAAACTATGATAAACTACATTTTAATCGACAAAAGTGTCCTAAAATCGAAAGCTTAGGAGAGAATAAATATTTTTCAACGTCCGCTTAATACATAACATGTAATTCTATACTTACCATCACATTGTAGGATAAAGGTTTGAAAGTGATTGGCGACGATTACAGGTCGATTAAAAAATTAAGCCATAGAGTCGTTCTGATTGGGTAACAACATATAATTACAAGTTCTGGTGTAAAATTCTATAACAATTATCCCCTGCCGGAACAAATTACATAATTCACGAACTTATCCCTAAGCTAGGTACACGCTAGAAATTCCTAAAAATCTTATCAGTTTTTCAGTCACTGATAAATGCATTTCTACACGCAAGGTTGCGTTATGTTGTGCTGCGTAGTTTCGTCTCGGTGTATGTAAGCAAATATACAGTGCAATTGTCGTGTGTACGTTTCTCGTTTAAATCTAGACGGATCAAAGAAAACGCTCGATCAATTTTCGGTACAAAAGAGCATTCAAGTACTAAGCGTCAGTTTCAACTATGTAAAAATCTAACAATGGATAATTTGATAAGCTCGGGAACAAGAGAAACCAATGCTGAAACGTGTCCACCCAGTTAAGCTTAATCGGTACAATGTTTCGGTTGTAACGTTCTTATAATAAATCGGTAAGAAATACAGTCGAATGGCAGTTTTTTGTCCCTTTATAAATTATCTTCTCTAGTCACTATTCACAACTTTTTCGATACTCGAAGACTACGTAATACGAACGAATTTTTCAAGAATAGACTTTAACGAAGAAAACGAATTAGTGAGACAGTTACTTCTCCGTTCGAAGAAGCGCATTGTTATCTAACGATCCGGGATCCACGGAGCATAGTGTTTTCTTTTCAATAGTTTTCTTCGTCTTTTCTTGTCGCCGTTCGTGTTCTTGTCTTATACGTAGAAAAACGAGGTAACTGCTCTACTACCTGCATCGTTAAAGTACATATAAATATTTGGAATCATTCTGCTAAATCGATTTACTTTATTTCTTAGCAATGTACATGTTCAATTACGTTAACGGTTAAGTGAGACCTCAGCGATCGTGCTGGAGCATCTTTGGAAGAAAACGAAACGATTTTGTTCTCCGACCGAGTCGTCGGCAGCGTTACAGTAAGTTTGGGGCGTGTGTGCACGGAAATTCATTTCTCGAATGTGCAATAGTTCACTTGAAACGCGCTAACAATGTTTAATTGAATTCTCTTAATTGGAACTATGTAATGATCAGTTGAACTGTATCACCCTTTTATTATTCGCGATAGATTCTTTCCTTTTACGTTCCCTGTCCCTTCGACTGTTACAAGGGATCCTACCCTCATATATTCTTCAAGTCGTCTGGCAAATCGTTCTTGGGATGTTTGTTCTCAAAGTGTTGTTTATACGTCTTTGGGTCTGGCATTTGTGCCTGCGAAAATGAATAATGTATATTAGTCAATGTTAAACTTACAGCGATGCATTCAATACTTTCTTGAATCATAGTTTAACAAGTTTCTTCTAGGTAACGATCTCAAGTCCAATGGAAGATTTCCTAATAAACTTACCTTGCATACTGTGCATACGTGTACTAAAGCTTTCTGTGCTGCCTTTTTCTGGTCATTGGCACTGTGTCCCTGTTGCTTTTTCACTTTCGCTGCCTTTTCTGCTGCCTTGGCCTGCGATTGGATTCTTTGTTGTCCACGAGCCATTCTGAAACGAATCGTTCCATTGTTTTAGCGACAGCTACGTTAATAAATAAACACTCTCCGAATACCATTCGATATTTATTTTCGATTCATCGTTGATCAATGTACACAAGAAAAAATCTTGAAAAACAAACAAGAAAGAAAAAGGGCTATAGATGTGCAAAGATTTGTTTATTATTATGTAAGTATTGGTACAATAATGTGTGTTTCGCATAAAAATATTTCTACGAAAATGTTAACAGTGTTTTCTCTTGTGAAAGGCGCACATACATCGTTTACAAACTGGGCCACGATTCAACGCAGAACAAATATCGTCGGACCCGCATACGCTGCAACCCATGGATCGTGAACACTGTGTCTCGTTCGAAATGTTCACAAAAAGTTCACTCGAAAGCGACCGGATCGGTACTGTGCATCTTCGTTCGTCCGAGATGAGTCCGTTCCTTTCTCTTTGAGAAACTATTATTACGTACTTTCTCTCGAACCGAGATTACTCAGCGCGTAGCCAACCTATAAAATGCGGCGCAAGCCGCGATACATGCACGGTGAACCCATTCGCGTTATCGCGGAATCCGTATCTCGATTGAAAAACCGCAATCGAGCATCGTTCGATTAGAGAAGCATAATCGTGTACCGCGAGCCAGAGGGAAAAATCGGGAAAAGAAGAACGGGAGATTGGTCCGCGAAAATTGCACACGCGACCGAGAAAAAAAATATATAAATCGCTCACCTGTCCGAGGATGAACGTGTTGCGAAAGCAAGACTCTCAGGCCACCACGATGATCCGGGGCACGATTTTCGGCAGCCACGAGCCCAGCTATTTTTCCTCGATTTTTTCGTTCCGTCGCGCGAGACCGAGCAATCGCCTCGGAAAACGAAACACACGCAAGAACGATTCGCGAGAAACGAAACAAGGATAAGTAAGTACGTTCGCTCAAAAGCAGCACCCACGGCACATCTGTCGGGACCAGTGGTCTTCGATCATCCGCACGTGAACTACTACCGTGCTACCGTCCGAGGGAGAATCGTTTCGTACGGGATTCCGAAAGGCAAAAAAAAAGAGCACGAGACACTCAAAATGTTAGTGTTCCGACGTGGTGGTTAGCGTGGTTAATCTTCTGCTCTCCAGTGGTTTTTTTCATTCGAATTTCGATGGTATACACGAGAACATGAAATTGTTTTCAATCGATATTTAAATATTAAGGCTTGCAGGTTCAGTGTCCGCGTCCCTAGATTCGCCGGAGCTCTGTACGAGGTTTTACGTTTGCTCCGGAACATGTTTCCTTCCAATGGGAAATGTTGCCTTCCAATAGCTCCTGCACACCATTGGTTCTCGAATCGTTTCGGAGTTGTTCAGAGAGAATTAACGAAGGCTTATCTTGCGATTTAATTCTGGAGTGTCGCGAATTGAAACGTACGGTTTGGTTCGGTTTTGTTACTCTATATACGTAACGATGACAAACGAAATAATTTATATTGCTTTAAGATCAATGTGAAACGGATAGGTTATTCGTAACGAGAGGTTGAAATAGTCGAGACGTCATTTTCAAGGAAGGGGTTAACGAAGCTTACCACAGATCTTATACTACTGATAGACTTTAAGGGAAATCCTGAGATTTTCAAAAGGCTGTAGCAATAAAAATGATATAAATGACGGTTCGTTTCATCTTGATATCCCCACCGGCCTGGCCATCCTCTTCTTGTATTTTGTAATATTCAGTGTAATTATGTGGTCATTGTGATTATAAGTGCATGTATGAAAGAATTGATAAATTAGAGCGTTATCGTATTTTTCTGGATTGATATTATTGTGCATCGGCAATCGTTAGTTATTGCAGGGCTTTTCCCCTAAGTTATAGTAATAATTGTAGATAAACGACAGACATCCGAGCTAATTTATTGTAGGTAATCAGTGAGCTTAATAAAATTAGCATTATTTTGATAATTATTTGAATTACAAAATGAGCTACTGTTTTAATTTTTCATTCGGATAATTGGTACGATAGTTTCTTACGTATGTATGTAAAAATGATTCCTACCAGTTTGGCCGTAAGATACAGTGTAACTTCCGGCAAGAATCATTTGCTAAATAAACGACAGTAACGCCGTTCGTGGCGAAACTTCGAAGCTGATTTCTGGGGTCCGTACAGCGCCAATCCACGTAGTGGCAACGCGCTCAAACTTGTAGCCAAACGTTATCGACAGATACGATAACACAGATTTTACCGTTAACGCCATCTAGTAGTATACGTTGGCTACTCTGTCGGTAAAATTTGGTTATTAGTTTGAGCGTTTCACTGCTACGTGGAATGGCACTGTACGGATCAAATGATTCTTGCCGGAATATACATTGTCTCTCATGCAATGACAGACAGGAATCATTCGGGTTCCACTAAAAACTAATATTTCGATGTGTTCCCATTGAGATTTTTTAATGTTTGATGGCTCAAATTAAAGATCAAAGAATGTACTTTATGCCAGGTGCATTGCAATTAGAAAATAATTACAATGACACATTGCAAATCGACATGAAACTGCACTTTCTACCTGCCGTCAGACGACATTTTTTTACTTTTAGGCGCGCAATTTGTTACATTGGAATTATTTAATTATTACGCATCTTCTGGAGGGATTAATTTCTCAATGCCCTTGAACAAGAATTCGATGGTCTATTTACTATTCGTATAGTGTATTATCCATTGCAAATTGACTAATCTTTTTACCATTATGTACCTGCTTTCATAGATATCATGTTATACGTATGTAGATAGGAACGTCAGGTAGTGGGGCGAACACTTGTGTGTGTTTATTGGTGTGCGTGGCAAAAATATGGCTACAACTTGGTACCATTCAAATAGAATATGTTCCGTAAGAAACGCTTCTCATTCGGTTTCATATACATTATTGAATAAACATCGATTCCTTTCATGTATCATTTAAGTGTCAATTACTCGTTTGCATTGCTACATGTAAGTAAATGAATCACACATAAGTTTCATACATAAGTATTCTCTAAAATATCCTCGATGGCAATAACATTGTAATTATATTATTAATAAGTACTTAATTCGTGTTGTCTCGTTTTAGGTGTAGGCTCCGTTGAATTATTTTGACGAGTACAAATTTCCAAAGAAACATGCAGAAGTTTAGACGTGCCCAAGCACAAGATAAGATAGCAATTAACAAGCATTTAGAGGCAAATGCTTATTTAGAATCGTCGAGCGAGGACGAGGACGATATAAATACAGAAGACATACAAAATGTAGTTGGCAAAGTGTTGTCTGCCTATCAAGGAGGAGAGGTAGACACGGAAAAGACTTTATGTTACTTAGTTAATCTATTTCAATCTGGTAGCGCAGTGTGTTTAATATGCATCTCAACTGTAAAGAAAGCAGATGCGGTACGATCAATTATATTGATTCTCTAATCGACACACTATTTAACACATTTATCAAATAATGGATATATTATAGATCTGGAACTGCAGCAAGTGTTTCGCTTTTTTACATTTGTCCTGCATTCTGCATTGGATACGAGATAGCCTAAACGTGAAACGTGAGAAAGGTGTTGCTCCTATTTGGGCATGGTAAGAGGTATATTTAAACATACAATTTATACTACATGATCTTACAATATAAACAAATTTATTTCAGTCCAAAATGTCGTATGGACTATGGACAAGACGAAGTTCCTCGTAATTATAAATGCTTCTGTAAGAAAGTTATAGACCCTGCGTTCCAACCGTGGAGTATACCGCATTCCTGCGGAGATGTATGCGGCAAACTCTTGCAACCAGAGTGTGGTCACAAATGTGTTCTACTTTGCCACCCTGGGCCATGCCCACCGTGTGCGAAAACAGTATCGATCAAATGCTTTTGTGGTAAACAGGCTCCTGAACAAAGAAGATGCAACGCCAAAGACTGGAGTTGTGGCACGGCGTGTAACAAAAAGTACAAATCATGTTCGCACAGCTGCGTGCAACTATGCCACACAGGAGATTGCCCACCTTGCTCGGAGTCGTTGCTACTCGAATGTCGCTGTAAAAGCAGCACAGAAATAAGGCAATGTTCCGAAGGTGTGTGGACTTGCGAGAAACCTTGTCGCCGGCCTTTATCCTGTAACGTTCATGTTTGCCAAAGCACGTGCCATTTGCTCGGAGACTGTGGTCCGTGCGCTTTGGAAAAGAATAGAACATGTCCCTGTGGCAAGAAGCGTTACGCAGTTTCTTGCAGCCAGGAACAGTTGCCCACATGTGGAGACACGTGCGGCAAGCTGCTGGATTGCGGTTCACATTATTGCAACATGAGATGTCACATGGATCAATGCGGACAATGCTTGGAAGTAGTAACAAAGTCCTGTCGATGCGGTAGCTATAAGAAAGAAGTCGCCTGCGGCAAAGAGTTCCATTGCAACAAGAAATGTATGCAGATGCGCCTCTGCGGCAGGCACATGTGCAACAGAAAATGTTGCGATTGCTTGATCAAGAACACGTTCAACGTGTGCGAGAAAATTTGCGAGAACACTTTAAATTGTCGCAAGCACAAATGCTCGGGCCCGTGTCACAGTGGTCCGTGTTATCCTTGCGAACGTACGGACATTATCCAATGCAGATGCGGATACAACAAAATAACAGTACCGTGCGGTACTACGAAGAGAGTAAAGCCTCCGCCGTGTAACAAATCGTGCAAAGTGCCGCCGATCTGCCATCACCCTAAAAGGGAAACGCATAAATGCCACCAAGGTCCGTGTCCACCCTGTAAAAAGATTTGCGATTTAGTGTACAAACGATGCGGACATTCTTGCGTTGCCGTATGCCACACGAAAGTCTGGGTGAAAGTAAACAAAAATGACGTGAAAGCGAATCCTGCGGGACCGTGGGAGATACAGAAAGAAACGAAGCAGCTGAAAACGTTACCGTGTCCGCCGTGCGAGGTCTCGGTACAGGTCACATGTTTGGGAGGACACGAAACACGTCCGTGGCCTTGTCACATAGCACGGCCTACTTCTTGCGGAAGACTTTGCGGGAAAATGTTGCCCTGCACCAATCATACTTGTGAGCTAGTTTGCCACAAGGTATTATCCGCAGAGGATACCAAAAATGCTACTCCGTGTATGGATTGCGAGAAACCGTGCGAGTTCCCGCGTCCACAAGGTTGCACGCATTCCTGTTCAAAGTCGTGCCACCCAGCGCCCTGTAACCCTTGCAAGCAGCTAGTTAAAATTCCGTGTCATTGTGGCATAGTCACTTTGTACAGAAGATGCGCCGAGTTGACATCGGCCACCGCAGAACAACGCAACGACCTTCTAAAATGTGGAAATCAGTGCCCTAAAAATGTAAATATAATATCTAGAAGCGTGCGAGAATCTGAAAATATCGGGTATCGGATGGCTGGGACAAATTTTCGAGAAACCTATTATTGTTGGAAATCCCTAATATTCTTGGGTAGCACGAAAATTGTCAAGTACGGTTCCCGAACCCGAATACAATTCTCTACCCCTTCCGATCCGACATTTTCGGGTTCTAATAACATCATTCGTACATTTATTGGATTTTGTATACGGTATTGTCTAATCGGTTCTGTTGCAGTATCCATGCGGTCACCGATGTATGTATGATTGCCATCCCGGCGTATGCAAAAACGAGAATGAATGCAATAAGAAGGTGAAGTTATTCTGTCCGTGTAAACGTATCAAGAAGGATTTTGCGTGCTCTCTGGTACAAAAGGAACAAATTAGATTACAATGTGATGATGTTTGTAAGAAGTTGAAGATGGAGAAGAGTCTAGCGGAAGCAGCTTTG
Organism: Halictus ligatus; assembly: GCA_028454255.1. Classification (NCBI taxonomy): domain Eukaryota; kingdom Metazoa; phylum Arthropoda; class Insecta; order Hymenoptera; family Halictidae; genus Halictus; species Halictus ligatus. The sequence goes on from CM052134.1 coordinate 3,367,599, forward strand.
CTAGAACAAAAACGACAAGCCGAAGAAATACGTAATCAAGAGGAGATTGAGAAATTCGAGAGGAAATTTAAACCGCGTCGCAAAGGAAGGGACAAGTTTGATAAGAAACAATCTCGGAAAGAAACGAATAGTCACTATTGGAAATACTGGATTTTAGCGATTTTATTGTGTATAGTAGGTATAGCTATATATTTCGCGAACGTTCAAAGAACGTGAGCACCTTTTTTTTCTAAATACCAACGTTTAATAAGCACAACGTAATGTAACTGATTTTATTTGTTACGCTATACACTAGACTATGTATATTCTAAAACACCAAACATACCATCGTATATTTTTATAATCCTTGAGTATAATCATTATGTTATGGATTTTGTGCCATCAAATTGAGAATACCCAAAGAACATTATTTTAGCCTTAAATGTGGAAAGAGTCATTAAACTATTAAATAATAGTAGCAATAAATTGTTTACTTTTACATAAAGTGTTTTACTTTAATTGATCTATAAGAAATGTTTTCCGAGCTTAGCTCGACTCGATTGTGCGAGTCGAGTCGAATACCCGCACGAAGCGAGCAGCTCGCATAAAGAGATCGACTCGAAATAAATTTAGGCGTAAAATGACATGATGCGAGCAGTGATGCGAGTTACAGCAGGAAGATCAGCACATCGATATTATCGAGCATTTTAGTATATTGAGAATGCTAAATGTTTGGGATGTTTCATTGTATATTTTGATAGTGAAATGGATATAATGTTGAGTAATGTGGATTCAGAATTTGTATGACCCTTATTGAAAATAATTATGCAATAACAACTATTTCCTACATTTATGTAGATAACTAGATCTAATCTGTAAAGAACGTTATTTAATATATTCTTTTATATTATGCTTCGGTTTAGTGTACAGTCGTAAGAAAGTGTTGTTGCAAAATTGTTTATAATGTTGAAAATTAACGCTAACGTTAACGTTTACATAGTTTTTGAGAAGAATAGATATATAAATATTGTATAATATTGACATGTATTTATACGTATTCGTGCCAATATGTGCCAGTCTACAACCTACCACCAGCCTCATTCGGTACTGTGCAAGTATAGGTGGTAAGATTTAAAATTGGCTGCAGGCCTAATATCACAGACGAGTTATAAGGATCCTATACCTCGTCTATGCTAATATATACAGATATATATCTCATTTTCATGTTAAAGTGGTAGGCAAAGTTACCGATAGTCAATAGTAATACACCGGTAGATGGTACCGTAATTTTGTACGCAGTCGACAGATGGCTGTTGTAAAGCATTTTTTTCATCGTAATCTGAATGGGCATGTTCAGTTCCGTTGTGTATTTATGAAAGCAAAGTGTTTGTTGTCTATATCAAGGTATTGACAACAAGAATAAGAATGGCTGTTCCGTCAGTTTCACTGTCGACCAGAAATAAAAAGCATTTCTTGGGAGTGCCGGCCCCGTTGGGTTATGTTGCTGGTGTTGGAAGAGGGTAACGTATACGACACAATATTGTTTAGTTAATCTAACCTCTGGTGACAACACGAATCGTTGATGTCTATTTTAATTCATTATTTACAGAGCTACAGGATTTACAACCAGATCTGATATTGGTCCAGCTCGTGATGCGAACGATGTGTCGTAAGTATTCGCTGTATTAAATTCCTAGTGTAGTTAGTAAATGGGACACATTCTACTGTATTCGGTTGTGTGTTGTAGGGATGATCGACATGCTCCACCAACAAAGCGAACAAAAAAGAAAGAAGAAGAGGAAGAAGATGAGGAAGATTTGAATGATTCTAATTACGACGAGTTTTCTGGATACGGAGGGTCACTTTTTAGCAAAGTAATATAGAATTTGTTTTATTGAAACTCTTAACTGTTCTAATAAAAACTTCTTGCCATATTCAAGAGTTCATATATCGCATATTCACACAGGATCCGTACGACAAAGATGATGAAGAAGCTGATGCTATTTACGAAGCTATTGACAAGCGAATGGATGAAAAGCGCAAAGAGTACAGGGAGAAAAGACTTAGAGAGGAGTTGGAAAGGTACCGTCAAGAACGTCCTAAAATTCAGCAGCAGTTCTCCGATTTGAAGAGAGAACTGGTGAATGTAACCGAGGAAGAATGGAAGAACGTTCCAGAAGTAGGCGATGCTAGAAACAGGAAACAACGAAATCCACGGGCAGAGAAGTTCACTCCGTTGCCAGACTCGGTACTCGCTAGAAACTTAGGCGGCGAAACGTCCACAAGTATCGATCCCACTAGTGGTTTAGCTTCTATGATGCCTGGCGTAGCAACACCTGGAATGCTGACTCCAACAGGAGATTTGGATTTACGAAAAATCGGACAAGCTAGGAACACCTTGATGAACGTCAAACTGAATCAGGTCTCCGATTCCGTGGAAGGGCAAACTGTAGTCGATCCCAAGGGATATCTCACCGATCTGCAAAGTATGATTCCCACATATGGCGGTGACATCAAGTAAGATTAAAAACATAATAAAACGCGTATAGTATCCTTAATTTCGGTGACACCTTTCTCGAATTTATGATCGACTCTATTTTTCCAGTGACATCAAGAAAGCCAGATTGCTGTTGAAGTCCGTGAGAGAGACGAACCCTAATCATCCGCCAGCATGGATCGCATCGGCCCGTTTGGAGGAGGTCACAGGAAAGGTGCAAGCCGCTCGGAATTTGATAATGAAGGGCTGCGAGGTGAACCCAACGTCGGAAGACTTATGGCTCGAAGCGGCCAGACTCCAGCCGCCAGATACTGCTAAAGCGGTGATCGCTCAATCCGTGCGCCACATACCAACTTCCGTCAGGATATGGATAAAAGCAGCCGATTTAGAGACAGAAACTAAAGCGAAGAGAAGGGTGTATCGCAAAGCGCTCGAACATATTCCGAACTCGGTCAGGCTGTGGAAAGCGGCGGTTGAATTGGAAGAGCCTGAAGACGCTCGCATTTTGCTTAGCCGCGCCGTCGAATGCTGTCCCACCAGCGTGGATTTATGGCTTGCCCTGGCCAGATTAGAAACCTACGATAACGCAAGGAAAGTGCTTAACAAAGCGAGAGAGAACATTCCAACTGACAGACAAATTTGGACCACCGCTGCGAAACTGGAAGAAGCTAACGGGAACAAACACATGGTCGAAAAAATTATAGATCGTGCTATATCTTCCCTGAGCGCGAACGGAGTCGAGATCAACAGGGAGCACTGGTTCAAAGAAGCCATGGAAGCTGAGAAGGCGGGTGCGGTGCACACTTGCCAAGTAATCGTCAAAGCGATCATAGGTTTCGGAGTGGAAGAGGAAGACAGGAAACACACGTGGATGGAAGACGCGGAAACTGTATGTTCGACAATATGCTTCATTTAATAAGAATAATCATTAAATTTATATATTGTTTCAGTGCGCTCAACAAGGTGCGTTGGAATGCGCCAGGGCCGTTTACGCTTACGCATTGTCGACGTTCCCTAGCAAAAAGTCCATTTGGCTACGAGCAGCGTACTTCGAGAAAACGTACGGAACGCGAGAGTCTTTGGAATCTTTGCTGCAGAGAGCGGTTGCCCATTGCCCTAAGAGCGAAGTGCTTTGGCTGATGGGTGCGAAATCCAAGTGGCTGGCTGTACGTGTACACGATCGATCAAATCTTACATCGATGCTTTATCAACGTATTTACATACATATGTCTCATTGTATTTTTTTTCTTCAGGGCGATGTTCCAGCAGCCAGAGGTATTTTGTCCCTCGCGTTTCAAGCGAACCCGAACTCGGAGGAGATTTGGTTAGCGGCCGTGAAGCTGGAGTCCGAGAATTCGGAATACGAGAGAGCCCGACGATTGTTAGCAAAGGCTAGAGCATCTGCACCGACTCCTAGAGTAATGATGAAGAGCGCCAAGCTCGAGTGGGCCTTAAACAACCTCGACGCAGCCTTGTTGCTTTTGAGAGAGGCTCTGGAAGCGTTCGACGATTTCCCTAAGCTGTGGCTAATGAAGGGTCAGATTGAAGAGCAACAAGGAAATTTGGATAAAGCTCTGGAAACGTACAACCAAGCGGTGCGTTCATGAGTAGTTGAGGTGTGCGAGAATCCCGATGCATTCGAGAACCCTAATATGCTCAGGAATAATCCTGAAATGTTTGAGAACCCGTCTCGATCCGACATTTTCGGGTTCTCGTACGCCTCTAATAAATAGACAATGTAGTGCAGCATCTAATTGTACTTATACGTTTTGATTTGTTTTACAGATAAAGAAATGCCCGAGTTCCATTCCGCTGTGGCGTTTATTGGCGCAGTTAGAGCACAGGAAAGGTCAAGTCACCAAAGCTCGATCAGTTTTGGAAAAAGCTCGCTTGAAGAATCCGAAGAACGCGGAGCTTTGGTTGGAGGCGATCAGGAACGAATTGAAAAGCGGTGGCGTAAGGGATATGGCGAACACGCTAATGGCGAAAGCTTTACAAGAGTGTCCCACGTCGGGGTTGCTTTGGGCAGAGGCGATTTTTATGGAACCGCGTCCGCAACGGAAAACCAAAAGCGTTGACGCGTTGAAGAAATGCGAACACGACCCTCACGTGCTTCTAGCAGTCTCCAAGTTAATAAATAAATAAATTATTACAACGCGACGGGTTAAAATCGGCTTTTCTGGTAATTGCTTGTGTCTTTTTTTCAGATTGTTCTGGTGCGAACATAAAATTTCAAAATGCAGGGATTGGTTCAACAGAACAGTGAAGATAGATCCTGACTTGGGAGATGCATGGGCATACTTCTACAAATTCGAACTTCTAAATGGCACCGAGGAACAACAAGAGGATGTAAAGAAACGATGCGTTACTGCGGAGCCTCATCACGGAGAAAATTGGTGTAAAGTATCGAAAAATATAGCGAATTGGTGTTTGAGTATAGATCAAATTTTAATATTAGTGGCGAAAGACCTGCCAATTCCGATATAATAGTCTATACACTAAGCACTAATTCATCTGTATATACTTTCTAAGGACTTACGTATGATAGCGAAATAAATGAGCGCTAAGTGTGTTGACGTTAAGTTTTATTTAGCGTGAACGAATTATGTACTGTGTTTTGTAAATAAAATTCAATAAGACCAGTAGGCGCATTTAGTTTTATTTAGTTCAGACAGAGATTTCCAATTGATCAGGACTCTATATGGACGACTGACTCGCGAGGCACCGCGCGACTGACAATGTCAGATAATGTGCGGGACAACGTCGGCCATGGTTCTTGCATCCACGCAACTCGCCCTTCTTCCGCTTTTCACACACCAGCATACATGCATCCATCTCACAAATATAAACAAATAACTGAAGGAGTATTAGTCCTATTTGGTAGTAGGCACGGCTAACTTGTGCACGCATGCGCACTTCGCATGTGTACGATACATGCGTGGAAGTTCTTACGCCGAAAAACGGGGAAGTTCCGCTTCTGTGAAAATGTTCTATGCTTTATATTCGCGCCATATTCGTCAATTTGAAAAGTTCGGTTGAGATCTGTGCTGTATCACGTTGCGAGATACCTAACAATCAGGACACAGGAACACGTTTTGTACTTTATTCTTATGTAAATTCGTGCAATTTCAAAACAGCGAAGCTTACAGACGCTCGGATGGGTGAAAGTTTTAATCGGTGGCGTGATTCGCCTATTGGTAATGGAAGATCGTTTGTCATATCTGACAGCGATGATGATATTGTTGAATATGTTGAAAAAGAACCAGTTTTTGTGATCGAGAGCAGCGGTAGCAGCGAGAACTGTTCCAGGAGTCTAACTCCGGACAGGTAAGCAAACTGTTTTCGTCTTTGTACCCATAAAATCCAAGTTTCTCTCTCTCGTACCGATGGGTGGTATTCCTACACGTGTTTTATTTTGAGCCCTTTTTCAGACACGCAACTGCGTTGAGAAAATCTCTGTTAACGGAAAATGCCGTTAAGGAAAGCATCAAAAAGCATATTCCTCAATATTCCGACAATGAGGAGGACAGTTATGTACGTAATTCGACCAATAGCAGCGAAGAAGATGGTACGTATCGAATTCCCTTATATCTGTAGCTTAAGGACATAGTATTGAAACTATATTACGAATATATGATTTTACAGAGGAAGTTCAACAAGATGACTCAATGGTTGGCAGAAAAACAAAACCTCGAGACAGATTTTCAAATAGAACTAGGGGGAGGCGAATTTCAGATTCTGAAGACAGTGACCATAATGTTGCAGATGAAGTCGAATCATACGATCTTACTATGTCAGAAGAACACAACAGCGATTCCAGTATGCATTCGTCCGACACGAGAAAAGAGGATCAGCCCATGTCTTTAAATAGTCAGTCTAATATAGATGTTAAAAAGTTCTAGTTGAGGAGCACTTTATGAAATTACATACAAATTACAAATAGTCTCTTTTCAGACTCTGCTGTGGATGAGAAAGACATAGAATCATTCAATGTCACAATGTCACTGGCGAAACAAGAGATCGGAGTTAGCAACATAGATCCGATGGTCGCGCAAAAGAGAGCTCTACTGGTTTGTAAAATGGAACACTTGCAGGATCAGTTGACCAAATCGAAAGTAAGTATGTTGCCTCTTAGGAAAAGCGTAGCGAAAAGAACAATTTCATTTTCATTGTTAATAACTTCGGATTTTTAGATATTACTAGAAACTGGTAACATTGACCTGTTACCTGACGGAGGCAAAAAATTGCGCGAGAATATCGCGTCACAGGAAGACGAAATCGATAAAATCGCGGAAGAAATAAGAAACACTCCGCTCACGAAGGACGTGGAACGAAAAGTGTCTGTCTCTGATGAAGACATACAGTTAGTTAAAGAAGAATTCGTTGATAGAGAAGTGTCCCATTCGAGTAAGTTCTTAGATCCTTACCCCATCGACGTAGACAGCATACCAATGAAACCGAAATTGTCTCCGGACACCAAGGAGCTCGGTAAAAAGGCCCAAGCGACTTTGGATAGAGAATTAGCGTTGACAGTCGAAAGATTGCAAGACCTACACGGATCCCTGATCGCCATGCCGTCTGAGAATGAGAGAGCAGCAGACCCGGTCGGTTTGAAGGTAAAGTTGATGCCCCATCAGCAGCGCGCGTTGGCGTGGTTGATGTGGAGAGAAGGGCAGAAGCCTTCGGGAGGCGTCCTCGCCGATGACATGGGTTTGGGAAAGACCCTTACGATGATATCGTTGATAATCGCTGATATTGCGAAGGCAAGCCAGAAAGACTCGAACGAAGACAGCGATGATGAATGGACTGACCAAAATGTCCCGTTGCGTCACAGGGGCGGCACCCTGGTGGTCTGTCCAGCGTCGTTGTTGTCGCAATGGGAAAACGAGATCAACAACAGGTGCAAACGAGGGACGCTGTCGGTCGAAGTTTACCACGGTGTCAACAGAGAGAGTGTTCCTAAAAGACTAGCGAGGAACAACGTGGTGATCACGACGTACAATATATTGTCTCGCGAGTTCAAGACGAGAGGCACAGCGTACAAGGTCCGTTGGGAGCGAGTGATACTCGACGAGGCACACGTAGTTCGTAACCATAAGAGCCAAGCGGCAGAAGCGGTATACGGCCTGATAGCCAAGAAACGATGGGCTCTCACCGGTACCCCTATCCAGAACAAGGAACTGGATTTGTACTCTATATTGAAGTTCATCAAGTGTTCTCCGTTCGACGATATACGAGTCTGGAAGCGATGGGTGGACAATAAAAACGCAGCTGGCCGCCAGAGGTTGACGACCGTGATGAAAACGTTGATGCTCCGTAGAACGAAGCAAGATCTGCAGGCTAAAGGCGATCTTGAGTGTTTGCCCGACAAATGCATAGAGGAGGTGTTGGTGAAGCTCGACCCGCAGGAACAGTTGGTGTACGAGAAGGTTTTGGTCTATTCCCGCACGCTGTTCGCGCAATTTTTGGCGCAGAGAGCTGATAAAGACCATATGTACGATTTAGCCGCGGGGAAGTACGATAAACCCACTTTTCTTTCGAACCCTAGTACGTATGCGAATCGAATACATAGTTCGGTAATTATTTACTTCAGGGGAGCTCCCTAATATGCTAGCTCTACCAAAGTAAACATTTACGTACTTGTATTTCTTCCTGAAGAGCTTTTTTTGTCTCGTTAAACTGTTATCCCTTTCCAGACAAGAATACACAGTTCACGAAAGCGCAAAACAGATTATTGTCGATGCACGCCGATGTTAAAACACACGAGATCTTGGTTCTGTTGTTGCGCCTACGTCAGGTCTGTGTCCACCCGTCTTTGATCAATTCTATGCTGGATCAAGAGGATATGGAAGAGTCTGGACTGATGGATACAGAGAACGTGGACCCTAACTTGTTGTCGAAAATGGACGGTATAACTTTAGACGATGACATGGATAGAGGAGAGGATGCGGACACCAGTGAAACGGAGATAGGCGTCGACCGCAGGGTGACAACTAATTTACTCACGTCCAATAATCCAGTCTTTCGGCCCGAGCGCGTTAGTTCCAAGGTGAATAGTTTTTCTACGCAATCCAAGTTCATTTCCCGTAAAATCCGAGTACTCAGATATAACCACTTGATTGAGATCCAAGCATCCGAGTACTCGGTTCGGTGAACCTGTAAATCGGAGGTCGGGTAGCTATTCTGCAGGTTCACCTTCGGTTGCGCGCTCAATTTAGGTCCGACAAGTTTTGATACGAATACATACTCAAATTCATGTTCGAATACCAGGGTACTAAGAATTTCTTCGTGCTTACTAGATGCAAGCGGTACTAAAAACAGTGAAGGCGATTTTGCAACAAGACGATAAGTTGATCATCGTTTCCCAATGGACGAGTATGTTGGAGATCGTGGCAGCCTATTTGCCTTCGTTGAAAGGCGCTTCGTTCATGATGTTCACGGGCAAAGTGCCCATCAAAGACAGACAGGTATATCCGATTATGAAAGACAGATTTCCCGGATATTCGACGATACTTTACGATTTAATTCGCGTTCGACGATTCTGTAGGGTATAATGAACGCCTTCAATTCGCGGGGAGATGACCCAAAGATATTATTGCTATCTCTCACCGCTGGAGGCGTCGGATTGAATCTGGTTGGCGGGAATCATTTGTTGTTGATCGATATTCATTGGAATCCGCAATTGGAGGTGCAGGCTCAGGACAGAATTTATCGTTTCGGACAGAAAAAGGATGTTTTTATATATAAGTAAGTGGCTGACACTGCTATCGATAAGACTGGGCTCGCACGTTGCAACGTCTGTCGTTTCAACGCTCGTGTGACCCCGTGGCTTAAGTATCCACGAATAGGTTAAGCATGGAAATGGTTTTGCAGGTTCATCTGCAAGGATACGATAGAGGAACGCATTAAGCATCTGCAGGAGAAGAAAATGGATATAGCGGCGAACGTTCTCAGTGGCGACAAGAACTCGGCCGCCTCGAAGCTCACTCTGAACGACCTCAAATCCCTGTTCGCTATCTAAGGAGAATTCCTTCTGGTTTAAAACCGTCTTGTGATAAATATTTATATTATAATATAGTAATATAGAGTTTATATTGATATACGAATGGAGCAGATTTGTTCTTTTATCTTGATCTGAAAGGTGCTCAGATTTGTCGAAAGCCTTTTATTAAAAATTGGAAACGCTTAAAGAGAGAGAAAGAGAGAGTGACATACACAGAGAAAGAGAAGTATCACGTGAGTTTGGGAGTGTCTGTGGTGTTCCAGGTCTCCTTGTTGATGACGTTCTCGGTTGTCGTCGAGAATTTCTTTTGCTTTATCTTACTGTGCCGGACACCGTAGCAGAAATATATACCAAGTCCTATGAGAAAACAGAGAGCATTGTTCACGATTCGTTGGTCGAGTCAGCTTTACGATTCGATTCACTCACCTACTACCATCCATATTAAGAATCGCACCCATGTCATCTTGTCCAACATCATCATCAAGTAAATGTTTATGAGTATGCTGAGCGCGGGTAGAAACGGCACGAGTGGAACCTGGGGATTACCACTGAAGTAGTTAGCAATTTGAACTCACATTGGAAACGGTTCGTTATAAACGCACGTACCGAAAACGCAAGTTTCTTTCCGGAAGCTGGTTGTTTGTAGATAAAGGCGAGGACGGCTAGCAAAGCGATCATTATGATCGCTAAGGGCACGACCACTGCGGCTCTTCCGTGCGATATATCTTCGACGTACGATGAAACTAGGACACCGATGCAGACGCACAGGATAACTGCAAAAGAATATTTTATGGAGCAGCTACATCAATCGGAAGAGGAGACAACGAAGAAGAGAAACGAGATTCTTACGGTAACAGACGACAAGGTACGTGACGATCTGCGATGTCAGTTTTGTCGAGTGTTTCAGTTTGTTAACGTTAACCAATTGTTTAACGATGAACGTTATGGTCCTCGGGTCATGGTCTCCCTTCTTTTCGTATGCTTCGCTCTCTTCGTACCTGAAACAAAAGCGATCAAGATGATTCAGGTAGGTTGTGCTACCTGTTCAATCAGCTTGGGGTCGTTGCCATTCGTTACCGGAGTATTAAAACGCAAGTCGCGACGATCGAGTAGGCGAGCAGAGTTCCGATGCTCATCATGTTAACCAGTTGTGTCAGTTCGAATATTGCAGCCAGCACACCTGCGAATAAACGCGCAAATTTGCATTCAGGTTTGCGCCACTGATATTGTACAGGGTGTACCAAGATTATACGTCACGACGATATGCCACCACTGCGAGTTTGCACACCTTTGGATCGATGGAGATTTGTGAAACTAAGTGGCCCTTAAATTGACCTTGAGCATCGTTTTCAAAGTCGTAGTCTCGTTGTGGCAGTTGTGAAATATAATTCTGGTACACCCTGTACAGAGTCTTAGATACAAGCGGTAGTAAGAGTCACAGTGCAGACGCAAACAGTAAACAGGTCTTCCGCGCAAACCTGTGAGAATCCCGGCGGAGAAGGTGCCCATCAGAGGCGTCTGGAACCGTGAGCTGACTTTGCCCATCCACTCGAAAATCAATCCGTCCGAGGCCATGGCGTAGAGGACTCGCGGTAGCGGAAACATTGCACCTAACAAACTGCAACAGTCGAAGCAGAAGCGATCGTCATGTCAGGGCACCGGACACGAACTGGAGTTAGTTTCAACTCGAATACACCCAACTTTTGGTATTCGTAGATTCGAGGAATAGTAAGAGCTCTAATACGAACAGATGGTGAACCTGCAGAACAGCTACCCACCCTACGATTCAATGATTTTTGGCTATGTCATGAGTCAACTTTTTCCTTTGCATGACAGTGCACAACTGCATACGCGTGACTACAAGAAATGTCTGTTATAATTAGTCCACGCAAGCGTTGTCGGTCGGATTACCGAGCCTAACCCAAACCAACATAGTCATTTTGAATTGAATGGCAACAGGTACTTCTTGCAATGTCGCATATGCAGTTCTGTGCGGGACCTTCATGCTCGCTTCATCCCTGTTCCTGAAGAGCTAGTCAATACTGACGCACGCGCTGCCAAATAACAATTTCTAAAAAACCGATCGAGAACGGTGTGTTCACCTGGCGCACAGGCCGCAGATAGCGCCGATCGTGACAATCCATTTCGCCCAGCTCCAGCCGATCTTGTCGAAGAGGTACGGAAACGGCGCATCCGGGTTCTGCTCGTAATAAGGTAAAACGGTGGTGAGGACCGTGGCGACGCCGAAGTACGCCAGGAAGACGACGGTCAACGAAGCCACGATCGCTATCGGAATCGATTTCTGGGGATCCTTCGCCTCCTCGCCGGTGGTCGCAACGCAATCGAAACCGATGAAGCCGTAGAAGCACGTCGCGGCTCCTGTTATGATGCCGGCGATGCCATAGGGTGCGAATCCACCAGTCCCGTACTCGCAGCTCTCTTCAGTGCACGGAGGTTCCGTTTTCCAATTAGTTACGTCAGCTTCGACCAACGGGGAATCACAATTACGATTAGCCAGGCTCTGCTATTATTCGTGTGCCGAGATCAAATATTCTACTGCTATTTATTATTACCTTTGAACGATCCAGCGATGATCACGAACAGGACCACCAGCAGGTTCACCAGGGTAAAGAAGTTGTTCGCCACGGAGGACTCCTTCGCCCCGAAGGCCAGCGCGGCTGAGAAAACCGATTTCCAGTCAAGAATCGGAGAAAAAGAAGAGGACGGATTCTAGAGCGCAGCGTACACAGTAGCTCGGATCCATAAACACGCGAACTAAATTCATAACGTTGTTATTTACACGCCGTTCGTCATTGAGAGAACGTCCCTCTGGGAATTTTCTGACTCCCGAGAACCATATGCTTATTTTCAAATTGGATCAAACCGCTCGAGCTTTCTTGATAAGTTTCACTTGGAGAAAAAAAATGACAGTTCACGGATAATCGACGGATACGGATACGGACCTCTGTGGCGGCGATTGCGTAATAGGAAAAATCAGAAAGATACACAGATCGAGCGTTTAGGAGGTTGTTTACCGGAAAAGATTAGGGTTACTCCGAACGCGAAGAAGTCCGGATAAGAGGAGAGGTGATCGATGTCCATATGCGCCGCCGATTCGAACGCGTTCCTCATCGTGTTGTTGAACAACGCGTCCACGTAGGTGCTTAGACCTCGTACAACGCTCGCCGAGCCGATCACGTACTCCAGGATCAGTGTCCAACCGATCAGGAAAGCCGTGAACTCGCCCACGGTCACGTAGCTGTACACGTACGCAGATCCGGCTCGCGGTACTCGAGCTCCAAATTCAGCGTAGCACAGCCCTAATCCACAAAGAGAACTCCTCTTAATACTCGCTCGTGTTTGATAACCCATTGGGAAAGCTTGAACCATGAGCTTCCAAAAATTATGAAATAATCGCCGCTAGGTAATGCATTAAGTTATCAGAATCTATTGATAGACTGCAGATTTCAGTAGCGTATCTAAAATCCGCAGTCTACAGATCACCATAAAAAGGAAGGAGTACACTGCTGAAACTGGATGGCGGCTGGAACAAAGCAATATCCAGGTACATACTGTGAAGTTCGAGCGAATGTGTTCCGGGTGCAAAGAAGTATTTTACACTTGAATATTTCTCAGCCGGGTTACGAGTTGCGAGTACCAATCGGTGAGACTGGGACCACGAACTGCACTATCTACCGGACTGGCAAGGATCAGGATTAATCGAAAATCTGTACCTGCGAACATGGAAGCAATTGCTGCGATGGCGAAAGAGATCACAACAGCCGGTCCAGCGGTTGCTTTCGAGACCGATCCAGCGAGAACGTAGACACCTACGCCGAGGGTAGAGCCGATTCCCAAGGCCGTCAGGTCCAATGTGGTCAGGCACCTCGCCAACTTGGTGTCCTGCGGAGGATTCGCGTCCTTCTTTCGGCCGAAAGCTTTCAGGAGGTCTACGACTTTCCACGACCTCATGTTGTACAGCTGAAAGGGAGAGAAGTACGTGATGAGATATCTCTATCAAATTGGAGACGGAGCTCGATCCTTGTAACTAGGGTTGGAAAACTGTTACAATATCGATTTCGATTCTTGAAACGGTTCTTGAAGAAGGTTCGTCTCGAATAGCTGCTGCAGAGCTACTAATAAGTATGCCTCATTTGCCAGAACAAGAAGTCAAATACAAATTTACTTCTTATGCGAATAATTGCAATTATTTGAAAATGACTTGCTTGTATTATTACATTCATCAAATACCTTCGCTGTTTGATGTTTCATCCACTAATGCATAACATCCGCAGTCCATCGATTAACTACTTCGATCTCCATGTCGGCGCTAGGATGGATTTTCGCATTGAGTTTTCCGTAGCTGGAAATCTCAGTTCTCCGTAAAACAATTATTCGGGAGCTTACCTTGTACAGGGTACTCATCGACGATTCCATTTCGCCGCAAAAGTTGTTTAGCGAACACGTACGAACTTGCTGGGTTGTTAACGCGGTGAACGCATGGCTACCGACTAAAGGCACGCTAATTAAAATGTCTTTAAATCAAGCTTTGTAGATATCGGTCGTGAAGTGCGATTGTGTCGTTCAATTGGTCAGAATTATTTCATCGCCCCGCGGTTAGATTAGAGGCGATCGGTCTTAACTGATCTGATCAAATCGCTCCGCTGGTTCGTTGATTCTCTCCGATAAGTTCGTTGATACCATGATCTCGAGCTATCGAACGTTCCACGCGCACCGTGATCGAAACAAAAAACATCTTTCGCTCACACTCGTCAAGTGGGCCAGCAGCCTGGCTGCGATTATCGCAGAGCCAAAGAGAAAGATGTTTTCGAGCAATATTGCTAATTTCATATGTTAAAAACCGTTGCAACATTCCGCCCTGCTAATCGCTTACGGTGAATGCATATGTAATAGAACACCGAGTCACGTGTTCTTACACGAGGTATTGATCGTTAGATTGATTATTGTTCGAAGCGATAGTGTCACGTTTCGAATCGAATTTGCCCCAAATGTTTTCCACATACCTGTTATGGATATTACTCGTTCGCAGGTAGTCCTCACCGTTTCTTTACCGACTTGGAACTGCTCGCGAGAATTATTTTACTAAAGACCTTCTTACTCTTATCTGATATCGATTGTTCTTGGAACAGTAATAGTGATGTGTACATGGCTCACTGTAAACGATACTTCGCGAGACTGGGAGAGGTGGTAAGCTATTCGAATAAGTTATGTCGGTGATAAAAAAAAAGTAAACGTTTATTTCCACACGTCGCTGTAGCAACAATTATAAAATATATATAACACTATATACTTTGCGTTCATAGAATATTACAAGTGCTTCTATTGGACGGATATTATGGACGGCTTGATTAAAGCACGATTAGGTAGATTTAATTCCTCCACTTGTTCAAAGCCTTTCGCCTCTCGTTTCTTAATCCCCGCACTTCAACTCTACAACAACATAATGGCGTCTCTCAGACCTCTATAACATTTGTTTCTGTACCAATGTTCGCTGCTACAACAAATGTGAGACGTTGAAAAGTGTTTCAGGAAATTTTTACAGAATTTGAAAGAAATTGGGCTGTAACACTCCAGAGAGAGAGAGAGAGAGAGAGAGAGAGAGAGAAAACTATGAGCTTTTGCAGGGTTGCTCATTATGGATAATCCAAACGACGCTTGTGGTACGTATGGCAGTACTGCGAACGTATATGGTATATCCAATCATCTAGTCGCAGGCATACAGGTAGAGAGATGCTGCTTAACTATTTTTTTCGGCTTGTTCATTGACTGATCCTTCACTGTATAAAAGTCTATGCGTTATTACGTTCTAGAACATAAATTAAATATGGATATCGTGAACACGACACCTATCATCCAGGATGGTTGCAACTTTTCGACGCCAGACTGAAATAGAAAAAACATGAATGCACCTCTTATTGTTAGTGAGATTTGTAATTTAAAAGCGTCCCAGTGTGGTGTTACTTACTATGACATAATAATTGCATTTGTCTCCTTGACAGCAATCCGAGCATTTCCAGTCCTGATACCAAATGTATGTGCAATCAGGCATATTCGCCTTTTTTATCCTTTCGCATTCCTTTTTGGTGGAACATTTTTTGGAAACATAAAATTGTTTCTTGGCGCCCTGGGACCAATACGGTGTACCTGGAAACAACGGAGTGAGACACAAGTTTATTCTATGATTTAGTGAGAAGATGACTGTAGACCATGTATTTTTGGCAAAACGAAGAAAGAAACTATCGTTTTTTCATAGAGATCTATTCATAAGACGATGTAAACATAACCTTAACGTCAACGTTCGCCAAACCTACGGATGAACATTTAAAACGTACTTCCCCATCTGATCTCGGTGAGACAAGTATCCTGGCCTTGTTCGCAAGTCTTTGTGCTTTTCAAACATTTTTCCGTGTTACCTTCCTGCTTGTTGCACACATAACATTCCAGGGCGTGGCCTAAAAAGATTAATGAATCAATTACAAACAATTTGGAGAAAAATATATTCGCTCAACGTACCGAGAGAGAAGCAGCACGCAACGATCAGTAGTAAACAATATTTGTTTACTGTCATTTTAAAGGGAACTTTTTAAAAACAAAAGGGTGTGGACTGACACGCGCGCGCGACATAAACGACGCGACACTTGTTTGAATCAAACCTGCTAAATGCTAAACAGTCGTGTTAGCTATGTAGTGATGGAAAACTATGAACAAAGAGTAGGAATAACAAGAGGTGACACTTTAGACGATAATTTAAAAGTTGATCGGTGGCTAGCGAGAAATTTAAATCAATTGGATTTAATATTCTTGTTTCGTGTCAATGGCTAATAATTAGAAATCTACTTGTGTTAATTTATAATGGACTATTTATTAATATTAGTTTTCGAAGTATTTATATTAATTTTACGAAATTGGAAAGCTGAAAAAGTAGAAATATAATGAAATGGTAACGGTGGAAAATATATTTTAAGATTATCCATTACAAAGATATTACTAAAATGTTTATTACTTTAGTACTTAAATTTAAATATATTACAATATGCAGTGCGTCCCAAAAATGTTGTACTTCTTTGAAAAGGGCGATTTCTGATATCGTTTGAAGTAACTTTTTGAAGTAACACGGACCAATCAGAGCGCGACTACTGCCAAACGTAGCGTTGACGTTGGCCGAGCTGTAATCGGTCCGTTGTAACCGCGCTCCGATTGGTCCGTGTTTTTCGTTAATAAATCTTCAACGAAGGGACGAAATATATTAACACGTTAACTACCACGTCAGTCACATATGACTGACAGTGATTTTTGACTGGATTTAGAAATTCATTTTTATTATGAGATGTCCAGATAAACCGAATTTTATTGGAGTCCTTCAACTTCAAAAGGGTTAAGACTATATCCCCTATGATACATTTTAAATTCCTAGTTTTGGTTTTATTAATTAAATTACTCGCATTTTGTAAGGATCTCTGGGGTTGATATTTGGCAGTTAACATGTTGATTCGTATTGCCGATAGATTGTACGCCGACGCGATTGATCGAACCTCTATCGATTTGAGAAAAAAAATCGGTGCATCGATCCGAATCTATCATTACCTTTCGATCCAATGGAAATTCGGTGTTCGAGTAAAATGTACGAACGAGAAATTCGTGCATGCACCTGGCCATTAAAAATATAGCTTGGAGGTATTATTGACCCACGTACGTTTAAACTTGGATTTCTAATTTTTTAATAGATCGTCCGAGATGGTATTTAGTATTCCAAGTATTTCATATTTTTGTAGAAATCCCTACTTTGGTCATCGTGCGCGCGCAAAATTGAACAATTGCGAATGAAATATTTGTTTATATTTGATTTATTTATTATTTATCCTTCGAGGACGAACGTCGCCATATTGAAGTATATCAACTTCGCGTAAATAGCTTCTGAAGCTATTCAAATATTTAATTTTATAGCCGAAAGTTTTGATTTCTTAGTGCCCAACCCTGATCGATGCAAGTCGGCGTTTTTTTTTATCGAAGATAATTAACTGTATAATTCAGTTAAAGAACATTTTCTGTTTATTAGTAAGATCACCTGAAAAGTTGCTGAATGGGGAACAGGTGCCAATCGATATCGAGCGAGATGCTAACAAGATCGACGATCGATTCACGGTATGTCCATTGTTGGTAAAATTCAAGATGGCGCTAGGAGTTTCGCAAGAGATTGGACAGTTTGAATTTGTTCGAATTCAAAGCACGCCTAAGATTGCTGAATAAGAGTAGGATCAATGAGGTAAGAGAGCTGCCCATGTCGTTATCGTTCTCCTAAATTGTACCTAACCTGTTGTCTTCACAATTAATAGATGAATGGATGACGAAACAGCTTGACGGTTATCCTCACGATCCATCTGTTAACCGGATTGGCGCTGTTTTTCGTTTTATTGTTTAGCGCGTTAATCTTCGACACAATTTTATTCAAATGTGCATGTTTGCTTAATTTAAATCGCGGTTGTCTTTTATAAGATGGTAAACATACTTGAATATTATGCCGCTAGCTGAAGTCACGTGTTTCATACTATTCCGAAACCTCTCTACCGGAAGTGGTGTGTCTTTAACCCTGTCGATATGCGATATTCATGTCGGGTATGCTCGTCACAAAAATGTAGAGGTTTAACAACAAGTGTATTCGTATAAAAATAATTCCATGCTTCCAAAATGAAAAAAAAAACGCTGAAAGGCTTGACTTCTAATGGCATATATACAGGGTGTTCAGCGAAATGGTGTACGAAAAAAGTTAAGGTCACCTTGATGCTTTTGAAATGGCGCGACGTATATTTAATTGCACAGTATTATAGCTGTATCGTTTCGTCGAATACCCCCAATATCACTGAAAAGTATTTAGACATTCTGTTATTTTTCAGATAATTACAGTGAAGAAAGTGTCTACATATTTAAGTGTCTACATGTTATAGAACTTTTTCAAGAAACCGATCATGTTCGAGTGACTCTGGAGTCGATCAGGTGGGACAGTATATTCAAAACTAAAAATATTTAACCCTTTTGTGGACCATTGGACTACTCGCATCACAAGAAGGAATGAATCATTTCATTTTTATCATATTCAAATAGAAAAATTCCAACAAATAAAAAGAAATTTCATATTTCGGTAGCTCGTACGTACGTGTTATTCACACTGTGACGTACACCCACACATACCGCGTGTACAGTAAGTACTCGCACATTGCACTCCCGATTAAATGCCCGTTCTTTACGCGAACCTCGTTCATTGTAATATGTACACATTGATCGTGGTTTCGATTCAACAGCGGGGGAGCGTATACACATATGGAAAAATTCATATACGATTGATTAGACTAATAGACCACCTCTCGTTCATTGCAATAAACCTCGGATCTCGCCTGAAATGCCGGTCCTGTACACGCTAACGATGCAAATGGGTTAAATTATTTAATACGTATTGATGTTAATTATTCGGAGATTTGGTTAAACCTTTATTGTCCCGTTCACTGGTTCGGTGAAAATGAATATTACATTCGTCATGCCAGAGTTGTTGCGCTTTTTGAAGCCCACTCAAGAGTTAATTAGCCGGAAGAACAGGTTAAGGTATGCTAGGAATTTAGATGCATCGTTGATGGACGGGACACGGGAACGTTGAACTAAAAATCATGCTCGTCGACAGGTTAGAGTAGGAAGGCGAATCGCGGAAGAATGAGAGAAACGAGTGTCGCCGACGAAGACGAGTAGGAAAAGAGGAAGGAAGAATGCATGGCACAAGAGAGAGGGAGAGAGAAAGAGAGAGAGTGTGTGAGAGAGAGACAGCAAGGCAAGACGATGCAGGCGGTCCGTGCTCTTTCTCGTTCTCTCCTTCTAATTTGAACTCTCCCTCTGGGTTTCGGTGAGGTTGCGTGTGCTCGCTCACTCGCTTGCTCGCTCGCTCGCTCGGCTTGCTCGCGGCACTCGCGGCCGTCGGATGTCGATATTCTAGTGCGCGGCGCAGGCTGAGCAGTGGCACTGTCGAGCCACTGCGCCGAGAATCTAAAATTATCGGTCGCTTCGAGAGAAAGAGAGAGGGAGAGAGGGAGTGCTGGATAGGTACAACGTGCCCACAAACACGCGCGCGCGCGCACATGCACACTTCTACACGAGGAGAGTGAAAAGCGATGAAGGTGGAGCGAGCAGAGCTGACGAGAGCTTGATTCAGGGGGGAGGAAAAAATGACGGGGGCGAGGAGCACGGAGCCAAAGAGTGAGAGAGAGAGAGAGGGAGTGAGAGCAGAATGTGGCAATGGATGAAAGAATACGTAACCGAGGAGGAAAAGAGGGGCAACTTCTCGCGTGCGTAGAAGATGTATCGACGATACAACGGAATGTCCGATGTGTCGTGATGAATGTAAGAAAATTCGAAACTCTGAGCGGTCAAGACCAAGGAGGCGCTTGCTCGCGTGGGTGCCATAAATTAGACTGTTCTCTGCAGCCTATTGTAAACCATGCACTGACCCGGTGGCTACGATGCAACGACGATGATGCATTCTCCTTAGAGTGCTCACCTCTTTACATATCATGCGTAGCTTTCTCCGTTCAGTCCACATAAATAATTCTTTTACACGAAGCTGCTCATTAGTAGAACCTCTCCGCTTCGTTTCGTCTCTTTACAATTTCCTTCGAGGAGCAGTCGTGCACCAATTTTAATCTATGATCCTGTACCGTTGCAAGTCGGTCGCAGGTGGAACCGGATGATCGGTAGCCGGAGGAGATGTTCGAAGCGCGAGTTAGAAGAGAACGGGCGACGACGACGAAGAGGGCCAGAGAAGATGACGGGGTAGTTGAAACGACGTGATAAGAAGAGCCCCGGTAGCGAGCTGTGGAGAAAGAAAGAGGACCGGCCTAGAGTGGTGGGTACAGCAGAGGAGGGGTGATGAATCGCGATGGTGGGGGCATACGGGGGATCTATAGCTGTGGAAGCCGCGACCGCGGGATGATAGAATGCGCGCGCGCTTGGTCCCGCGAACGAAGCTAGCCCGCGGGAGCGAGGAGGAGGGAGAAAGGTGAAACGGAGCAGGAGGGTGTAAGCGGGTGGTAGCTGGCTGGTGGTGGGGTTGGAGAGGCCGAGGCCAGAGAATCGTCGTCGACAACAGTCGGCGCGAGAGGAACGTTACCTTAGCTACCGATCGGATCGAGGAGCCCGCGTTGAACGAATAACGTTTCTAACTGGACGGTTTAGACGTTTCGTCGCGAGAGCATCAACAACCACCTCTCGGGCCGCTGTCCCCTTTAGCTCTATCTGTACCTCTCTTTCTCTCTCTCTCTCTCTCTCTCTCTCTCTCTCGCTCGCTTTCTGCGTTCATTCGTTTCCGGCGACGTCGTGTTCGCTCGCGGTCGATTCGCTGGTGTACGCACCGGTTCGACTCCAGCCGCTAGCAGCCGCTCGGAGCCGCTCGGAGCCGTTCGGAGCCGCGGCCAGCCAGGGTCGGCGGTGCGTGCGTGCTTGCGCGCGCGCGCGCGCGCTCGTGCATCCTTCGAGCGACGACGGTGACAGTCGGGGAACAGCCGCGGAAGTGTCCGTAGCCGTTGCGCGCCAGACTCGAGAGAGAGAAACAGACCCGTTCTTCATCGCGTTTCCTGTGAACGATCGCCCGTAAAACCATCTCGCGTATCTGAAAACACCGCGGTGTACCGCGCCGTCTCTACTCGTTTCACGGGTTCGTATACTCGGGGAGGAGCAGAGAGCCAACGGCCGGCCACCATGGCCGACGAACAGGAGGCAAACAACACGTGCGAGGACTCGCTCGGCCCCGGGGACGCAACAACCGCGTTCGCCAAGAAGATCCGGGGCCGGAAGGGTGCGCTAAAGAAGAAGAATGTGTACGTCGTCAAGAACCACAACTTCATGCCGCGATTCTTTAAGCAGCCGACCTTCTGCAGTCATTGCAAGGACTTCATATGGTGAGTGTCGATGTCCACTGCTTTTATCCCCATCGAATCTCCACCCCCTTCCTGTGATATACTCATCCTCATCCTCGATCTCCTACTAACCTACCACAGATTTCAATCGAGAAGAACCCCCCTCGATGCACGGGGCGAACCCATTAGAGAGCTACCTGTGCGAGGCGCCCAGACTGCGAGAGAGGGCTGCACGGCAGGCTGTGTAATGCGAGAGTTCTGTAAACCGGAGCACAGGGAGCACGAGCCGAAATCGATTAACCCCCGGAAGATAAAATTTGTATAGAACTCATGGAACAGTATACCTTCAGTTTGAACCGTTTCCGGTCCTAACTGTTTTCTCTTTTTCATTTTAGAACTTGCTTCAACATACAGTTTAATTATATTCTCATATGCAGCTTTGCTAGCCTATGTAGAATAGTCGAGAAATACTGCAATTGTTGTTACATACCATGACATTGTGGCATTATTAATGAATTGACTGAACATGCGGGAAAATAAGTATCTATTGGTGCAAAAGGTAAGACCGGAAGGGGTTAAAGGCTGTCTCAACTTTTTTCTCATTCACTGGCATTCACCCTTTCGATGATTCAAGTATAATCTCGCTTGAAAACAATTAAGCGCACACGTTAACAGTTTCAAGATTCAGTAGATTAAGTAGCTTAAAAGCGTTTATTAAGGACAAATTTTTGTATAGTACAGCGGTTAATTTTTGGTCTGCTATCGTTGTTATTATTATCATTAACCATTTGCACTCGGAGCTCTTTTAATTTCAAAATCGAACATTTTTGCCGACCTTGAATATTTCCGTTCTATACAATATTTTTCATTTTATGCATATGAAATTATAATAGTTAAATGCGAGTGCAAAGGGTTAATAGTATTGTGATTATATACACTGCGGAGCATAACGATAGAATTGCTACAATTGTCTTGGGGTGGCGGGGGGGGGGGGGGGGGGGGGGTATTGGAATTTCAAGTAATTATTCCTAACTATGAGGTACATGAGATGCTCATTTAAGTTGAACAAGTTCGAATTATAGTCGAAGTTATTAGAATGAATTTTAATTACCTATAGGGCCTGCTTCCTCGGCCATTAATTGGAAGGTGTCGCAAGCATGCTTTCTCTCGACGACAGCTTCTTTCAAGGCTAACATGTCGGAAGCTTACCGACGTGACAGTTCGTCGAAATTTTCCGTAGCATAATACCCAGATTCAGATCTACCGGATTACTCTGTCCGAGCATTATCTTGTTAGTTAGTCCAGGAAAAGTGTTGCGCGAATGAAGAGCAGCAAACGATTCCCCAGAATTTCAATGTACTCCGACCCCCTTTGCTCTCGACGATAGAAACGTTGATTCACGTTCGCGCCGAGATATCGAATCGAATTGAAAAATTACATTTCGGAAAGCATTCTGGTTTGTTTCGATGCGAACTCCATCGATTCGATCTGAAAAGCTGACAAATATCACCACAGTGTATCGCAGTGGTTCTGGTTGCCGCAAGTGCGTTACAAGGGTGACATTTTGAATCGTTTGTATATAAAAAGCTAAATACGTCTCGTCCTTCATATCTTTATCAACGATAAAAAGCAAAAAGATATAATAATAATAGGGGAGCCGTGAATTACGTTTAATGATTTCAATGTGCTGCCAGAAAAAAATGGTTTGAGAACCACTGCTATATCGACGGAGCACTCGACAGTTTATAATGATGTCGGTTTAGTAAAAAATCCTTCGTGTCCAAGCTAAAGATTCACTGGGTCATAGAGGAAAACTGAATTGTAACCCTTCGCAGAAGACTGGTCCCCTCTAGCGATAATTAGGCAACGTAAATCTCGTTAGCAACTCGGACGAACCTTTCGAGAGGACACGATAACCTGGCGATTATGGTACTTAAACAATTTAGAATTTTTTTTATGCTGAACCTACCAAGCCCTAAGGGTATCAAGTGATCAGTGTTATATTTTACAATTATTGAAGTTATAAAACTTCGTTTATGGAAAATGATGGAATAAATTTCTTTGTCCAAACATCCATTCTATTGAAAATGACGGTCAATAAATTGAGTGTCGTCATTTTTATGGAGCAATACTTACCAGCTACTTTTAATGCTTGGTAGGCCTTTAGAATATTTAAAGATACGACGAAGAAAATTGTTTCGTCCAAATATGACCGAAGTGACGTATTTCGGTAAATGATAAATATTAATAGACGTACTTGCGATAAATAATAAATAAACGACGAGATCCGAAGTGCCACGTCGGTCATATATGACCGACACAATTTTCTTGTCAAACTCAAAAATCAATGTTCACTAAAATCTATCAAGTAAACCAAATCTTTCTGAGATGTTACAAAAATATCGTCACGAGAAACTGTGTCTGTCTATTCTTGCTTTATTAAATCAGTTGTTTTGATCATGTGCGACAGTTATGGGTGTTGACGCGGCACTGAACGTGTTAAACGATTTCGCTAAGACAGGCCAGCAGCGTTCTCGTGTTAGCTTATAAGGTACAGCGGGTAAGGAACCGAACGAACGATGTTCTAAGCGTCGAGCTTAGTGCATCTCAGAGGTCGAGCGTGTTAGAGCGTGGTCGGGAAAGTTGGTGGGGAGATTTTGATTAGGAATTTGGCATGCGATCGGCCTGCGAGCGAGGACGATTGCCGTTGTTTTTCTCTTGGCGCGCGCGCGGACTGCTCCAGCCGATTCCGTCTCCGATTTTCTCACGCGTATCACTCTGTGCAGTCTCTCTCTCATTTCCTTGTTGATTTGTTTGCCTCCTCGTCTATCCGTCCGTGTCTACCACCGTTGGATAGGCGCACGTAAATCCAGCGGACAGCTGCTACGACGGCGAGGCAGCTCGAGCAACGGTTAAACGGTCCGTCCTTGGGAATACTCGCGCCTCGTCCGAATTAGAAGCGAGAGGTCGATCTCGGAGAACGCGGGGTTTACGAGTGTCTGTCTCTCGGTCGAGTGCCTCGATCGTTCACCGAATTCCAGGTCGGAACACGAGGTACACCAGAGATCCCCGGTGTGTCGTGGCCTTCGCTATAGTAACCGGGTAACACACGGGCCCGGCCCGTGTAGAACCGTCGCGTCGCGAGAGACGGTACACCGTACACTACTGGCCTACAGCCGAGCATCTTATGTCTGCATCGTTAACATTCCCAATTTCGGTACGTCCATTCCTCCGGCCGCTCGCAGCTCTTTGAGATTCCGCGTCGCCCCCGATACTCCCATACAACCCCTTAACACTGAACCTACCGTCATCGGTTGGATGACCCGGGTTTCTACATTTTGTCCGATCATTATTGAACTGACGAAGTCATCTGGCAATTCGATATATCTTTTCAGTCAAGCACGACAATTTCTACTAAATGCCATGTCAAAGAGAATCGATGCGTAAGGACTTGAATGGACCCATTAATAGTTGCCACGAGATCGTCGAAAGCATCCACTTTGCTAGGATTAACCCTTTGACTGATGTGACTTTGAATGATTGACACAGAATATCCAACGTTGAAAGCGAATATTATGATTACTAGACTCGGGATCTTTTAGCATAATAAAAATGATTTGTAAAACTACAAGAAGCAGTAGCCAGATTTCGTTCCTCCTTCAATCGGTTCAACAAGTTGAAATTAGTGTATCAACTATTATTGTAATTTTTCTACTGTTTTAAATTATAGCTACTCACTTTTTCCACGAATGGATAATAATTATATACGCAACGAATAAAGCAGTATATATTTGTATCAGATACTATGGACTCTGGAAAACTTTTGGAAAATCCTCGTACGGA
Source organism: Halictus ligatus (assembly GCA_028454255.1). NCBI lineage: Eukaryota > Metazoa > Arthropoda > Insecta > Hymenoptera > Halictidae > Halictus > Halictus ligatus. The sequence goes on from CM052134.1 coordinate 3,392,833, forward strand.
AAACTGAACTATTTCCTCGTGGTGAAAGCTGGCGAAATGATCGATCGCGCTATATTCCGGGAGGAAGGTGGTCAAACTCGAGCAGAAAGAAGCAACAGATAGTCGGTCGAAATTGTTTCGTTCGTTATCGGCGGGCGTCTGTTGTATTGCAGCCCGGGTTCGCATGAACACGAGAGCACGATTAGATAGAAAAATATCGAACGATGCTACTGTTCGACGGGTCTCCCCGGGTTTCGTAGGGATATCTGGGGAAAGGTCGAAGGGTGGGAAGGGTGAAAATGGTGAAAAGGTTGGGCGCGCAGGATGGGCAGAAAAGGTCGCGGGATTGAAAATTCCGGTCTAAATTGATGCGGGCGCATCGCGGATCCGAGTAATCGGAGCGTTGGCTGTCGATATCGGGTCCTGCACAACCTATTTACCGTTTATAGTTGAAACATTTACGGTTTCTGGTTGAAACGTAAAGGCCTGGCGAGCATCGAGGCACAATAGCTCGCGACCCAGTAACCAAACCAAACTAACTTGTTTCGCCGGCATCGATTTTACCGTCGAGAACGGACGCGGACGCAACAGACGTTTCCGATGCCCGATGCCCGATGCTGGGAAAAACCGTGTTTTCTGACTTGCCCGCGATCATTTCTCTCTGTCTTTAGCATTAGAAAAATTTTCCGAGTCCATCGATTCCTCAAACGCGCCCCATAACGTTGCAAAATCTAAGAAATGCGCCCTTAACGCACTCCAGCAATTTATTTTCGGTTGTGCGCGGCGCGATGAGCGGAAAATTGTGCAAAAAATAGACGAGATAGAGCCAATATTCATCTATAATTTGCATTTTGTTTCGTTCAAAAATCTTGCATAGTTATCGGCAAAAACGCTTATGAATTTCGGGCTTTTCTGGACGATATTCTAGGCTAGTTCAATGGCTTCCGAAAATCTTCGCCGAGAAATAATTTTTTTCTGCCCCTTACGACCGATAGAAAATTTCGATAAAAATATCTTGCATAGTTCGCGAGAAAAACGTTTACAAAGATAGGGGTCCTGTGGACGGTAGTTTAGACAAGTTCGATCGTTTTCAAAAACTATCGCGGAAAAATTATTCAAAGTAAATCGCACGAGGTGGATTCGGTCTACATACTCTGCAAAATTGCATCAACCAATAAATGAGAAGCTCGAAGCCAGTGATTCATATTTGGCCAACAAGACTCATGCGAGACGTTATGAAGAAAAATCGAGAGTTCTCGAATTGCCGGGTTTCGTGCATCGCTGTCGACGTTCTTTCTTCTCCCACTTAGGATTCCGTTAACGAGGTCCAAGCACAAACGAGTTGAATTGCGACGAAGTAGCCGGTTCAGCGAGATGCTATCCGATTCTATCCGAGCTGAACCGATTCGAATCGATTCGATCCGGTCCGAACCGCGTCTCCAGCTCCCCCGGCACTGTTTCATGGTGTCTTGGGAATCTTGTGGGATCCAGTGAAAAACGGGCGTATGTCGCGACCACTAGACCACGAGGCTGAGAAATGGTGAAATTTCGGATCTTCGTTAACCGCGTCTACTCGAAACTGCAGAAGACCTTGGCAAGGTCCATCGAACAAAGGTGTGTCACGTGACCGGGGGAACATGCGCGTCCATGCTGGGACACATTCTTCTGCCTTTTCCGGAGATTTTTATTCAGTTTACTTCATCAACAAATATGGTCGTCGTCACTGGATCGCGGAGTGTCACTCATTAATAGATGGCGGATTTGATTGAAAACATTAGAAGAATTTCAAAATACTGTTATGTTGTTTTCAAGCTATTGAACATATTAACTTATTAACACGTTCGTTACCACCGTCACAGATATATAAAGATAGTGAAATGAAAAGCAAACCGTCTTGACTAGAATACCGTCCAGAGAACCCCAAATTCATATGTGTTTTTCTCGATTACTCTGCAAGATGTTCGAATGAAATCAAAAGCAAGTTATAGAGGAACGCTAGCTTTGCTTGGAGTATTTTTTCGAAAATTTTAGATCATTCGGAAAGGGTAAAAAGAAATAATTTCTTGGTGACGATTTCCCAAGGGAATCAAACTTGTCTGGAATACCGTCCAGAAAACCCCTAACTTCGTAAACGTTTATCTCGATCACTATGCAAGATATTCGAACAAACCAAAAAGCAAATGGCAGAGGAACATTGGCTTAACTTCGAGTATGTTTTCCAAAATGTTATATCACTTTTTAAGACTGTAAAAAAACTATTTTGCGAAGATGGTTTATCCACTTTGTTGTTTAAAATCGCAGTACCACAACATAGTATTCAGAGAAGTCTTGTTTTTCTTTTGCTGTACTATTTTAATATTTCATGAAGGAACAACGTCATATTTAATGAAACGATCTAATAAGCAAGGTAAATGGAGAAACAAATGCTGGCACCGAACTTGTTGAGAGAGAAAATCTATTTCCATTTCAGTGCAGTCTGGGTTGCAATTCAGGTAGAACATTTTTATTTTGCATGAAGATCCGCTGTCTTCTCATTACCATTCGGACATTGTTTCAAAGAGAATAGCGCCTCGAAAATTGAACTGATCCACTCGAGCTTTTTCGAGAAGTTAGAAGAATCGGTTTATCAGATAGCTCGCAAAATAAATTATGATAAAATTATGTTCGGTTGGAGTCACGGTGTAAATCCTAGAAATTTACTTTTAATCCTAGACTTTTTACTTTTTCTTATGTCTTTCGGTGTGCCTATTGTTTCAGATTTTCAGAATGCGATGCTTTAAACCGCGTTTTTTAAATTGTCCCTGAGATAAAAAGGTTGAATCTTCAATTAAAGAACATTAGAATACCAAGTTTTCCTGGAACGTTGAGTTCCAGTTAAGCTTTTCGAGAAACGGCACCACTGCGCGGCGTTAATTAATACGGAATCGACCTCGAGCGACAACGTTTTTTCCGCTGTAAATTCCTTCGGCCTGATTCCACGGACTCGGGACTCGAGGCTCGCGGAACGGGAAACGTTTTCCGGACAGGAAGGTTCATCTGTCTCGCATTAGCCGGCGGAAAAAGTCCTCGCGGATTTCACGTTGTAAATTTCGTTTGAGGAAGCAGTCGCCTCTTCACGTTTTCGCAATGATCTACGCAGCGCATTGAAAAGACCGGTGTTATGATTTTCAAGTTATTGATTTGCGTAGCTATCTTCTTTGCATCAATTCCCGCGGAATCGTTTGTTTATTCCCAAGGCTACCACAATTTCTGTCGATGAAACGGACGATATTCTTTTGCTGAATTTTTTCGGACATACTGATAGCACGATCATCATTTTACCGGTTGATCTAGTTACCGAGAACCTCCTGCTACTGCGAATAATTATTTCTATGAAGTCGTTTGTTTACACTGCCGATTTTCGTTCCGCCCCGCGTAGACGGCAGCCACTCTTCAAAGTGTTCAGTATTCTCACTGAACATTAAAGCTAGATTTACACAAAAGACTCGGCCCTACTTCGCGTTACTTCAGAAAGTTCTCAAACGCATAGAAAATATATGCAGCAAACCGTGCAACTTGAATCTCGGGAGAGAACGGTTGAAATCTTCGAGTTTCTTATCGAGTTTCGCGGGTAGAGGTTTAACAAACGAAAAACGTAGTTTCCGCTTGCGCGACGCGAAGCACCCGGATTTTATTTCGTGCGATAAGTGAAGTACCTAAGCTGGTCTCCGTCTGTGTCCTCGATAACAATTTTCTGTGTTAGATTTGCAAATGAATGCAAGATACGTCACAGCTCCGGTTCAGATCGTAGATCGAAAAAACCGGAGGAACATTTCCCGATAGCTGGTGCTTACTTCGCTGGCTTCCTGTGCTCGCGACTCACGTGTCTCGATCCCCCAGCACCTAACCCATTTAGGAGACCATAAATCGTTATCGAATTGTGTGGTTTCGCGCTAACAAGTTCGCTTTATCTGCAAGGATGTCGACCGGCTTACGCGGCCGCTTCGACCCAGTCACGCGCGCGCGCGCCGTCTTTTGCAATTCAGTTATATTTCTCTCTCTCTCTCTCTCTCTCTCTCTCTCTCTCTCTTTCTCTTTCTCTTTCTCTACGGTCCTTTGCCATTGTTCCATCATGTTCGACAGAGAAGAATGGACTGCGAAGGAAGCCACAGTCTACACTATGCCTCATAATTGCTGCCTCATTATTCCCCTCGGGTCACGTGGAATTACATAAAATTTGAGCGGCCATTTCCATCTTGTTTGCGGAAGAAGCCTAGTTTACCGCGCGCACCGCGGGCCGTCGTTTTACATAAATCAATGATCGCTGCGCGTTTCGAAACGATCGTTTTGCAATCTCTTTTATGCGCATTTATTTCACATACTTATTCACGCATCTGTGCTCCCGAATTTGCTTACACATACATCTCCTATGATTACTTATTCGTTTAGTCTGTGCGTCTACATCTTAACAAAATTAGAATTTTAACGCCTTTGTGATGGACGGAAAATTTAAAAAAAAAAATACTTCAAGTAGATCCAGCGCGTCTCTGCTATCTGCTTTTTGGTGTGTTTGAACATCTTGCATAGTAATCGAGACAAACGATTACGAAGTTAGACGTTTTCTGGACGGTATTCCAGACAAGTTTGATTCCCTTGGGAAACCGTCACCAAGAAATCATTTTGTTCTACCGTTTCAGAATGATCTAAAATTTAAGAAAAAATACTCAAAGCAGAGCTAGCGTTCCTCTATAATATGATTTTTATTTCGTTCGAATATCTTGCATAGTAATCTAGATAAAGGCTTACGAAGTTATGGGTTTTCTGGACGGTATTCCAGACAAGTTTGATTCTCTTGGGAAACCGTCACCAAGAAATAATTTTTTTCTACCCTTTTCGAATGATCTAAAATTTTGGAAAAGCTCAAAGCAGAGCTAGCGTTCCTCTATAATTTGATTCTTATTTCGTTCGAATATCTTGCATAGTAATCGAGATAAAGGCTTACGAAGTTATGGGTTTTCTGGACGGTATTCCAGACAAGTTTGATTCCCCTGGGAAACAGAATTCCCTTTCCGAATGATCTAAAATTTTCGAAAAGATACTCGAAGCAGAGCTAGCGTTCCTCTATAATGTGCCTTTTATTTCGGTCGAATATCTTGCGTAGTAATCGAGAAAAACCCTTATGAATTAGGAGTTCTCAAGAAGGTATTATAATCAAGATTGTTTGTTTGCAAAAATCATTTTTTCCTACCTTTACCTTGATCGAAAATTTTGAAAATTGATCCCAGGAAAAGTGGTCGCTCGTCAGTAAATCACGGCTGGCAGCGGCTCGAGCGAGAACAACCAGGATCCGTGTAAACCGCGATAATTTCTGCGAACGCTGGGCAGAGATGCTCGTCAAAACAGAAACCGGTATAAATGAAAACGAAGCGTTATTCCGAAGCGGTCGGCGTCCAAATTCGCGTTGTGGCGGGTCGGAACGAAGCACAGATATTATTTAAACGAGTCGGAGGCTCTGTCAGAGACAAAGAGAGAGATTAATATTCCCGGCTAGGCTGTTATTGTGAACCCTAACAGACATTAACACGATATTATATTTAGCAGTGACAATGTGCAGTTTTCCCGAACTCGTTTTCCGCGCGAATCGGTCACGTTCGTCGTGCGAGAGGACACGAGTGAGAATTGTTTTTCCTGCCCGTTGGTTGTTAGTCGTACGTGATCAGGAATCGCGCGCGAGAACCGGTTTTCGTTGAATAATCGAATACGCAGTGGAGAGCTTTATCGTTTGCCTCCGCGAGCGAAATAATGGAATTAGATTGACCCGGTGTAGAGTTACGAGGCCTCGATGACGACAACGGCAACGTCGACGACGACGACGCGATAAAATGAAAGCCACACGTTTCGATACCGTAGAAAAACGCGTCTGATCGACTGGCAAACTCTCGCCACGGCAGAGACTTCTGGACTTTTGGGGGGGGGGGGGGGGGGGGGGGGGCGAGAGGACGATCCAAAGGATACCAGGAAACGAGAAAACGAGTCGATTGCCTAGGGAGAAGGGCTTGGCCCCAGCCAACCCTCTCTATAAACACCGATCCACGAACGATTACTCGGAAGCCTTCGCCTTCGACGACGTTTGCACGATAGATTTATTATCGCGCCTTTAATGCTGATACGATACGTGTACTCTTCATCTAGCTCGGTTTACAAGTATTCGCTTGCTACTGTTCGCTTAGGCGAGAAACAGTGGCTATCATTTTTTCTACCATTTGCGGAGGGCTTAAAGCTTTGGAAAAATAGTCGAAATAGGGTTAATCCGACTCTGTTATCTCGATTTTGATTCGTTGGAATATCTTGCATTGTTATCGAGAAACCGTTTATGAAGTTAGGGCTTCTCTGGAAAGTGTTCTAGACAAGTTCAATCGTTTTCAAAAACTGTCGCTGAGAAATAATTTTTTCCTGCTATTTATGACTTATATAAAAATTTGCAAAAAATACAAGATGGAGAGCAGATGTATGTTCATATACAATTTACTTTTTGGTTTGTTCAAATATCACACATAGCAATCGAGGAAAACAATTGTGAAGTTAGTTCCCTGGGTGCTGCTTGAAGCAAATTTGGTTGCTTTCAAAAACTGTACCAGAAAATAATTTTTTTCTACCCTTAAGAAACGTGCTAAAATTTTCAAAAAAATACACGAAGCACAGCTAGTGTGCACTTACTTTTACTATTTTATTCGTTAGAATATCTTACGTGACAATCGAGATACGCACTTGTAAAGTTAGGCTTTCTTTCGACCACCATTCCTCATCGCGTCTGTTCAGTGACAGTCTTTATCCTCGTTCATGATCAAACGCGAAACGTTTCTGAACATCGAAGTACATATATAGCTACGAATCGAACGCGGTGTATTTGCTGAAAGATTTCGCGGCGTGTCAACGAGCTTTGCTTAGGCCGTTCTCTTTGGCGCGGATTGATTCTCGCATGATTTCCAGTGGATGAAATCTCGTCGCTTCTTGAAAGCATCGGCGGGGATCCGCAGGCGGCTAATAAGGGACGATGGAGCGTGAGAGCGAGCGCGGCAAATTCGATGATTTATTAGGAAACGAAGATTATTGTGTGGAAGGGAAGCGTCGCGAGCGGTGGTTGGACTGTTCGGGATCCGCAGGATCTTTCCGGTCGGTTGGAAATTCATTTATACGGGCCGCGAGTCAGCCACTGGAAAAGACGACTCGAGGAAATGAAACGATCTCGACTCGGAGCAGCCTCATCCCTTTCCACTAGTTTCCACTCGACGCGAAACACCGAGCGCCGAGCGTTGCAGACGAGAGCACGCCAGAGGGACGAGCGCTTTTAACACATCTCGGACCAGTTTATTACAAACTGTGCACTTCAGACTGCTTCTTCTTCCGGCGGAATATTTCTCTTCGAGTCAGCCCCGATTAAAAATCATTGTTCCGTTAAATGTCCTATTGCCGAGCAATTAACGCCGCCGGAGGGCTAAACCGCGAATTTAGACTTCTCCACTTTGGATGTTTGTGCATTAGGTTCCCGCATACGAGGTTTCCTGCATTAACAAATACTATTGCAGCTTGCAGGTTTATTATACGCAACCGGAACAGGCTGTACCTCCTAACCGGTTGATCTGATCCAAAACGTATCAGACGGTGCATAATATAACTTTATGAAAAATGTTACATCCTCTTTTTTTATAATGCAGACCTATTCTTTTTATTGCACCGATCGATGTCATTTTTTGTGCTCTATGTAAAACTATTAACATACGTATACCTTGAACATATTCCTCGGGAAGTTATCGTAACTAAAAGTGCTGCTTTTGATGAATCGACTGGCGATTCTATTGTCGCGATAGACTATTTTCAAGAGCACGCTAGAACAATGCAACACAGTGATTAGCAGTCGCAGCTTGCCAAAACATCTCGGAAAAGCTATATGTTTAATGTCACGATACGATTTTATTGGCCACCGCTCTATGCAATGATACTTCTGCGATACAAACAGTGACACAATTGTTCATACCACAAAAAATAAAAAAAGAAAAATAAAAAACTAGCATGGCAGGGGATATAATAAATATTTTTCGCGTGGGTGGAAGCACGAAGATTTACGAAGGTGTCTTCGTTGTTTCAAATGAAACGCTGTATTTTTTAGTGACTGCACACCAAGCGGCAGATTACGTTACGAGAGCAGTTGTTCAAGGTCGTCCAAGGTCGAACGTTGTAGTTAAATCACCTTGGCCGAGGATTAAATTATTGTTTTGACGAAAGCATGATTGAGTTTGCACAATATTTTTGCTGATTGAGGACACAAAGATTGTTACGATAGACGCAGCGAGTGAATTTCTGTGCTCGGAAGCGCACACCGCGACAGAAATGGCGCGAGATGCGAATAAAAGGCACTGTCAGCGAGTTTATAAGTCTGCGCACATCGGTTTTAGCGGTGGTAAGTGGAAGCGTTAACGCGTTTCCACGTGTAACCGCGGATAACCGATCCGTGAAACGTTCACGACGTAAAACAAGCGATTTTCTGACGAAGACGACGTGCTACGGTAGGCTGGAAACCAGTTTGTTGTGGACAAAATTATTTTAGCATTATTTCAAGGTTTCGGCTTATAGTATAGTAGGTTGTTCAATTCCTCTCGACACTAGCTAGAATATTATGAAGTCAAAACTGTACAGTGTGCCACACGAGCTCTGTCCACTTGAATATCTTGGTTATTTCAAATAATACGAGAAAGTTCTACTTACAGAAGTTGTAGGATTTAAGAAACTACATAATATGGTATAAGTAATATTCTTGCAAGTGCATGCGTAGAAAAGATATACAGATCACCTTTTTCTTTTTTTAATGGAATGTCCAATTTTTTATGCTCGATTTCGATAAATTGGTATATTCTGAGTATAAAAGTACTAAAATGTATTTGTCCTAAAACTTACCGTTGCTGAGACATTTGACTGTTTTTATGAAGAATGTTCGAAATGTCAGCCATCTGCACCGATGCAAAGTTGTAGTCTTTCGACTGTTCCGTCTCTTACACGTTTTATTGTTGGAGCGTCTATTGGAGCACATTCTGCGATAATTCGTTACTAGATATCTTCCGTAGTTGCTGGTGCATCTCGATACACAATATTTTTCAATACTCCCCACATGAAAAAATCTAGACATATTAAATCTGGACTTCGTGCTGGCCAGCAAATTGTGTGACCGCGTCCTATCCATCGATTTGGGAATATTTCATTAAGTGTACTTTTCATACTTCGTGCGTAGTATGTTGGACATCCATTGTACTGATACCATATTGTCTGACGAACGCTTAATGGCATATTTTCTAATTTTGGCAATGTATTTCTTAAAAACGTATCATGTTTTTGAGCAGTAAAAGTGTCGCCAATGAGGCCCAATTATTTGTTGCCCTATGATTCCACACCACACATTAATGGACCAGCGGCTTTGATGATCAATTTCTCGCAGCCAGTGAGGATTTTGTACTGACCAATAATGCGTGTTATGTAAATTAACACGCCCATTGCTGGAAAAAGTAGCCTCATCGGGAAATAGTATTAGAGAGAAAAAAGTGGATTGATTCGTAGCTGCTTTTGAGCACACCCACAAAATCCAACACGATTTACATAATCCATGTCATGTAATTTCTGGTGAAGGCTAATTGTGGTACGGATGATATTAGTGACGAGTGAGATATTCGTGATGCACTACTTTTGCTGACTTCAGATTCGTGCTGAATATGACGTACAGAGGATATGAGAATTCTGATTTACCACTGCAACAACATTAATTTCATTATCTTCATCTCTACATACAGGCACTTCACGATTCATTTTACGAACAGCGAGACTTGCAGTTTCTTTTAATTGTTTACACAATCTCTCCAAAATCATGTGTGAAGGTCATATACGGTTTGAATGTCTTTCACCGCACTTTCGGACCACAATTGCGTTTCTCTTACTTTCTCCATAAATTAGAAGCATCTCTAATTGCTCTTCGAATGAAAATTTCATATTGACTATTTTACGTTCACTAACTGAGAAACTGACTGACACTGAGAGACGTCGAATCCCTACCAATGTTTATATTTGACGTAGTGAGAATGAAAAGAATAATAGAATGAAAACAGTCAAATATCTCAGCAACGGTAAGTTTTAGGACAAATACACTTTAGTGCTTTTATACTCAGAATACGCCAATCTATCCAAATCGAAAATAAATAATTGGACATTCGATTTAAAAAAAAAAACAAAGGTGACCTCTATATTCTCCACCCATGCACTTGCAAGAATATTATTTATACCATATTATGTAGTTTCTTAAACCCTACAGCTTCTGTAAGTAGCATTTTCTCGTAATGTTTGAAATAACCAAGATATTCAAGTGTAGAGACCTCGTGGGACATACTGTATATTGACAATTAACGATCGAGATGACTTATATTTTTAAGAAACGTTTTTTAAAAATATTTTATAGTGAAATTTGTAGAAAAGCGGCTACTAAACTTCTATCCAAAACAGTTTATTTAATCCACAAATCCGATTTAACGAAAAGTGGTTGAAAATATAAAACTTGAGAAATTAAATTTTGCCCAGGAAAAAAACGGTTTTGCAGTCCACTGTGCGCGGCTGTGAACCAACGATTTCGCTACGTTCGGTGCTGTCGTTTATCCTTCGTCGGGTGATCGCGTCGCGACAATGTCCCGGAAACGGTAAGAGACGCTTGTAGAAGAACGATCGTTCCTCGGTGAAACAGCCTGGTAACAACGCGATCGTTATTTTTGGACGTGGTTGGAAATATTTTCGAGGTTCGCGGATTCGTAAAGCTTGACGCTAGGCAACCGCCAAACAAGTACAGGTTTGGCGATCGTTGAGCCACTCCAGGATCAAGCGTTTCGAGCGTTCGTCGCCAGCTACTCGAAACGCTCTGCAATGATCCCTTAACCCTTTCGTCGGGCCTCAATATTTATAAGCTCGAAGTGGGCCGTGCATCCGTTAACAGTTTTCGTTTGATCGTTGCTCCGCAAGCTCTCTCATCTCGTTCCGCGCTCATTCTCACTGGTTTAATCACCGATCTTGCGTTTCATTAGCGAGCGCTATGGTCTGCACCGTGTGCATCCTACGCCGCCGGATTATTATTACTTCGCTGGTCACCTCGGTGGTTAGGATTTATATCGAGACTGACTTTCCGGAACGGTTTCGAACTCTAGTGTACGAAACGAACAATTGGCTTTCGTATGGATTTATTTCGAAATTTTTATTCAGACATTTTTCACTTCAGTCTTTAAGGTCTCTTCCGACAGGACGCCTTGAACAAAGATTTTTCTTTGCCATCAACAAGTGATCGAAAAATTAAAAAAAAAAATATATAAAGTAGAGCTAAACCTGTGTCTACAATTTGCATTTTAGTTTATTCGATTATCTTGCATAGTAATCAAGAAAAACGTTTGCGAAGTAAGGGATTGTCGAAGTAGTATTCTAGCCAAGTTTGGTCATTTGCAGAAACCATCGTCAAACAGGGATTTTTCACTGCCCTCAACGATTGGGCCAAAATTTTGAAAAAATATACAAAGTAGGGCTAAACCTGTGCCTACAATTAGTAAAAGTAGTATTCTATCCAGGTCGTTGGTAAAATCCACTACCAAAAAAGAATGTTTCTCTGTGAGCATAAACACGACTGTCCTGAAACTTTTACGCCGGGAAATATTTTATTCTGCTTACATCGCTGGGAAATATTTTATTCTGCTTACATCGCTATTCTACTCGGCGTGTTATTATTTATGTAACAAAGGGATTACATACGGGGCGAGTCGCAACGCCGTGCCGCGTGTAAATCGAATCGAGTCGAATCTTATTCGCGTTCCGTCGCTCGCGTCCGGGATTACCGGCAACCGGGACACGGATTCCACTAATCCCCGTCGTTTCTCAGAAATTCACGGGAATCCTGCTCGGCCATCGAGGCCGAGTCCCTTCCCCTCCGAAGCGTGTGCGAATTGGTTCTCCGGCCTTTAAAAATACCCAGATTTTCACGAATTGGAAGCCGGTTTCGTAATTCGGCCGTTCTCGGGGCGCCACACTTGCTAAAAAAGCCATGGGACCGTTCCACGAAAGCGAAACGCGGTCTTCTGTCCGTTTGGCCGACCGCCAATCGCAGAAAACCGCCTGTTGAATTCGCCATCGAAATCAACGGCGAGTACCCTCCCCCCTATCCTTCCTCCACCCTTTTCTCGATGATCGATCGATCCACAACGGAGACACCCTCGACCGAACTTCCGGCTCGGAGTGTCCCAGCTTTCTTCACCGAGAGGAACTTTCGCGATCGACAACTTTCCTCGGCACTGTCGCATCCTTTCTTCGAATCTGACCGCGAATTTTCGCTCTTGCAAACATTCAACACACTGGCGGTTTGGGAACCTATTTTTCGTAGCGAAAATTGAATTTTTAAAGTTTCATATTTCAACAAATTTTAAAAGTATTTTAATCATTATTTTTAATCAGAATTTTAATCATTAGTCATTTCAGACGATTATGTGTGCAGGGACGTCACCCGGAAGACAAAATTCAGAAAGTCAGTGAGTTAGTCAGTTTCAACAAGACGGGTCTTGCCGGCGACATATATTGTCCAGGTGGATTCTTTGATCCACGCTGAACGTCGTACCCAACCCGTATTATGTTTATACTCCTCGGCGTCCGAGGAATCTTGAGCTTCCTGGGAATAGTTCTACGACTTTTATCGGTCGGGTATTTGCGACATATATCGAGAAAAGACTCGAATTGAAGAATGTCCGAATTGTGTAGTGTTTGATCTTACTTTAATCGAAAAAACGTGGCGAATAAGCTGACACAAGTTTGACGAAGAAATAATTACAAACGAAAAAGTTTTGTGTCAGAGGTTTTCAGTGTCCTCTGTCTCACTCACTCGTTTCTGTAATAAGTGCATAAGATCTGCGCGCCGATAATTTAATGTTATATTGATGCAGAAGATCGGATTGAACCGGGCGACCGAGTATCGGTGAATTTCAAGCATTTTCCTGTTCGTAGGTGGAAATTAGTCTCGCGAAATGCGTGGGCGGTCGGTCACGGCAACATACGGAATCGTGCGGAACCGTTGTTAGAGCGTGGGCGGTGGTTAGGCGAACGGTGGTTGGCCGTTCGCCAAAGTTCATCGTCGCTCTCTATCTCTCCGCTCTCGCGAATAATATCAATCATAACTATAATAACATTGTTATCGCGCGCGCACTGAGCAACATCAAAATTAGTTCGCAGCTATCTTTGATTTCGAGAAAACAAGCAGTAATGGGACTGTACCTCGTCCAAGAGATTTCGCACGATTCATCGGAGTCAGTAGGTTAAAGATAAGTCAGTTAAACAGTTTTTATATCTGCGAAAAACCGTGCGAAATTTGTTGTCGGTGTATTCGTTCAATATCAGACGCTAATATTTTATTAATCCATTTTACAGTGCGATTACAACTTTTCTATTCTTAATGCTCTCCTAAAAGTAAGAGAAAGAAGGTAGTCAAACTCTGGGTAACGCAGAACAAATAAATTACAAGGCACGTTTCCTTCTTCCTTTAACAATTTCGATGAATCATGAATATAATCGATTTTTGAAAATTCTTGATTTCATTACTCATATTTCCTCTATTCAGTTTAGCGATAAATGCATCAAAGACACAATATACCGAGTCTATACGACTCTCAAAACTTGATAAAATGAAAACAATAAAAACGAACACGATATACTCGAATTGCCAGGAACGAGATCACAAAGAATACGTAACATATCTTGAATTTCGACTCTTGTGTCTTGCGAGTACCTGAGAACACTTTGAACCTGTACGGAGGAATGAATTTGTATTCGATCCTTATGCGATTGTACTGCTTCAGGAAATTTTGATCGTGAATACAAAGAGAATAAGGCTTCTATTCAGCTGCGGCCTCCTCCAATCGCTTCAGAAGCATCTTGGTTGGGGGTAAACGGAGAAAATATTTCTATCCGACTCCTGCATCTTGCAACAGCTTCAGAAAATGTCAGTCTTGAATACACGAAGATACGAACGTTCACTGGATCCTAATGTCTTGCAAGAGCTCCGGAAAATATTGATCCTGAATAGAAGAAGGAGACCTGAATTTCACTTTGCCCCCAGTGCCTTAAAATTGTTTCAGAAAATATTGATCCTGAATTCCTCTTTGCCCCCAGTGTTTTAAAATTGCTTTACAAAATACTGATCCTGAATAGAAGTAGTATGAATTCTTCTTTGCCTTCAGCGTCTTAAAATTATTTCAGAAAGAATTGATCCTGAATTCCTCTTTGCCTCCAGTGCTTTAAAATTAGTTCAGAAAACATTGATCCCGAATTCCTTTCTGCCCCTACTACCTTAACATTACTTCAGAAAATATTGATCCTGAGCAGAAGTGCTGAATTTCTATTCGACTCCAGCATCTCGTAACAACTTCTGAAAATTTCAATCTCGAATACGCGAGTAACATCCCCTAGACTCGAGTGTGTCGCAACGACTTTCGAAAATTTCGGAATACGATAGACAGAGGTTCAATAATAATATATAAACCTAAAGGTTTTTCGGCTCGGGGAAAATTTTGACTGTCTTGTTCGGACTGTGGAAGATGGCAGGTCGAGTCACGGTCGGTCCGAGGGAAGTGGGTCGATGAAATGGAACGTATCGGTTCGGAGCACGATGCTGCAGCCAGCCGAGTTCGATACAGGGTGTATTCACGGGGCAGAAGCGGCTCTGGTACTCCTGTACTCTGCTCGTTGGCTCACGGAGCTGAACAGAACAGAACAGTGGAACAGAACAGAGCAGAGCTGAGCCGAGCGGTGCGGAGAGGACCCTGGATTTCTATCGGAAGCGGGACGAGGCGGATCGAAGAGGGTAGCTCTTTCTCTCTCTCTCTCTCTCTCTCTCTCTCTCTCTCTCTCTCTCTCCGACTCTCTCGGTCGGCGTTCGACGAGGCTATCTTTGGGAATTTTTGCTGGTCCGTTACCGCAAAGGGAGCCAACGAGTAGAAAATCGATGGACACCGAGCGCATCCAATTAGGCGGGAACAAAAGGCTTTCGGTGGATTCGCCGCCGCGTGTATCTATCTATATTCTATAATACGTGTATATTGTGGAGGATTGGCCGCGGGGAAGGCCGGGGACGACGCGCGTGCACCTCGAATCTTATCCCGTAGTGAAACCCGTCCAGTCCTCCAAGAAGCACGAAAATATCGTTTCGCGAAATTGGATTCAGCCCCGAGAGAAGCTCGCGAGATCCGCGCAACCGCGGCATTGGCCGACCCGCGCGAAAATTACCCTCCATCCCCGGGCCGAAAATCGCGCCGTCAGGTTCCTGCACCAGTTCTGTCTACCACTGCACATTCTCTCCCACGGAGACGACGACGACGACGCTCTCAAAGTAGTCGTTCGCCACTATTTCTCGTAGAGCTTTACGGGCTGCTTTCGGGAGAAGAATTTTTTTCTATCCCTAAAAACCATTGGAAAATTAAAAAAAAAACATGCGAGCAAACCCAACATTTCCACTTATTGTTTGCTTTTTGGTTCGATTGAACAGCTTTTATAGTTTTCGATATAAACGCTTGCAAAGTTGACGGTCCTCTGGACGGTATTCTAGTCAGGTTTGATTGCCTCCGAAAACCGTCGTTGAAAAATAATTTTTTCTCCACCCTTTTCTAATCATATGAAATTTTCGAAAAAATATTCAAAGTAGAGCTGGAGTTTTTCTATATTTTGCTTTCTGTTTCGTTTGAATAGCTTGTATATTGATCGGGAGAAACGCTTATGAAGTTAGGGGTTGTCCAGACGGTGCTCTACATCGACTTTGATTGCCTTCGAAAATGATCAGCTAAAAATCATTTTTGTCTGTCCCATAAAGAATACCCAAAAATTTTGAAAAAAATATACAAAATGTAACCAAGTCTGGCCCTACAATTTGCAATTTAGTTTGTTGGAATATCTCGTATAGTGTTCGAGAAAACCATCTGCTAAGTCTGGGATTGTGTAACCAATATTCCAATTGAATGGAAACGCTTTGAAAAATCACCCTCGAAAAACGATTTTCCTCTGCTGCCAAGGAATATAAAAATATTTTGAAAAAAAATATACAAAATAGAACCAACTCACGTTTACAATGCGCAATTTAGTTTGTTCAAATATCTTGCAGAGTGCTCGAGATAACCGCTCGAAAAGTTACCAGTTGCTCGAAGCAGCGTTTTCCGTGAAACGCACGAGAACTTCTGTTCGGGCAGCTATAGTGATTCGCGGTGTCACGACTGTTCAGGACACTTTGAATTCACGAGAAGATGGTCTTTTGATTCGGCTACCTTTTGAGGTATATTTTACCAGAGCTCCGCGCGGGAACGTAGAATCTTCTGACGATCGTAAAACACGTTGATCCGTGGAAACGTCGGAGCTTTCGCGAAACGGGGTATTTTTAGCAAACGTGTTCGCGCGCGCGCGCACCCACACACACACACTATTCGCGATTTCTGTGTCCAGCGAGGCTGGATTACGGGTTTCTTTTGGTTCCGGGTTTGTGTGTCGTCGATCGATCCTGTCCTCAACGGGCTCACCGGGAAATTGTATTCGAGGCATGGCGAATTTTCATCACCCGCATCGCCCTGTATATTAAATCGGGGTCCATATTGATTTCATCCTCTTTTTTAATAATGTTCCACCAGCCTGTCGCTTCTGAAACTTTTATGAATAATACGTAAGCGGTACAACGTCGATCCTGATTTTTTAGGGGTCGATCAAAGAGTTGCTTCTAGACCCTGCACCATTTGATGAACTGACGCTCGACTCGCTAATTTTCCCAAGAGTTAATCCGGTTTTCATAAGCTTTTTCGTTGCTCTACAATTTCTCTGGATAGCGTGCTTAATCTGTCATTTATGCAGATGAAGCTATTCTAGTCCATCAGGGTATATTTTCGCTGACAGGAATGCTTCTTCTCGGGTCTTCAAATTTCCTAACCATTAGTCTTTAAAGTTTAACTTCAGCGCGCCGATCATCTTTTAACCTTTTCCGTAGATCCGAAAATTGTTCTTGGACTTCAGACGCCGTGTGCAAGTTGCAATTCTTGACACGAACTCAGCTATAATAGTCTTCTTGATGATTCAATTTTGTTTTCACTAGTCCCAAAGCTTTTATGTACGTCTCTAATTTCTCTTTGTTCTCAGAAATCAATTCATCTGGGACCCCATAATCCACGTTCAAGGCGACAATTCGATTATTCCGCGTAGGCGGCGAGAAGAATTTTTCGGAAAAGTTGTAGCTCGTGCTCCAAACGAACAGAGATAGCGGGAAGTTCGGTAAAGATCAAAATGGAACCGGGTGGTTCTAGCAAACCGTCGAATGTTTCGAGCGCTTTAGCCTAGCCGGCGACTAGCTGAAGCGAGAAATGCATTTTCAACGTCCAGGTTGACTCTCGCGGTTTATAACCGGCGACGGTTCTACGCTGGACCCTGGATTAAGTCGGCTTCGACGAGCAGATCGATATTTCAAGGTTCCGCCGACCTGCAACGTAACGTTTGCCCTCCGAATACGAAAATACGATCGCGTAACTCTTTCCCTCCGAGCTTTCGTTCCACCGCGAATCTCCTCGATCGTCTCCGGGAATGATTTTTCCTGGGGACGAGCAGAGAAATCCCTATATGTATGGTTTCTGGTTCGTCGCGTTTCGCGTGGGTCGTAGAAGGCGTGGAAAATATTAGTTTCAAAATGAAACACTGTTTCACAAGTTATGAAACACAATCGAAAGTTTCGATTTCACTGTACGATCTTAAGAGGAGAACCATGTGCAAATGGTCTGTTTTTCAAGAATTTTTTTTTTGAAAATCTGATGCTAAAAAAAGATTGATTTAAAATTTGTGGTATCGTTTATTAATATTATAATGTACACAAAAATATTTTTCATAAATTTTAATCGTTAATATCAATGATGCAATGGCGGCTTGAAAATGGCATTCTGGAAATGCGCTATGCAACGTAAAATGATCTAAAACAAAAAATCAAAATGGAATTATTAGTTTATGCAAATATGCATAACATATAATCTTCTCCTTTTATTAAAATTTGCAAAATTGCAAAAATAGCGAAGAACTGAAAAAAAAACGGATTTTCATGTTGTGGCCATTTATTTATGGAGTATGTATGCCAAGTTTCATAAAGTTGCACGTTGTTCGAAATTTTGTGTTTCGACAAAAATCCATCTAAAAAGTTTGAGTAACGTGAAAAACACGTTACGTGTTTGTATATCGTGACAAAATCTTAATTCATTTTAACTTACCGCGGTTTTTTGCTAATCTGCGATTTCAAGGCCGTAGAACAGATCTTCCTCTTCCTCAAAAAGTTGTACTTCAGCCGTTTTTTCTTCTTTTCGAGAAGCACGAGCCTTTTCAGCGAGAGCCCGAGTACGTGAGCCACTCCGCCCAATACAACCGTTCACTTTATTTTGAAAATAATGTACGAGAACATCTCTGAACACTTTATAACTTTTTTAATCATATTCCTGAGGAAATTTCCTATCAATTTAAACAAAAAAAATTCTCAAAAATTTCATTTTACACAAGGTTCCCGCCTTAGCGAAGTTTACGGATTTTATGTATTTATCACAAAAACGAGTAAGTGCAAGCATTTACGTAACAGTAATGCTCAGGAAAGCGAATTACGTAAAGATATATATATATATATATATATATATATATATATATTCCATTGTTTTCCATTGTTTCGACGTTCAGATATTTTTATCGTTAAGAAGAAGACAAATTTTGAGATACCATTACCTGGTTCAATTTAGGAAACTAGCTTACGGTTAATGTATAGGTGTATTAATGCTAAACCTACCACGGTCAAAATGACCGATTCTCTATTTCACAATTATTGAAATTATAAAAACGTTTTCATAAGAAATTACTTAATTGACTTCTTTATTTAAGCACATATTATAATGGAAATAGTACAAAATTTAAATGAATTCAAACTTCTCCCTCCTATACACGTTTCACTTTTATATGTTTTGTGCTTGATAGGTTTAGTGTTAGACAAAAGCCAATGGAAGTCTCGGCGAAATACGGGAACACTACTGAAATACTGTAATAATTTATTTGCTAGTTAAAAGTTATCAACCGACGTCCAATCAGGAATTGCAGTAAAGTTGTTACTTATTCTACAGTCTTTTGTTTCAGTGCTGTTACCAAGCGGCATAAAAACTGTAATTTGCCAGCAAAATCAATTTATATATGATTAAGAAGTACGGTACAATTTAGGAGCCGGACCAAATTAGGCTATTCTTTCCGTACGGTTCTCTTATTCGCGCGATAGGTGGACACGCGGTGCAAACAGCAAGAAAAAGGTTTCCTGTCCCCTAGACAGAGGCGATGCTGTGAATGAAAGAAGGGCGCAACGACAATGACAATCAACGAAACGAGGCAAAAAGGAGAGGGGACGGTGGGAAAGTCTGGAAAACGCGACGGAACGCGAAGAAACGGCTAATGAAACGCAAGGTGCATCGGTGAAGAGACGGGGGATGAAAAGCGCCGCCACAAATCTGCGATTAGCCTACATTCCTTCGAAGCTTACGTCGAAACGTGCTCGGTTACGTCGTTGTACAGGTTGCTACGTACCTGTGCTCTGCCCTAAAAAGTTAGCTAAACCATTTTAAACGCGTGTGAGAGCTTGGATGATGATCCGTGAACGCTTGTCTCGATCTTCAAGGCGAAGGACGGGACTTCGCATTTGCGAAAAAAATTCTCTGAAACGGGTTCTCCTTGCAGATG
This sequence comes from Halictus ligatus, assembly GCA_028454255.1. Classification (NCBI taxonomy): domain Eukaryota; kingdom Metazoa; phylum Arthropoda; class Insecta; order Hymenoptera; family Halictidae; genus Halictus; species Halictus ligatus. The sequence goes on from CM052134.1 coordinate 3,412,609, forward strand.
ATCGTTTAGACGCGGTGTCTCGAGCCTGAGAATATAATCCTCGTTGAAAAGGCTAATTTCTTTCCTGTTCCTTAGACGACGACGATGGTTTTTTCGCAACAAGAGAATCTCTATCCCCTCTTCTTCTTTCGAAGTTCTCTGCTCGATGTAACTTAGTGCCAGAACGGGGGGTGGGGTGGTCATATTTTATCCTTTTCCAACGAAAAATATCGTACCCGTAATAAAATACGATATATACAACACGATAAGGGACCCATAAACTCTCGGCCCACTCGAGAACAATGTTAAGCGCAACACAGTGATTTCTCTATACAGTATGTCCCACGAGCTCCGTCCACTTGAATATCTTGGTTATTTCAAACAATACGAGAAAATATTACTTACAGAAGTTGTAGGGTTTAAGAAACTACATAATATGGTCTAAATGACATTCTTGCAAGTGGAGGAGTAGAGAAAATATAGAGGTCACCTTTGTTTGTTTAATGGAATGTCCAATTTTGTATCCTCAATTTCGATAGATCGGCGTATTCCAAGTATAAAAGTACTAAAGTGTCTGTGCCCTAAAACTTACCGTTGCTGAGATATTTGAATGTTTTCATTCTATTACTGTCATTATGGAACGTATTCAAGGATATGCTCGCTACGTCAAGTACAAACATTAGTTTCGAAGTCTCTCAGTGTCAGTCAGTTTCTCAGTTAGTGAACGTAAAATAGTCAATATGAAATTTTCATTCGAAGAGCAATTAGAGATGCTTCTAATTTATGGAGAAAGTAAGAGAAACGCAATTGTGGTCCGAAAGTGCGGTGAAAGACATTCAAACCGTATATGACCCTCACACATGATTTTGGAGAGATTGTGTAAACAATTAAAAGAAACTGCAAGTCTCGCTGTTCGTAAAATGAATCGTGAAGTGCCTGTATGTAGAGATGAAGATAATGAAATTAATGTTGTTGCAGTGGTAAATCAGAATTCTCATATCCTCTGTACGTCATATTCAGCACGAATCTGAAGTCAGCAAAAGTAGTGCATCACGAATATCTCACTCGTCACTAATATCATCCGTACCACAATTAGCCTTCACCAGAAATTACATGACATGGATTATGTAAATCGTGTTGGATTTTGTGGGTGTGCTCAAAAGCAGCTACGAATCAATCCAMTTTTTTTCTCTCTAATACTATTTATCGATGAGGCTACTTTTACCAGCAATGAGCATGTTAATTTACATAACACGCATTATTGGTCAGTGCAAAATCCTCACTGGCTGCGAGAAATTTATCATCAAAGACGCTGGTCCATTAATGTGTGGTGTGGAATCATAGAGCAATAAATAATTGGGCTTTATTTCATTGACGACACTTTTACTGGTCAGAAATATGGTACGTTCTTAAGAAATAACATTGCCAAAATTAGAAAACATGCCAGTAAGCGTTCGTCAGACAATGTGGTACCAGCACAATGGATGTCCAACATACTACGCTCGAAGAATGAGAAGTACACTGAATGAAATATTCCCAAATCGGTGGATAGGACGCGATAACATGTCTAGATTTTTTCATGTGAGGAATATTGAAAAATATTGTGTATCGTGATGCACCAACAACTCCGGAAGATATGTAGTAACGAATTGTCGCAGAATGTGCTACAATACACGCTCCAACAATAAGACGTGTAAACGATGGAACAGTTGAAAGGCTACAACTTTGCATCGCTGCAGATGGCTGACATTTCGAACATTCTTCATGAAAACAGTCAAATATCTCAGCAACGGTAAGTTTTAAGACACATACATTTTAGTACTTTTATACTCAGAATACGCCAATCTATCCAAATCGAAAGTAAATAATTGGACATTCCATTAAACAAACAAAGGTGACCTCTATATTTTCTCTACTCCTCCACTTGCAAGAATGTCATTTAGACCATATTATGTAGTTTCTTAAGCCCTACAACTTCTGTAAGTAATATTTTCTCGTATTGTTTGAAATAACCAAGATATTCAAGTGGACGGAGCTCGTGGGACACACTGTATATGTCGCCAAACGATAATAATGGACTGTGAGGGGCTATGAAGCCTGAGAGGCCTCAGACGCCGATGGAGTGTAAACATAATACGGCTCGGGTATGTCTTCTGGGCGATACATGACGCTGGCAAGGCCCGTGTTGTTGACGTATATCGAGGATTCACTGTACGTTGAGAGTCGCCCCGAACCAACGTCGTATATCGAAGAAAAACGCCAATTTGAAAAATAGCTAAATTATGAAGGGTCCATCACACCTCCCATAAAGCGAATTTTGTCAGCAAAAAAATCGCGTAATGCATACGTACATGACCATCGACCAGAAGCACAAACCACCAAGCTAATCCGCGTAATTGTTTGTTTCAGGGGGTTCGGCAAGCAAGGGTACCAGTGCCAAGGTAAGCTTTCACTCCACATCTATCCTGGACGTCCATAAAGCATTCCAGACATAAGGTATGGCGATGATGCTCGTGTTTCAGTTTGCAGCTTCGTGGTGCATAAGCGATGTCACGAATACGTGACGTTCACGTGTCCCGGGGCGGACAAGGGAGCTGATTCGGATGTAAGTGTCGACGTACAAGTCCGTGTCTATCTGAAAGTCCGCGACATGTTTTGTTTCGGGTTATACTACTCGTTTCTCGGCGCAGTTGATACGCGCCCGCGCGCGCTCATCTTTCCTCGTCTTCGTCGCAGCCGTGGATCCATAATTTTCTTCGTATACGCGTTCGTCATTTACGCGTTCCGCACTGGAAGCGTACGGTTCCGAGAGAGGTCGGATAGAAATCATAGAAACAAAAGAAAGAACGATTGAAAAGTTGCCGGTGATCCATTGGCTGGAGAGGACCGGGAAAGGACCACCCGGGGCTGAGAGCTATATATTTATTTCACGTTTTCTCGCACCGCGCACGATTGGCCTAAGCGTTATCTGCGCTTCGTTTAACCACGCTTGTGACACGGAATAATTTTCGCGGTTACCGAGCCGAGCCGATTATTCGTGAAACCGCGAAATCGCTGGAACGACCACGAAACGTTCGCGATCTCTCTTCGAGATTTCCGCTCGGAAATCAGTTGCCGAACCGATTCGGGATCGGTCAGGAACACGAGGACCGCCACGGGTCGCGAACGTTTCGACGACCGCGCGGAGAAACCGATTTTTCAGTTCACTTTCGGGGATTCTGACTAAAAACGATCAATGTCCTAGCGTCTTCCCCGGCCCCTCGATGCTGATCCCCTCGTGCTTCTGTGCTTCGAAGATGACTCTCTCTATCTCTCTCTCTCTCTATCTCTCTCTCTTACTCACTCACTTTTGACGCCTACGAACGATCCCTTATCCGATTCGATCTCTCGACGATTTCACCGATTCTTCTTTTATCAATCTCGCGACTTGAAACCCGCGATTTTAGGCTTCGGATCTACAGAGGTGACGATCTTAATCCCCGAGTCCTAAGAAATTGAATAAGACAATTTTTATATGTATCATTGATCCAGGAAAGAAAGAAAAACTTGCAGATGTAGAAAAGACAAGAATCGTTGTCGTAATAATTAGACTGCGGATTTGATGCATTTACGAGAAAGATGAGCAGATCCCATTTGAAACAGAAGGGCAATTAAAGTAATTGAAAAATATACTATACAGTGTGTGAAATTCGTTTAAACGCATGTAAGAAAATAAGGATTTTGGGGTTAAAGGTTGAAAATTTTAACAAAAAGCCTATAATAATAACTGAAGATTATAAATATATTTATATACTATAAAATTTGTACATATATGTTTGCCTAAACATGTATGCAAACATTTTTACAAACAAAACCATATTTTTCGAGCGAAATTCGTTTAAACGCAATGCTCTTCTTTCTTAGATATTGAGAGAAATTATAAGGGTAAGTGATTGATTTGAAGAGTGATCATAAAGGTATTGTCGTCCCGTATTTCTAATTAAGTCATACTTTTTATTTGATGTAAAAGAAAAAAACAGCGAAACGAAAATATTTCAATGAAGCTGAAATGTCAGTAATTCTTATTTTTAATAAAAAGGAGCAATCGAATCGAAAAACTGGACTGGAAATTAAACGTTCCGAGTCCGTAGTGCGAAATTTTTTGAAACTTGGAGAAAATTACGGAAAAAATATGCTGCAGAAGGCAATACGAAAATAAAGAAACACAATCATCAGTGAAGTGACAAAAAACAAATTAGTTTCACGTCAAATTGTTAGTAAATTGCAATTTCCAATAACTGCGAGGCGTGTACAACAAATTTTACACAATGTACTAAACGCTGTTTTTAACATCGTAAAGCTACTCGGCTATAATATGCAAAAAATCATATGCACTAGACCGACGAACAGATTAGAGTCATCTTTTCCGATGAGAAAAAAATTTAATTTAGATGACTGAAACTGATGTTCTTCATATTGGCATGATCTCCGTCAAAAGAATGACCCAAAATGAAGCAGAAATTTTCGTGGTGGAAGTTTAATGATTTGGAGAGGTTTTTCTTCATTTGGAAAATTAAAACTTTGTTTCGTTTCCATCAAAATGAATTTTTATATTTAAAACATCGCAGCGATTCACGTTTCAAAATATTTCTGTGAATGTTTTCAAGCACGGAACATTCCTATGATGGAATTGCCACCATGTAGCCCTAATATGAACGCCATAGAAAATTTATGGGGCACACTGGTAAGAAAAGTATGTGCCAATGGCCGTCAATTCGTCAATATTGACAGTTTAAAAGGAGAAATTAAAGGCTGCTGGGAAGAGATTTCTAATACTGTCATAAAGTCTTATAAATTCAATGACAAATCAAATTTTCTCTTTAATTCGAAGTAATGGTGGCCGTACTGAATATTAAATTTGTAATATCTATTTATTTTCATTTTTAAATTGTTTTCTTTACACGTTCGTTTAAACAAATTTCGCCGGAAAAATATGGTTTTGTTTGTAAAAATGTTTGCATAAGTGTTTAGGTAAACATATATGTACAAATTTTATAGTATATAAATATATTTATAATCTTCAGTTATTATTGTACGCTTTTGGTTAAAATTTTGAACCTTTAACCACAAAATGTGTGTTTGAATAAATTTCTCTCACTGTAGTACTACGGTACTAGATCCAACTTCTTATGATTATTAACGCGTTTCATACCACAGTGGTCATCGATGACTGGCTCTGTGCTAAAAATGATTACTCCAAAATGAATGTTGAAATTAACTAGGAAATAACAATTGTTATGAACCCTTTGCACTCGAAGCTATTTTAACTCCAAAATGAAACATTTCTTCCGACTTAGAATATTGCCTTTCTATATATTTCTTTTCATGTTATACATACGAAAATGGTGCAACTTACTCGTACAAAAACCGAAATGTTTAGTAATTTATTAAATACAAACAAATTTAATAATGTAAAAAATATTTTGAATAATGATATAGCAATTTTTAGTTGTGCCTTACAGGCGCCATTTGAGTGCTAAGGACAAATAGATTACAGATACTTATGCAAAATAGAAATTGTCTGGATTAATTACCACAAAAAAGAACATACACAAGAATTTATTTCTTCTCTTAATAATTTTAATCTGTCCAAAGTAACTTAACAATTGTCTTAAATTCTTTTAATGTTATTATCAGTCTGCTTATGCATTTATGGGTTCTGAAAATAAAAAAAAATGCTAAAATATAACATTTTACAGAATTTAGTAGAATTTTGATTCCTTTCAAATCTACAAAGGATACTACCACTGAAAGTAAAATTTTGTTTGACTCCACTTTTTTAAAATATCTCTAAAAAAATTGCAAATTGCATAAAGATCCACAGTCTAGTTATTATTTTTCCGTATTTTTTATTTTTCTCGTAAACGCATAAAACTCGCAGTCGACGTGTTAAGGAAAAAACGAAATATCTATGTAGTCTCATGCAATCGACTCAGGAAATTTTTATTTTGCACAGGGTTCCGCAGTCTAATAATAACATTGTCCAGTTTTGTAGGACAGGTCCGGTTGTCGCCAGTAAACGTGATAGAAAAGCACGATTGGACGGGCGCGTATCGAAAATTGAATCGTCCGTTACACCGAGCCGATACGTGTCGCGAAAACAAGCGTTAAAATCGAAAACGGATGGCATCGATCATCGAACGAGCAGAATTACCTGTAACGAGAGGCGGCCGTCGCTGTGCGAAGCACATAATCGAGTTCGCGCTTCCGGACTTTGACGGGCGAGCGTTTCCGTAGACTATAATAGTTCGTGTCGCGACGCATAACGCCCGATGGGAGTTATGGTAGCGCCTCGGATAATTGTCGGGGCTCTTGTTTCCTAACAAAGATGGAAAATTTCGTGGAACTCGGCAACTGTTTTACCCAATTTGTCGTTCGTACTAGCCCATGCAATCGAGAATTATCGCGCAAACGCCCACGGTTCCGGGATTGCTATCACGGTTTTGCGCTCTGGACACACTTGCCGATTATTAGAGTCGTGCGTTTGTAGATTGCAGAACGTATCAGAGAATTTGCGAGATTGTGCTCCACTTTCTGTATAGTCGGGAATTCGCACAAAAACGTCCATAGTTTATAGATTGCTATCGCTGTTCTTGTTTTGGACCCTCAGAGATTATATTCAGCTTGCGTGTTTGCAGTTCGTTGAAAGTATCAGCAAGATGCAAAATTTCACAGAGTTCGGCACAGCTTTGGCGAGTTTCTGTGTTTCGTTTTCTTCGTACTCGTCGCTGAGATTAAAAATTTACACGAACGTCCGCGAACTTCACGAAGAGTCCCCAAGATCAGCGATATGTCTGCAAGAATTTCTGCAGAACATCGCCTACAAAAATTCATGGAATTGATCACTAGACTGCGGATTTTACGGATTTATGGTAAAAATGAGTAGCTGCAATTCACAGCAAGAGATGGATTAAAAGAACTTTAGATGTTCAATGTACAGTGATTTCTCTATATATGTCACCAAAGCCTGGATGATAAATGTCGCGGAATTATCACCACCACCGTGGGGTATACCCTCTGAGGGGTCACGAAGATCGAGAGGCCTCGGACGCCGAGAAGTGTAAACATAACATGGCTCGGGTATGTCTTCTGGACGATACATGACGCTAGCAAGACCCGAGTTGTTGACATGTATCGAGAATTGACTGTATTGGTCTCAGCTTATGAAAATTATTAAAAGAAGGAAGAACTTCCTGTTTGGCTCCTGTTCACTGCAATCGATGCAAGCCATGTTTACTTTGCATAAAAGTCCGCAATCTATTGATCAACTTGTAAAATCCACTTTATAATTATTCAGAGAATTGGACGTTCGTATGATCGCTTTCGAAATTGGTCGCGAGAGTCCGAAACGCGCGACAATTATCCGAGCAGCATACGCCGCTTGATTACCGCGAGAAATCGGTGAGATCGAGTCCGATCGACGCATCCGATCTAGAATCAACCCTGGGGTCCCGACGATCCCGATCCAGCCTGGTCCACCGAGACATATCCGTCCCGAAGCCACGAACCCCCGAGAGTCTGCGTGTGTGTGCACGGTGTAATGGTGTAATAACGCAGGACACGCGGACGAAGCACCATTTCAAGGAACATACCTACAACAGCCCCACGTTCTGTGACCACTGCGGTAGTCTTCTCTATGGTGTCATCCACCAGGGCATGAAGTGCCAAGGTATCATAATTAAAAACCAAAGAAAACCGTGACTATTAATAAAAGAAAGAAAACGAGAACACGCAACCAGTCACACGCACACAGACACACACGAAAGGAAATGAATCCGATTGTGGAACACGGAACACTGTCGCACGTATACCGAAAAGGAATCGTATACATTTTGTTTCTTTGGCCCACCGTTTGTACATGGTGTTGCTTTGTTCTTCGTCTTTGTATCTCTAACAAACTCTTCGTACTCTTCTAATCGTGTTCTTATATATGTATATATATATATATTTATATATACTTCTTCTTGCTGTTACTACTACTACTACTACTACTACTACTACTACTACTACTA